>CAUYUJ010015737.1:232500-242500 GCA_963575745.1 Prorocentrum cordatum
CGGTGGAGCACCCTATGGTGCCGCGGAACGTGCAAGGGGTGCGCCGAAATGGGGGGTGGAACTGCATGCGGACCCTGCCACTGGGGCCTTCGGCGGAGCACCCTATAGGGCCACGAAACGTGTGAGGGGTGTGCCGAAATGGGGGGGTGGAACCGCATGCGAACGCAACACTGTGGCCTTCTGTGGAGCTCCCTATGGGGCCACGGAACGTGTGAGGGGTGTGCCGAAATGGGGGTGGAACCGCATGCGGGCGCTGCCGGTGGGGCCATCGGTGAAACACCATATAGGGCCACGAAACGCTCGAGGGGTGCGCCAAAATTGAAGTGGAACTGCATGCGGACCCTGCCACAGGGGGCCTTCGGTGAAGCACCCTATAGGGCCACGAAACGAGTGAGAGGTGCGCCGAAATTGGGGTGGAACTGCATGCGGACCCTGCCACTGGGGCCTTGGGTGGAGCACTCTATGGGGCCGCGAAACGTGTGAGGGGTGTGCCGACATGGGGGTGGAACTGCATGCGGACCCTGCCACAGGGGGCCTTCGGTGAAGCACCCTATAGGGCATATGTGAGGGGTGCGCCGAAATGGGGGTGGAACTGCACGCGGACCCTGCCACAGGGGGCCTTCGGTGAACACCCTATAGGGCCACGAAACGTGTGAGGGGTGTGCTGAAATGGGGGTGGAACTGCATGCGGACCCTACCACTGGGGCCTTCGGCGGAGCACCCTATGGGGCCACGAAGCGTGTGAGGGGTGTGCTGAAATGGGGGTGGAACCGCATGCGGACCCTGCAACTGGGGTCTTCGGCGGACACCCTGTAGGGCCACGAAAAGTGCGAGAGGTGCGCCGAAACGGGGGTGGAACTGCATGCGGACCCTGCCACTGGGGCCTTCGGCGGAGCATCCTATAGGGGCCACGAAAGGTGTGAGGGGTGCGCCGAAATGGAGGTGGAACTGCATGCGGATCCTGCCACTGGGGCCTTCGGTGGAGCGCCCTGTGGGGCCACGAAACGTGTGAGAGGTGCGCCGCAATGGGGGTGGAACTGCATGCGGACCCTGCCACTGGGGCCTGGGTGGAGCACCCTGTGGAGGCCACGAAACGTGTGAGGGGTGCGCCGAAATGGAGGTGGAACTGCATGCGGACCCTGCCACTGGGGCCTTCGGCGGAGCACCCTATGGGGCCACGAAGCGCTGTACTAGGCGGGTGAAACGCAGGAAGGAGGGAGAAGGAGCAGGAGGGAGGGGGGCAGCGGGAGGAAGGTGGGAACGCGGGGCGCTGTCTCTTCAAAACGAGGACCCAACACCACAGGATGATTGGGAAAAAAACGCCTTGCAACAGACGACCCCAACCAACAACGGCCAATGCATGGTGCGGGGGTGTGATCAGCTGGAATGACTATGGCTCACTTGTCGGGCACTGCGCCGTGACGAAGCGCTTCTAGGGCTAGCAGAAGCATGATAACCTCTTGTCCCCAAGTAACTACGACCTCGCCTGATAACAATGCCGTGCAGTTCCTTCTTCTTGCCTCTGCCTACCTCCCTCCATCCCTCGTCTTCGTGGCAAGAGAATGCGAGGAACGCCTGCACAAGACTGCCCGTGAATCTCCGACGTGGGCAATGTGCAATTTGCCGTCGCGGTGGACCTTGGGGCTCGATGAAAACAAAAAGCCCGGAACACCGGAGTAGATGATTGGGTGACAAGCAATGGGCGACTTGCGCGTCGCACGACTGGCGCAAGAAACGCGGTTGATCGCGCGAGAGAGCAAAAGAACGCGCACTTCCGCCACCGTGCCGCTAGGCACAGATTGGAATGTCCCCAGGTTCCTGCTGAGCGTTGCGCTCGTGCCCTTCAGGGCCCGCACGTTTGGGGCGGGGCGCATGGCTTTCCTGGGGGCCACAGAGCGCCGAGAGGTTCTTAAGAGGACCCCGAGCGGTTCAAGAGGGCCCTGACACAGCCCCAGACGCCCCAAGAGGGCTCCAAAATGACCCGAAAGAAGATTTAATCATTACTCACTGCCCATTGATTTTTGAATGAATTTAAAATTCCCGCCTTCCTGGGCTTTCCGAACGCCCTGTGACGGCCCAAGATGCCTCCAATGGCGCCCCAAGACGGCCCGCCTCGCAGATGCCTAAAAAGCCTGACCCAACATTGCCCGAGAGGGCGCACCCTAAGGGCCCAGCACGGCCCCGAGAGGGCCGCAAGAGGGGGGCCGAACTTATATTTCACGCCCTTTCATACAATATGCCATCCGCCCACGCCGAGATCGCAAGCGCGCCCTCGAGAGGCCCCGAGACGCCTCCGAGACGCCTCCGAGACGCCCCCCAAATACCTCAAGGATTAAGAGACCCCTCAAAAACATCCGAAAGGTCTCTGACCCGCGACCCAAGCGCACCGGCGCCACTGCTAACACTACGATCCAAATAATGCCAACGACGGGGCACCAGCATGTTTTGGGAAAAGAGCCATTTCAAGTGGGCGTTTGCCCTGCCTCCTTGCTTAGGCGTCTTCCGTGTACCTGCCAGCGCGCGCAGCTCAGTTCTTCATGAAAGTGGGGGCAGGAACTCTTTACACAGCTTCCGGGCATCTGCCTTAGCTTTCTGGCGCGAACGCAAGCGAGTGACAGATTTTGAATGGCAGCGGGAGTTCAGAACACTCCCAGCACACGTGCAAGCCGTTCTAGGTCCGGACAACAACTTGCTTTTGCTGGCAGAGATGCTGGAGGCATCTAATAGCCCAGACGCTCAATTAGTTAAAAATTTAAGGCGTGGTTTCAAGCTCGTTGGGGAGATCCCCCCGAGCGGCGCGCTCCCCGCATGCTCACCTGTTCCGCCCTTGTCGTTGGAGGAACTCTGGCGACGCGCCCCTGCTAACAACGCAGCGCTGATTTTGAGAGCGGCTTCTTCTACCCTGTCGGATGAAGAAGCGGCAGCAGCACTGCGGGCGCAGACGGCGGCCGAGGTGGAAGCAGGTAAAGCTAGATGGGCGCCGTTGTCGGCGACGCTCAGCGAGGCGGTGTGTTCTCCGCGTTTCGGAGTGGACGAGGGCTGGAAGTTTAAAGGTTCATCTTTTGTGCGCGCTGTCCGCGCCATTGATGATTTTCACGCTCCCAATGTGAACGAAGCCACGCAGGTCGAGGGGCGGGTGCGTCACGAGCACCTCGACGCACCAGTAGCAATTGGCCAAGGCATCTGGGAAGCAAGTGGGCCAGATAGAGGCCCAGCAACACTTCGTCTTCGCAGGGATGACGTTGTAGGCGCATACAAGACTTTGCCGATTTGCGCGGATGACCTGCCTTGCGCTGTGGCCGTTACAGAGGACACGGCGCAAACAGGCTTCGCGTTGCAGCTCTTTTCTTGCCCGTTTGGGGCTGTTGCAAGCGTGCGTGCATGGCACCGCGTCGGTGCTGCGCTCCAACGCGTGCTTGTAGAGCTGTTCCACCTTTTATATCCGCGTTTTGTCGATGACTTCTTCGGCGTCGACCGCGCGACGCCGGGAGATACTGCCCTCGCAGGGCCGAGTGGTGCTGCATTTCTTGCGCGCGAAGTCGTGCAAGAATTGTTGGGTTGGCAGCTGGGCGACGCGAAAGCTGTCACCGACGCTTCTGTAGCCGTAATTCTCGGCATCCAGGTTGCCCTGGATGATGCCCGGGAGATTCTTAGCATTCCCGAGGAAAAGCGCGTGAAGTGGATTGCTGAGATCGATAAGATTCTCGAATTGGGCATGCTGTCGCCGGCGCTGGCCCGGAAGCTAGCAGGGAAACTGAGTTGGGGAGCAACGATGGTGTTTGGCAGGAGCGCAAGAGTGTATCTTGCAGCTCTGTTCTTCCACTCGGCCCGTCGTCTCTCCAAACTTTCTCTGCGCCTGCGCCGGGCTCTCCACTGGTGGCTTCACTTTTTGCAATCCAAGCCTCGCCGCGAGATACCCTACCTGCCAGCTGCGCGGCCCCGGTTGGTCATTTATACCGACGCAGCGGGGTGCGGAGCACTCGCGTGGGTTCTCGCGCAGGGCAACCAAAAGCAGTTCGCCCGAGCTTGGGTCCCGCGATGGCTTCGCGACAGAGTGAAGCCGCGCCGGCAGCAAATCGGCACGTGGGAGCTCATTGCTGCGGTGTGTGGCCTTTGGCACGCGTACACCTTTCTGGAGCCAGGGTTGGAGATTTTGTTATTCGTGGATTCCAACCCAGCGCTAGGGGCATTGCTCAAAGGGGCGTCCAGGCAGATCGACTGGAATGCTTTAGTGACGTCCATTTGGTTCGCGGCAGCAGACAGGGGCGACGTCTTGTGCCCCTTCCGTGTGCCGTCTGCTCAGAACCTTGCAGACGCCCCGTCCAGAGCCCATGAAGAGCCAGACAATTTGCGCACTCTGCTCGAGCAAGGGTTCGAGGAGGTGCACTGGCGCTGGCCGGAAGCAAGCGTTTGGGACGAGCTCTGGTGAGGACAGACGCGAGCGCAGGAGGGAAAAAGTTGCACGCAACAGTTGACCGTCGTGGCCTTCTCTTCTGGCTTCGCGGCCGCCTGCCTGTCGCAACCTGCGCCCTCGTTCCGTAGCCGGTTGGGCACAAGCGTTTCTTGATGGCCTTCCAGTTTATCGATGCTTCCCGGCGGCGCCATCTGGAGGCCGCCCGGGGCGCGCAGGTGCCGCAGCAGACTCCTGTGCCAACGGAGCTGAAGGCATGGTTCCAGAGTGTGCTGGCCCGGACGCCAGCTTCGCGCCATCCGGCATCGCCTGACGCGGTCTTGCAGGCGCTGGCCGATTCTGGTGCTGTTCATGGCGGCGACCTCCAAGGCCTCTCAGCAGCAGAGTTGCGAGAAGTGTGGCCGCCTCTCAGAACGCTGTCCGATGACTTCCTGCGTTCCGTGTCGTGGCAGACGGGCGCGCGCGGCTCAAGCGCCGTCGTGCCTAAGCTGAAAAGACACAAGCCAGAACGCTTTTGTGAGCAAGAACTGCCTCCCGGGAGGCCGGCTGCCAGGGCGGCGGCCGACGAGTTTTCTGCAGCAGTGGAAGTTTTGGTGCAAGCCAGAGCTCATAGATGTGCGCCTCCCGCCGATGTCCTGGCGCAATCAATTTCTGTCATATGCAGAGCGCCAGCTCCGGGACTGCATGACGGCGCCGCGGCCTCACCTCTGCCATCGGCCAGAGCGCGGTGGCTGGCGCAAATTCCGGCGGAGCGTCGCGATGATGTGCTCCGCGGCCGCTTGCTGCTCCAGGAAATGGAAAACTGGCGACAGAGTGGACAAGGCTACGCATCAGCTGTGCGATTGCGGGGCAAGCTGGCAGCGGCAACTGGCGTACCAGAGTGGCCGCCTGATCAGGTGGTGCTCGCAGCACTTGTATTTGCAGTCCCACGGGCGTCCACGCTCTCCCGGTACTGTTCCCATTTGCGGTCCACGCTCAGGCTTATACAGGCGCCTTTGGGGTCGCTGGCTGACACGAGTATGCTAGTCAAAGGCGCCCAGAAGAGCTGCACTTCTGCGCCGCGCTTCAAGGCCACTGCGTCTGCGAGGCAGACCCGCGAACTCGCGGGCTACGCCCGGGACGTGTTGCAAGACGCGGAGCTCGCAGACAGTTGGGTCGTGGCCAGACATTTCACATTGAGGTATGGCTGTGAAGTACTTAAACTTGGTGCCGACCCGTCCCACTCTGAAGTTCGGTGCCACGTCCGTGACAATGTGTCTGAGGTTACCGTCGTTCTGCACAGAAGGAAAATGCAAAACAAATCTGTGCATGTGGTGCGGCAGTGCATTTACAAGTCCGCATCGCCAGACTTGTGCGGGGTCTGCGTCTTGCGTCGACGTTGCGGCCAGGGAGCACTATTTCCAGTCCTCCAGTACGACAGGGCTTTAGCAGCATTGAAAACTGCAGCACTAGCACTTGGTTTCCCGAGAGGAGCAGAATGGGGCACCCACTGCTTCCGCCGCGGCTGGGCCAATGACGCCCTGCGCCATGGGGGAGTGCCAGCCTTGTTTTATTCAGGCGGCTGGCGTGGCTTAGCTGCGTTCGGCTACGCCGCGGCGCAGACGACGGGGGAAGTTCTGGCTGCTAAGTGGGCAGCAGAGTTTTCCGACTCGTCAGACGATGGATCAGGCGTAGAGAGTTGAGGAAAACAACAGCAATATGCTATCGGGCTGGCGCTATTCCGCGCGAGCCCGGCTTATCCCAAGTCCAGGAGGTCCGGGATTTAATGACGGAGCGATGCTCCAGAACTCACGCGGGGATCCGGGCCCGAGTCGCCTACATTGGGAGTGTTATGGACAGGGCGAGTCGAGCCCTCACCATTGGGGCGCTTCTCTCGGGGCTCTTACTCGCCTGTCGCGCCGGCAGCGTCCAGATTCCTGGCCCACTGCAGGCGCGCCCACTCCACCAGAAGGCGGGCAAGTAGATTTTCATACCCCCTAAACCCAAGGTTTCGATGGGGAGGAAAATCTAAAGCCCCGCCTGACGCAAAACGGTTGGTAGATTCATCAGTTGATGGCTTTAACCGTGTATGTAAATTCGTGGGCAGTCACGGCTTGGGCTCCCGACGGAGCGGCGGATTTCTTCCAAAACCTGGTTGGCTCCAACTCGGAGCAGCGGTGGTCTTCGACAACTCCGGAGGCCGATCGGGGCACCGCCCGGCTCGGGGGCGGGATAGCAAGTTCCCGGCACCACGGCCGCCGCGGAGCAAGCGCCCTGCGGGGTGCACTCGCTCCACCGGGGGGTCTTTGCAGGCTCCCAGTGGTCCACAAGGTGGGCCAGGTGCTGTTCACAGCGCCCGTGGTGTTGTTTGTCATCGCCTTCGTCGTTGCCCGCCCGCCCGCCCTTATGGCTTGGTGTGGTTTCTGGGGAGTGTGGGGCCGGCGCGTGGCGGGGCGCTTCTCTCGGGGCTCTTACTCGCCTGTCGCGCCGGCAGCGTCCAGATTCCTAGCCCACTGCAGGCGCGCCCACTCCGCCAGAAGGCGGGCAAGTAGATTTTCGCCCAATACAAACTGCGTGGGGTTTATCGCGCCAGGCACCCCTGTGGCAGCTGTGGCAAGCCAACAGGGGGCGGCTGATTGGACTAGTTGCGCAGGGCCATGCCGAGCGCGAGCGCCGCCAACTCGGTGGTGCGACGTAGTTTGCGCCAGCTCCACAACTAGCAAGAGAAATAATTGCGCAGGGCCACGTCGAGCGCGAAACAATGAAGAATTCGATGGGACTGAAGCGTCACATGTGCGCGGCGGATTGGACCAGTTCTGCGCGCGCGACTGTCGCCAACTCGGTGGTGCGACGTAGTTCGCGCCAGCTCCACAGCTAGCAGAATAAATCATTGCGCAGGGCCATGCCAAGCGCAAAAGAATGAAGAATTCGATGGCGCTGAAGTGTCACATGTGTTCGGCGGATTAGGCTAGTTCTGCGCGCGCGACTGCCGCCAACTCGGCGATGCGACGTCGTTCGCGCCAGCTCCACAGCCAGCGCAAGAAATCATTGCGCAGGGCCATCTGCATGACAATGAAGAATTCGATGGCACTGAAGTGTCATATGTGTGCGGCGGATTGGACAAGGTCTGCGCACGCGCGACCCCCGCCAACTCGGTGGTGCGACGTCGCTTGCGCCAGCTCCACAGCTAGCATAATAACTAACTGCGCAGGGCCATGCCAAGCGCAAAACAATAAAGAATTCGATGGCGCTGAAATGTCACACGCGCGCGAGCTTGAGAACATGGACTGCAATTTTTTCGACGCAAAAGAAATCAGGAGACGGCGGGCGTGGGATGAGGAATACGATGATACTTAATTTCGCTGCAACAATACGACGCGCTTTCCAAGAAGAAAAATCAAGACTGGTCAAACACGGCCATGGCCGAACTGGGCTCCACCGGAATCGAAATCGGGGCGGTCCGTCGCCCCCGCCCCCTTGACAGGGGGGGAACAGATTCTGTTGGCCCGCGCTTTGGCCGGATCGCATCCACGGCCCCGCGGGCGGCGTCCGCCGCGACCGGCAAGGCCCGGGAGCAGCGGCCTCCAAGCACGGGGGCGTCTGGAGGTCGGAGGCACCTGCGGCGGCCGCCGCCGCCGCCGCGGCCGACGCGGAGTGCGCCAGCACGGCGGCCGCGCCCAGGGGCGCGGCGGGGGCCGCGACCGCGGCGGACACGGCCGCGCAGACGCAGCGCCGGCAGTCCCAGCCCGAGGGCCGCGCCCGCGCCGCCGCCCTGGCGGCGGCTGGCAGCGCGCGGGGGGCGGCGAAGCGCGGCGGCCCAGCGCGGCCGGCTTGGGCCTGAGGATGCCCGGCGGCCGCTCCACGGACGCAGGCGCTGGGCGAGCGGGGGCCGGCGGGGCCTCGGGCGCAGCAGGCGCGCAGGGGCCGGCGGGGCTGGCGGGCCGGGGCCTCGAAGCTGCACCTGGTCTTCGTCATGCCGCTGGCCCTCGGGCTCGTCGCGAAGCTGCCGGGGGTCGGCCCCAACCAAGGCCTGAGTGAGGGCATGTTGCCGCGCGCGCCTCGCGTGTCGCGGCGCCTGCTGACGCTCGCGCGCGCGCGCGTTCTGCCCCTCGAGATGCGAAAACATGCCCGGGCCTCGGATGATGCACTCGACCATGCCACAAGCAGCCGCGCCCGCGCTCGCGACCTAGTGCTGCGCTGAGCGATGCGCGCGCAATCGCCGCCGAACGCGCATCCCGCGCTATCGCCGGCCACTGCCCTCGAGATCAAGTCCCGCGATGTCATCGAATAGCCCGCGATGATTTCAACGTCCTGGTGATAGTCCAGGAAGCTCTCTGTCGCAAGCCGGTTGATCAAGAAGTCCTCGCAGTTGTCAGCGACGGCGTCCAGCTGCATCTCCAGCATAGGGTCTAGGTTATCCTCGTCATTGCTCGAATCTCTCACAGAGCTGGCCAGCTCCGACGATGCCATAGCTCGCAAGCCGATCGGATTCAAGCCCTGATCTGTGGCTCGGGCCAGAACAACATGACGCCGCGTGTCTCCAACGGCGCGGGGGCCGCCCGCGGCGCGCCGTCGCTCGCGTCGCGCGAGCCCTCCAGAGAATGCCGAAGGCGCCCTGCGCTCCAAACTACTTCTCTGGAAGCTCTCAGCCGCGCAGGCCCCGCGAGGATCGCGCGCGCTGGCCAGGCCAGCACTCGGCCAGGCGCGCCCTCATGAAAACCACCGGGCGGACCGCCAGCAAGCGCCGAAGCGGTGCTGCGCCGAAGCGGTGCTGCGGCGGCCGCGCCTGCCCGGGCCCAGGCGCCGCCGCGGCAATCCAGGCTGAAGACGATTTCGTTCGAAAGCAAAGCGCAAGAGGATCTGGCCGTGAAACCCAAAGCTGCCGGCCCCATAACTGGGGCCACCTGACACCCGGACTAACTAAGACTGGCGGCCCTAAACGCGAAATTATTTTACAACTTTCTACTAACTCATGGGAACCCTGGGCAATGTCACCGGGCTGGCGGCAACAGCTGGAAACTGCGGTTTGCTTCTGGACTGCGGGACCCCCCGCAGCCATCATGGCCTCTCACCCACGCTTGCTTTCTGCGGCATGCGCATTCTCCAGAAACTCTCGCTGGCAGGAAGTAACAATACGTCATGCAATCTAGCGCAGCACCACGCGCACCTTGCTCTTGGATGGCTTCGTCGAGAGCCGTCAACTCTGCTTCGGCAGAATCGGCGTCCGGTCGATCTCATCCGTGGCATTCTCGGTCAACGTTTGCGGCGCCGCGCGCCAGATTCGACTTTCTCGGCAGCCTTCGGAAACTCGCCTGGACATCGGGCCATTGCACCTGCAACTGTCGCTGGCCTGGGCGTCGCAGTTGGGGGCTGTAGCGCCAGGCATGTGACGCATGTGAGAGGCTGACATAGCGACCAACAGAGGTATCTTTTCCTCAAGCTGGGGAGAGCGTTGTCCACCTCGATTGCCACAAATCATGGCAGCATCTGACTTCTCCATCTTGCCATCGCCGCGTCTCGTGCAATCGGTCACCGAGATTCAAGCAACTTTGACTTCCAGTATATGTAACGTACTGTTCTAGTGTAGTCAAACAAAAATGCGCATGCGCA
>CAUYUJ010015737.1:247500-267500 GCA_963575745.1 Prorocentrum cordatum
CCGCCCGCCTCCGCGCCCGCGGGCACCGTCCGCGCTCGCAGGAGCGCGCGGGCGCTCCAGCACGAGCGAGCAGCGCGCCCGTCATCGGGGGGCCCTGTCTGCTCCCAGGGCCGGGCCATCCGCACCATCTCAAAAACGACCCGGGGCCATACGAGGCCGCTCCGAGGCTATTCGAAGCCACTCCGACGCGATCTGGGGCCATTCCGAGGCCATTCCGAGGCCATGAGGCGCGCGTCTCGGCGTTCGATCACGCGGGGGGGGAGCAAATTTCCAGTGCGCATGTTTCTGGCGCTTACATGTTCTGAGGGCGAGCATTCTTTCTCCTCCGAGGCCGCACTTCTCCCTCACATACTGTCTCCTTGATGCAAACTCTGCTCCGCTGCCGCCTAACTTTTGCTCGCCCGATCCGTGAGATCTCCGAGTCCGTGACCAAGTTGCTAGCGCTTCCCTGGGTGCCCCTATCCATAAATCTGCTCCCTCTAGCGCGCTGGTGAGTGCAGTCCGCGGAATTCAGGTAAGACTGAGGTGGGTTACCCTCGAGGTAAATTTACCTTATCTGTGGGAACGTGAGCGAATCTGAAGATCCATATTAAGGTCAGACGTAGCCCGCCGCCAATCAGCTGGGGGTAGGCGTGTGCAGGATGAAAAGCAGGCCCCCCCCACCACATACACACAGACGCACACGGCTCCCCAGAGCAGAGCACAGCAGAGCGGTGTAGGGGCCTTCGAACGCTGCGCTGAGAGCCTCCTCAGGGTCTTCCTGAAATCGAGGGTGCTCGAGGACTGCTCGGGGCAACGCCTGAAATTGGCGAGCCACGGCCAGGATAGAAGATGAGAGGCAACTGAGGGCGTGCGAACCAGGAGACCACTCCATGCCACTCCGCTCTGCCGAACAAGCCAACAAGAAAAGATATACAAGCGAGAGACGGACATTCATGGATGGCGCTTCATGGTGAGAAGCGGGCAGACGTAAATGGAGGGAACTGGGAGCTGAAGGGCATGCACGGAGGCGCGAAAGGAAATACGGAGGGCGGTACGGCAGAGAGAAGATGGAGACGGGACCTCTCTCTCTCTCTCTCCTCTCGCTCTCTCTCCCTCGTTCCCACATCTCTCTATATCTCTCCCTCTCTCTCCCAATGTGCATACACATATGCATATGTATGTGTAGACAAACTTGTATGGATGTATGTGTATATATCTGTGTACATATATATACATATATATATATATATATATGTGCATGCATGTATGTATGTGTGTGTGTGTGCGTGTATGCATCCATGCATGTATGTCTGTATGCATGTAATGTAGGTATATGGTCGCCCCAGCACCCCCAACCACCAACACCAACAACAACACACTGATCATGTTCTACGCCTCCTGCTCTTGCTTCTCCTCCTCCTCCTCCTCCTCCTTGTCCGTTCCTGATATGTCTCCTCTCCCCCTGCTCGTCCCTCCTACTCCTCCTCCTACTCCTTTCCTCCTCCTCCTCCGCCTCCTCCTACTCCTGCTCCTCTCCCTTTCTTGGGAGCTGACAGCGCTGTGTTGTTTTACGTGCGGACTGTTTTGGTTATCTTATGTATGGCAGAGGCTGCGCACACTGGCTGGCTAGCCTCTGCCAACAATTAGAAATCAACCAGAAAAAACAACATAACCATCGGAACCAACATAATGTTTTAAGCTGTTTCCATCCCTAACCATCCTCATCCTCCTCGTTTTCCTCCTCCTCCTCCTCCGTCTACGTGTCCTCCTCCTCCTCTTCCACCGTCTCTTCCGTTTCCTCCTCCCAATCCTCCTCCTCATCCTCCCCCTCTTCCTCCTCCTCCTCCCTTCCTCCTCTTCCTCTTACTCCTCCTCCCCCTCTGGTTCTTTTCATTGGGTTTCCCTTCTCCTCCTCCCCGCTCGCAAAAAATATCCGTTCATATCCCGCCTTAGAAAGAATCCTTTTGAATTCCGCCCCAAAAAGATTCCGTCACTCCGCCATACAAGGAATTAATTAGCATTCTGCCACGAAGAAGATCCTTTTGCAGCCACAAAGGGATCCTTGTGCATTCTGCGGCAACGGGGATTCTTTTTGCAATCCGACACTGGGATCATTGCATCCAGCCGTGCAAAGAATCATGTGACATTCCGCCGCGAAAAGAGTTTACATACTACAACGCGTTTTCCGCGCTTGTGGTTTGGGTAATGCAACATCCATTTTGAGTGGAATGAAGGCATATTTTTGAGTGGAATGCACTTGTCTTCCTTGTGTGGCGAATAACAGAAATATATAGTTCGTTATGCTCTTGGGAAAGAAATGCTCAAACCGCCCAGGTCTGCATCGTGCCTGGTGCGGGAGGGGCGCCAGGCACGATGCAGGCCTGGGCGGTGTGGGCGTTTTCCTCCAACGGAGCAATGAACGATATCGTTTTGGAACCAGCCACGCAACGAATCTGTGCGTTTTCGACTCCAAAAGAACCGTTGATCTATTCCACTTACATGAATTTTTGTGCCCCACCACAAATGGAATATCTTTGTGATGCGCCAGTTCCTTCTACGGCGGAATACCGAATTCGGAATACACAAAAGGATCCATTTGCTGCAGAATGCAAAAACATCACCGTTGTGGCGGAATACAAAACGATTCCCTTGGCGACGGGATACTATTAAGAGTTCCTATGCGGAGGAATACCAATGCACTCCTTGTGTGGTGGGTTACCAAGGGGTTCCTTTTGTGGCAGAGTGCCAAGGGAATCCTTATGTGGTCGGCTACCGGGGGGGTCCTCATATGGCGGACTGCAACGAGAATCCCTTTTGTGGCAGAGTACAAGTGGGTCCTCGCTTATGGCGAAATGCACCATGATTTCTTTCGTGGCCAAACACTAGAAATATTCTTTCTGTGGCGGAATACTAGACCGGATTCCCGTCGTGGTTGATTGCAAGGGTATTCCTTTTGTGGAAGATTACAAACATAATCCGGATGTGGTTGATTGCCAAGGGACTCCTTATGTGGCGGGATCCAAAGAGAATCCATCTGCAGCCGAATAGAAGAGGGTCCCCTGTTGTGGCGGAGTACAAACAGATTCCCTTTGTGGCAGGAAGAGGAAGAGGAGCAAAAGGACGAGAATGCTGATGAGGATGCACCCCCCTGCCCCCAGACCGTCGTTTGGAATTATACATGTACACGTGCATACGTGCATACATGCATGACGTACACACATACATACATATACGTATACATACACATATACATACACATACCCATACACATACACATACACATACACGTATACACATACACATACACATACATATACATATACATATACATATACATATACATATACATATGCATATGCATATGCATATACATATATATATATACACATACACATGCACATATACATATGCGTACATACATACCTACCTACCTATCTACCTACATACATACATACATGCATACATACATGCATACATCCACACATACATACATGCATGCCTGTCTGCCTGCCTGCATGCATACATACACACATGCATACACACATACACATACATAGATACTATAGTAAAATACATGGTAAGATCGGATCAGATAAGACCGATCGCGAAGCGAAAGGGAGAGGGAGAAAGGGAGAGAGAGCAGGGGGAAGGAGAGCAATACGAGGGGAGGGGTAGGGGGGGAAGAGGCAAACGACCGCGATGGGCGACCCCCGATCGGCCTCTCGTCGAAAGGCCCCTCCTGGCGCGCTCTCTGCCTCTGCCGCTGGCGGCCGCTGCCGCTCTTCCTGCTCCTCCTACCCTCCCCCCTTCGCCTCCTCCCCTCTAGAGGCAGAAGAACAAGCATGAGCGCTGACTTTCGGAGTTCCGCGCAGCTTGCCTGCATCGTCGCTGGATCCCCCTCCCTGGCGCGTGGAGCGCGCCAACGCCGATCCAAGAGATCCGCGCGGAGCTCCGCACGCGTCTGCTTATGCAGCCTGCCTTTCTTGGACTCCCCCGTCGTAGAGGCCTCCTAACTGCGGTCGGAGGACCTCGCCACATCGGCGATGCATCGGCGATGCATGGGCAACGCCGGCGATGCAGCGGCGTCGTCCGCGTGGAGACGATCGGGCTTCACGTCGAGCCACATCGCACACCGCCGATGCATCGGCGATGCGGAGCAATCCTCCGACCCCCTCTACTTACCCGGACGCCAGCTGGGAGGCCCAGACTTCGCCTCCTCGTCGTGGGAGCTCGGCGCCTGGCGCGGTCCGCAGCAACACCCAGACCGGTCCCGACGCTCCGCGGAGATGGACCGCCACCGCTGTCTGGTGGCGGGGGCGCAGCCACCTCCAAACAGGTTCGAGGCGCCTTGGCGCCGACGCCGCAGCCGCCCGCGATGGTTTCCTCCGTTCGGCGGCGAGCCCAGGGGGGGAGGGAGAGAGGGGCGGGCCTTCTCAGAAGGCGGCGGGAATTCTTGGAAGGCCTCGCGCCTTCTTGGGGGCCTTGTAAGCCTTCTCCGAAGCCACCGGCGGCTGCTCAGAAGGCGCACGGGCTTCTGAGAAGCCCCGCCACCTTCTGAGAAGGCCCGTGCCCTTTCGCTTCTGTTCTTGGATCGCCGCCGATCCCTGGTGTCAGCATCCGTGCGTCTGGAATCGAACTCATACCCACTCCGAGGGGTCTAAACGGGAGGGGCGATCGCGAAGGATTACAGAGCGTGCCCAAGATGGCTGCATGATGGCCGACTGTAGCCCATGATGGCCTCAAACTATCACTCAAGACGGCCTCCAACATGGCTACAGAACGGCCCCATGGCTGGCCAAGACGACTCGAGCTAGCCACGGAGCTTCCCAAGGATGCTCGCCATATGCCAAAATCTGATGGCACAGGAACTGCTTGACTGGATTGTGCCCTCTTGCCTTTTCGCTTCCCATGGGCCTCTGATGCCTGAAGATTGCCCTAAGGCGCCACTAGAGAGTCCCAAGGGGGGCAAACAGGGCCCCAAGACGGCGCCACATGCCCCCCAACAGCACCCCAACAGTGCTCAAAGAGAGCTCCATGAGGCGATTGTGCGAGGTTCTCGGGGAGGTGGAGTGCCAATTCATGACCCCCGCCGTTTCTGGTCGATGGCCTTCATGGTGGTCCTGGAGAGGGCCCCCGAACACGCCCAAAACAACCCCAAGACGGCTCCAAGAAATCTCAAGAGGCTCCGTGAGGCTCTCGTGGTGCACCTTCGGATTGACTCGTGGCCCCCCATCTTTGTTCCACTATTCGTGATTCCTCGCTACGCTTCTCGCGTCAAATCGCCTGAATCCACTTTCTGGGGGCTGGTGCGGATACGCGACCCGCCATGAACTTGAACAAACACACCTACACACCCACACACCCCCACATACCCACATACCCCCCCCCTTTCCCCCCCCCCACACACACGCACGCACGCACGCACGCACGCGCGCACGCACGCACGCACGCACGCACGCACGCACGCACGCACGCACGCGCGCGTGCACGCGCACACGCACACGCACACGCACACGCACACGCACACGCACACGCACACGCACACGCACGCGCACACGCACACGCGCACGCGCACGCGCACGCGCACGCGCACGCGCACGCGCACGCACGCGCGCACGCGCGCACGCGCGCACACGCGCGCGCACGCGCACACGCGCGCACGCGCGCACGCGCGCACGCGCGCACGCGCACGCACGCACGCACGCACACGCACGCACACACGCACGCACGCACGCACGCACGCACGCACGCACCACGCACACACGCACGCACACACGCACGCACGCACGCCGCACACACGCACGCACGCACGCACGCACGCACGCACGCACCCACGCACGCACGCACGCACCCACGCACTGCCCACGCACCCACGCACCCACGCACCCACGCACCCACGCACCCACGCACCCACGCACCCACGCACACACGCACACACGCACGCACGCACACACGCACACACGCACACACGCACACACGCACGCACACACGCACACACGCACACACGCACACACGCACCACGCCCACGCCCACGCCCACGCCCACACCGCACACGCACACGCACACGCACACGCACACACACACGCACACACCCACGCACACACCCACACCCACACCCACACACCCACACGCACCCACACGCACGCGCACACACGCGCACACACGCGCACACACGCACACACGCACACACGCACACACGCACGCACACACACACGCACACATACGCACACACACCACACGCACACGCACCACACACACACACGCACACATACACACACACACGCACACGCACACGCACACATACACGCACACGTACACGCGCACGCGCACGCGCACGCGCACGCGCACGCGCACGCGCACGCACACGCACACGCACACGCACACGCACACGCGCACGCGCACGCACACGCGCACGCACACGCGCACGCGCACGCGCACGCATACGCGCACGCGCACGCACACGCGCACGCACACGCGCACGCACGCACACGCACACACACACACACACGCACACGCACGCACGCACAACACACACGCACAACACACACGCACACACACACGCATACACACACGCACAAACACATCGGCTGGACACCATTGCAAACAACTGTATCGGAAGTTGGGAGGGGGGTACAACGAAGCGACCTCAATCACTACATCGGTTTCGGCTTCGCTACGAGTCGTGCGTGCGAGTGTGGCGAAACTACACGAGGGCGGCGACGTGGTCAACGATGGTTCGGGTTGTCCTGCTGTTGCCCCGTGGGTTGACCTGTGCCTGTCCCGTGGGTTGTCCCGTGGGCTCTCTCGTGGGTGTCCTGTAGGTTTTTTCTGTCCGCGGGTTCTCCCGTGGGTTCTCTCGTGGCTGTCCTGTGTTTTCGTCCGCGGGTAGTCCCGTGGGTTGCCCCGCGGGTTGTCCTTGCAGCGTAGGTCCGCGGGCAGGCAAAAAGTATACTGGGCGGCGATATGCACACACACACACACGCATGACGAAATGTCTATATATCATGATATATGAATGTGCTTATCCGTATATTTGCATATGGTGCTCTCGGTCGACGGAGAGGCCCACACACGTATTGACACTGCGATGGGTAAGTGCATAGTTGTACTCATAGGTTATGAAACCGATCGATCGACGGTGAGGTCGACACATAAAATGAGATCAACGGGTAAATAAGTATGTGAACAGACAGTGAGATCGAGAGATAGATTTACGAAACAGATGGGACGCCGATCGTAAGCCAGAAGCTGCGTCTACTCCCTCACCCCCAGCCACTCTTACCACCCGAAGGGTGGTCTATCATGCCACCTGATCTAATACAAGCGGGAAGTTTGCGTTATTAAGGCAGGAGGGAAAAGGGGGAGGAATGAAGTGGAGTAGGATAAGAACAGGGGAGGGCGGAGAGGCGCGAGCATGGTTGCGACAGGCAAGGGGGGGAACGTGAGGAGAGCGTAGAGGATCACAACGGAGAGAAAGAGAAAGAGAGTGATACAGAAAGAGAGAGAGAGAGAGAGAAATAATAAGAAAACACGACAACGATGCCGCTGCTCCCTGGACCTCTCCTGGGGTGCATCCTGGCCGGGACTCCGAGGCGACTCCAGCCGTGGCGACGAGGGCCTCGCGGGAGGGCCCAGACGCGCGAAAACGGGGGGCCAGGGCAACGGCATCGGTACCTCCCCCTCCCTCCCCCGCCCGCCCCCCGAGGACAGGAGGGGCGCAGAGAGCAGAGGGCCAGGGCACGGGCCAGGGCCGAGAGGGGCGCAGGGGGCGAGGCGAGCTCGAGGCGAGCACGCGCAGGCCCTTGGCGCGGCCCCGCGGCGGGCGCGCCTCCTGCACGAAGCTCGAGACGTCGTGCCCCCAGAGGCCGTGGCCATCGAAGACGCCGTAGACGCCTCCAGGCGCGGGCGCTGCCCGTGAGACGAGGCCAGGGCGCGGAGACATCGAGAACCTCTGAGATCTGGCGGCTCTGGGGGACGCCTCGGGCGCAACGGCCTTCTTCGCAGAGCGCTCCCCAAACGGCCCGAGAGCGTTCCTCGTCCTCGTCCTCGTCCTCGTCGTCGTCCTCGTCCTGGAATGGAATCGTCCTCGTCCTCTGGAGAACGCTCTCGAAAGGAATCGTCCTCGTCCTGGCCCTGTCCGGGCTCGGCCGGCAACTCCCGGCCCAGACGGCCCGGGCCGTCTATCAGAGGGGTGCGCCCAAGAGGGGGGCTGGCAACTCGTGGAAGGCGGGGACGCGATGAGAGACGGATCGGGGAGACGTAAGACTCGGGCTCGGAGGACTTCTAGGTTGGCCCGGCGGGGCAATTATGAAAATGGCGAGACCCAATCTGAAATTTGACGCGAGCTCCCGCTGCAAAAAACCCACGGAAACTGGACCGTCAAAATCCAGGAGGCCCTCGTCAAGACACGTCGGCAAGTCTGAGTTCTGGCGTACCCGAGTCTTTCGCTTCCCCGAACGGAGAGGGAGGGCCAGGAAGTCCGGGGAGATGTCACGGCCCAGGCCATAAAACCCCCCCCAACTCTCCCTGGCCACCACCCCCATCTTGGCCGCCCCCGCGGGCCCTGCTCGGCCGGCAACTCCCGACCCGAGCAGACGGGCCGACAGAGGTGCATTGGGAAGGCGAGCCTCTCAGAGGCGCCGCACCCCGCGGGGGCTCTTGCAGGCAGCGCCCTGTACGCGAGCTCTCCAGCAACGCGGCCGTCGGCAAGCGACATTGACCGGCCCCATAAATCGTGATGTCGCCCCTCCAGCTTGACGTAGCTTTCCTCCACCTCCTCCTGCTCCTCCTTGTCCTTCTCCTCGCTCTCGCCTTCGTCCTCGCCATCATCGCATTCGCCCTCCAAATCATTTTCCTCCGTCTTCGTTCTTTGCCATCTTCATCATCTGCGCAAGCTGGTGTGATGCAGGCTCGAGTCAGGTATGCTATTCGGCAGGTTGACCACTGTGGGGGAAGTCACATTGCGGCTTAAACATGGCACGATTCAATTATTCCTAGTTTTGCCACGCGTCTAAGCAGTCGTGCTTCAAAGGGGATGCCAAGCCAGTGCGCAACTCAAAGGGAGTATGCTCTGTAGACAAATTAACATTGCAACTGGCTCACCCCACGATTCAATCTGGCATACGCGATACGAATACGCACTATAAACATACGCAATCTGAAGCCATGAGGTTGATGAGCCTTGGTGAAACAACGGCTGGACCTTCCACGTCGTGAGCTGATTCTAAATGCCAGCAAAGCACGGATGTAAACGACACCAGTGAGAATGGAGGCGGCTGGATGCAATCAGCTTTCTCGATGATCGCACTGTTGATGCCCTGAGCTCACGATCAAGCGAAAACGCGAAGGACCAGGAAACTTTCTGTATGCTCCGAGAGAAGGCACAAAGAGAACTACAGGCAATGACAACGATCCGAAACATCGCTATGCAAGTGTGGGGAACCAACCTCGAGCGGAGCTGGAGTGGTGCCAACCCGTACGCTCTTCTTCACGAGTGACTGGCCCAAGCTGGCTGGGTAGCTGGAGGCCAGCGGACTGGGGCATGGCTGACAGAGGCGAGGAGGCACGGAAGAGGAGAGAAAGAAGGTGGGAAGAAAACAAAAAAGAAACTGCCCCTTCAATGGCCGACCCGCTTCGGGGCGCGCCAGCATCGTCTGCGCCGTAGATGCAGAAGTCGTCTTGGTTCGGGCTGTCGGGCTTGAGCCCCTGGCGACACCCACATCTCTCACGTGCGCTCGGAGCTCCTGACAAGTGCACCCGCCGCTGCCGTTGCTTCCACACCTACAGCCACGACAAACACGCTCAGCCAGCCAAACTTGGCGGCGCGCACAAGGGTGTAGAGGGAGGGGGGAAGGCTTCTTAGAAGGCGGCTGCCTCTTAGAAGGCACCGGCCGCCCTTTTAAGAAGCCAGGGGTGCGCCGCTTCTTGGAAGCACCCCAACAGCTTCTTAGAAGCACGGAACTGCTTCTTGAAGCAAAGCAGCAGCTTCTTAGAAACGATCCACCTGCTTCTTAGAAGCACGCCAGGAACAGCTTCTGAGAATCAGCCACAAGCTTCTTAGAAGGGGCGCCCGTGCCTTCTAAGAAGGGGGGTGCTTCTAAGAAGGCTTCCCCCTCCCGCCACCCCCCTCTGCGCGTGGGTGACACTCGCGAAGCAGCAGCTCCACAATCAGAGTGAGGCTCCTGGGGCTCCGCAGGGCGCCAGACAGTATTATGGAATTGTGCACCCACCACTGCCAGGAGGAGGAATGCTGCCCCGCACAACCGGCCCCAACTCGGGCACACGTTCACATGGATTCGGGCTTGGGGAACCCCCCCCCCAACAAGATAAAAACAAGAGGCTGGTACTGCCCGATCTGGCGACGGAGCACGCCGACTTCATGACGAAATGGGACCCGTCGCTAGTCCGCGCGCCCTAATCCATCTTTGCGCCTCCTCGACTGCCAGGAGGAATAAGACTCTCTTCACTAGCGAAGCCGCGCGTCGGGGCGACAGGGCTGGCACAGGTGAGGGAGGGCCTGCGGCAGCAGGAGCACGGGCGTGGCCCCCGACTATGGATCTCGGTCGGCATCACGAGGACGAAACGATGACGATGACGATCACGATGACGTCATCATCGTCATCGTCATCGTCATCGTCGTCATCGTCATCGTCATCGTCATCATCATCATCGTCATCATCATCATCATCATCATCATCATCATCATCGTCATCGTAGTCATTGTCATCGTCATCGTCGTCATCGTCGTAGTCGTCATCGTCGTCGTCGTCATCGTCTTCGTTATCGTCGTCGTCGTCGACGACGTCGTCGCTCGTTATCGTCATCGTCGTCATCGTCATTGGTATTGCCATCGTCGTCATCTCCATCGTCGTCGTCGTCGTCGTCGTCACCATCGAGGGGTGGCATTGGCATCCCTGCCTGCACGCGCTGCCCACCCTGCCTCCGGCAGGCACGCTGGCCGATGCCAGCTTCCTGAGGGAGCAAGGGGGTCTAGGCAGAGTGAGGGGGGAGGGAGGAGGGAGCAAGGAGGAGGGAGGATGTGTCTGACTGCGCCTCGTCTGGATGCCTCCCTCATGGGGACGACGACGTGTTGCCTGTATCTGACTGCGCCTCGTCTGGATGCCTCCCTTATTCGCCGAGCGTGTTCCACTAATCGCAAAGTGCCTACTCGCAAAAGTCCGAAAGACACATGTCTGCTCAGATCTGGTTTATCGTAGAACTCCCGCGGGGGATCCAGGCCATTTGCGGGTAGTTACTTGACGAGTAGTGGAACGCGCTCGTCGACTCATGGAGCATCGCGCCATATCGCCAACGCATCGTCGATGCATCGATGATGGCGACGATGCATCGGCGCTCTTGGCGTGGAGGAAGTCGGGCTCCATATCAAGCCGCGTCGCCGATGCATCGGCCATGCGGCACGGTCTTGCGACCCCATTGCCTTTGACCCCATCTGGGAGTCGTGAATCGTCCCTCCCCTCCCTCTCCCCCTCCTCAAAGATATTCGGCGTATGCTGGGCCATCGCCCTTTCCATGTCATGGGCTGGCTCCTGATTTAGGCGGGGGGCGGGCTGGTTTCGGTCGGGGGTAATGACTTCTTTGGGCGCAGCCCTGTCTGTGGGCTGGAGCTCGGCCACCGCATGGTCCTGGGCCCCTGGAGTCCCCGAGTGCCCGAGACGGCTTCGGAGGACGACCCGAGTCCCAACACCGTGCCGTCACCCCGGTCGACGAGATCTATACACAGCCGCCGCCGCTGGCCAGGCCGTCTATACACAGCCGTGCCGTGCCGTCTACACGCAGCCGTGCCGTCTATACACAGCCGCCGCCCCCGGCCAGGCCCAAACCCGGTGCCGTGCATCGGCCGGAAGGCCCGCACGCGCTCCCTGGGCCGAGGATCGGCCTTGGCCCAGCGGCGGTGGACGTGCGTCGGCCTGCCCTGTTCCGGGCCCCCGCCGCTGCGTTTTCTCCCGATCCGCGGCACCAGAGATCCCAGCCTCTCTCGACTACACGCAAGAGTGACCCTGGGTAAGAGTGACCCTTGGTGCGCGGCTTCTTGGGGGCCGCGGGGGGGACGAAACACGAGCGCGCGCAAAGCGCTACGTTACAGAGCATCGCGTTCGGCGATCGGGGGACCCCGTTGGGCCCGCACCAGAGGTCACTCCGGCGAAAGGTCACTCTTACGTGTAGCCGACTCTTCCCCGTGGGGCAGTACTGCGCCCCGGCTCCACCTCGTCCTCGTCCTCGTCCTCGTCCTCGTCCTCGTCCTCGTCCTCGTCCTCCTCGTCCTCCTCCTCGTCCTCCTCGTCCTCCTCGTCCTCCTCCTCCTCCTCCTCCTCCTCCTCCTCCTCCTCCTCCTCCTCCTCCTCCTCCTCCTCCCCTTCTCCTCCTCGTCTCGCCCCCGAGGCCCGACACCGGGCCCCCGGAGGCCGAACCCGAGGAGCTCGTCCAGATCGTCGGAGCTCAGGGCAGGGACCCCGCCGCCCAGCTCGGACAACGGCCTCCGTCGCTCCTCCTCGAGGAGGAGGAGGAGGAGGAGGAGGGGGAGGAGGAGGACGAGGAGGAGGAGGAGAGGAGGAGGACGAGGAGGAGGAGGAGGAGGACGAGGAGGAGGAGGAGGAGGAGGAGGAGGAGGAGGAGGAGGAGGAGGAGGAGGAACGCGCGACGCTTGGCGCCGTGTTCGCCCGCAGGGTGGGGCAGGGCGGAGCGAGAGCAGCGAACAGGGCGGTCGAGTCGCTGCTGTGCGCTCCTGGATGAGCTCCAGTTTGGACGCCCGGAACGGGCACGGAAAAGATGGGTACAGTGCCCAAGAACAGATGTAATCCCAAAGCAACAGTGGCCGCTGTTGGGCAGGCGGCCTTCTGTCTCGAATGTACACAGGCCGCGGCGACACCGACAGCGAGTCCTCTTCAAAATGAACAGGAACCGCTGTTGGGCATTGTACCCATTCTTTCCGTACCCATTTCGTTCGTACCTCGGCGACGCACCTCGGCGACGCATCGCCGATGGATCGGCGACATGCCTCAATGGCGGATCCGCGCGCCCCTGGGCGGGCGGGCCATCGAGGCTCCGTCGGCGATGAGTAGGCGATTGGGGGTCGACGCGTCCGTCCCCCCCTCAATCCGGGGGCGCGCAGACACGGATTGGCGCTCCATGGATTGGGCGCGCGGCCGCCAAAGCCGTGGATCGGGGGAGAGGCCCTCCCCCAGAATGCGGCCGGTGCCGCCTCGCTCGGCGGCGGAAATCCGGCGATCTCCCATGGAGACGGGACGCGTCGCCAATCCACGCCCCCTCGATCCATGTGTTCGATCGCCTGACCCTTGTTGCCCCTGAGCCCTCCCTCACCATGGCCCCATTCCCCTCTCTGCTCTGGCAGTCCAAAATGCAGCCGGTGCCGCCTCGCTCGGCGGCGGAAATCCGGCGATCTCCCATGGAGACGGGACGCGTCGCCAATCCACGCCCCCTCGGTCCATGTGTTCGATCGCCTGACCCTTGCTGCCCCTGAGCCCTCCCCCGTGGCCCCATTCCCCTCTCTGCTCTGGCAGTCCAAAATGCAGCCGGTGCCGCCTCGCTCGGCGGCGGAAATCCGGCGATCTCCCATGGAGACGGGACGCGTCGCCAATCCACGCCCCCTCGATCCATGTGTTCGATCGCCTGACCCTTGCTGCCCCGGGGTCCTCCCTCACCATGGCCCCCTTCCCCTCTCTGCTCCGGCCCGTTCCCTCCCTCTCTCTTCGCGCGATCGGACCTCCCAGAGGGGCGCAGCGGCTCATGGAGGGGGGGAGGAGGAGGAGGAGGAGGAGGAGGAGGAGGAGGAGGAGGAGGAGGAGGAGGAGGAGGAGGAGGAGGACGAGGAGGAGGACGAGGACGAGGAGGAGGAGGAGGAGGAGGAGCTGAAGCTGCTTAAGCGGCAGCGTGCAGAGCACTCTCATGCCATCAAGAAACAGGAACACAGGAGGAGCTGCCTCGGCCCGCCGAGCCCAGCTCGCACGCCAGCTCACGCCCGTTCCCTCCGCCTCTCGGCGTGAGCCCGCATTCGCGCCCTGCACTGGAGTCGTAGGTGTAGCTCCGACTGGGTATACCAAACTGGACGGGCCGACGCTCTGCGGGCGCCCGCACTGTGGCCGTGGCCAGACCTTCCTGCGAGGCACGATCCGTGTGAGGGGTGTGCCGACAAGGGCTTGTCATTCGCTTGCCTCCGCTCGCCTTTTATGCGATGCTACTTCTGCTTCCAGCTTAACCATTTGCGTAAGGTGTTGTCAGCTAGGCTTCAGCGCAAGAGGGGGTGCCGGTCTCAGGACTCAGGAGGAAACCCTGATCGGGGTCAGGCTAATAGTCGCATCGAGATCCAAGCGAAGTCCGCCTGGCTGCCATCGTTGACCCCTGCCCCGGACCCCCCCAGCTGGCCAGCTCTGCGCGCACACGCCAGACACGCGCACTCCAAAACACTCCGCTGCGTCACAGAGACGCCCCAGGTCCTGCGGTCGTCCGGCGCGGCGCGTCCCCCTGTGGGGCGCCGTGGGCCTCCGAAGAGGCCCCGAGGCCCCGACTGGGCCTCGGTGGGGCCTCGGCGGCGTCTCGGCGGCGACTTCTCGGTGGGGTCTCGGTCGGTGGGGCCCCGGCAAAAGTCTCGCTGTGATCGCGGTGGGGTCTCGGTAAAGGTCTCGGCGGGGTCTCGGAGGTCTCGGCGGGGTCTCCGCGGGGCCTCGGAGAGGTCGGGGTCTCGGTGGGTCACCTTGGTGGTGGTGCAACGATGGGGTCCTGAGGGATGGGGCCACGAGAGCGAGGGGCCTCAACCAGTGCAAGTCCAAGCTTGGGCCTCGTCCCTCAGGGTCCCATGCTTGAGCCGCCGATCGCCCCTCTGCGCCTCGTGGGAGGGCGGCGGGGTGCAAATCACCGCGGCGAGCCCGCGGCTTGCACACCGCCGCGCTCCCTGAAGGAGCTGGGGTGCCCGTGCACGACTGCTCGCGGCGTGCTGGCCCCTCGGGGCGCCCGCGAAGAGCCTTCCCCCCGGCAGCTCGGCCGTGGCACGCTGGGCCGGGGCGGCGCGCCTTCTTGCAGGCCCAGCCGACGCGCGACCTCAGCTCGGCCTCGGCGGCCTCCCCGGCCCACCGGACGCCCAGGAGGGGAGGGAGGTGCTGGCGGATGGCCTCGAGGTCGGGGGCGCGCAGACACGGATTGGCGATCCGTGGACCTGGCGCGCGGCCGCCAAAGCCGTGGATCGGGGGAGGTGCCCTCCCCCAAAATGCAGCCGGTGCCGCCTCGCTCGGCGGCGGAAATCTGGCGATCTCCCATGGAGACGGGACGCGTCGCCAATCCACGCCCCCTCGATCCATGTGTTCGATCGCCTGACTTCGCTGCCCCGGAGCCCTCCCTCACCATGGCCCCCTTCCCCTCTCTGCTCCAGCCCCTTCCCTCCCTCTCTCTTCGCGCGATCGGACCTCCCAGAGAGGTTCAGCGGCTGATGCAAGAGGGTAGGAGGAGGAGGCGGAGGAGGAGGAGCAGGAGGAGGAGGAGGAGGCGGAGGAGGAGGAGCAGGAGCAGGGGCAGGAGGAGGAGGAGGAGGAGGAGGAGGAAGAGGAGGAGGAGGAGCTGCGACTCGTCGCCCGAGCTTCCCCGAGCGGGGCGCTCTCCCCCTCGGGCTCTGACCCTCGGGGAGCTCCCCTTCGCCGCTTCGCCGCAGGACGAGAGCACCGGCGCCCGGGACGCACATCCAGGGACGGAGTGAGGGAGGCCAGGGAGGGACGGAGGGAGGGGAGAGGCCGGGAAGGGACGGAGGGAGGGAGGAGGGAGGGAGGGAGGGAGGCCAGGGAGGAGGGACGGAGGGAGGGGAGAGGCCGGGAAGGGACGGGGGGAGGGAGGCGAGAGGCCAGGGAGGGGAGAGGCCAGGGACGGAGGGAGGGGGGGACCAGGGAGGGTCATGAATCCTGTGGACAGCTCCTTGCGCACAGTGCCTGTGGCCGCACGGCACCACCGAGGCGCGAAATAATGATCCGCCGCCGTGCCTGCACGGAGTGGGCGCGTTAGAACCTGGGCCGGCACGGGAACGGAAAGAGCGGGTCCGTGGACCGCACATGTCACACGGTCTCGGGGGTTCGGCGGCCGTTTACGCGGCAGCGATTTGGACATACGGATTGCCATGCATGCTTGTTGGAGCAAGCTGGGGTGCGACTCACGGTAAAACGGCCGCCGTGGTGATCGGAGTTGTTATGTCACCGTCAGCTCCGAGGAGCCTTGGAAGTCAGAGCGTTTGACGGCACGGTTCGCTCTGGTGAGGCCTCGTCAGAGGCTCTTGGAGGCATCTCGGAGTGCCTCTAGGAGGCCTATTGGCGGCCTATTGGAGGTCGTTTGGGCCGGTTGGGTGCCTTCTAGGGCCCTCTTGGACCGTCTTGGGGGGCTTGGGCTGGCTTGCCTGGGAGGCTCTTGGGCTTCTGTGGGGCCCTCCTTGGCTCGTCTTGGGGCTCTTCTAGGCCGTCTTGAGGCGCTCCAGGACCGTTTTGGAGCCTCTGGGGCAGGTTTGGGGGCGACCTCGGAGGCCCCCTGGGCCGTGTGTGGCCGGTTTCGATCCCAAAAGGCGGGGGCCCCAAAATCCTCAAAAAGCCTTAGGGGAATCAATGGTTTTTGCCTCCGGAGTTCCTCTTGGAAGTGCTCGTGAAGGCCTCTTGGGCCGTCTGGGAGGCTCCTTGGACCGTCTTGGGGCCATCTTCGCCCCTTTCGGAGCGCTCTTGGGCTGTCTTGGGGCCTCTTGGGCGTCTCTTGGGCCTTCTTGGAGGTACCTTAAGCCGTCTTGGGGGCCTCGTTTGGTTCTCTTGGACCGTCACAGAGTGGCCGTGTTAGAATGCTCGTCTGTTGTCTGGGAGGTTGTGGAGAATCTTAACGACGCGCGCCTGCCTGAAAAACGCTCCTTCTGAAATTGCTTTCTGGCGGTCTTTTTGGCCTCCTGAGGGCCATTATGGCCTCTAAGACGGCTTCTGAGACAACCAAGACGACAACAAAACCGCTCGGGATGGCCCAAGGCAGTTGAAGAGCCTGTCAAGAGAGACTCAAGACGGCTCAAGATAGCCCACGAGGGCCTCAAGACGGCCAAAGAGGACCCAAGACGGCCCGAGAGAGCTCCTAAAGGCCTTCCTGGAGAACCTGAGGGTGCCAACACCATCTCATGTTCCGTAAGTTTTGGAAATATTGTGAGGTTCTCGCCTGTTCGGGTTTCCGACCACCCAAGACGGCCCAAGAGGCTTCCAAGAGGCCTCCTGGATAGCTCCAAGACAGCCCGAGCAGCCCCCAAGAGGGCCCCAAGACGGCCCTGAAACGCTCCAAGAGAGCCTCAAGGCGGTCCAGAGAGGCCTCTTGGGCTGTCTTGGGCGGTCGGACACTTAAACATGCCAGAACCTCACAATCCTTCAAACACCTACGGACCATCAATGGTTTTGGCCTCCTCGGGCTCTCCTGGAGGGCCTCTTGGAGACCTCTTGGGCCCTGTCTTGAGGCCTTCTTGGGAGCCTCATGGCCTTCAGGACGGCTCCAGAGGCTCCCCAAACAGTCAGACGGCCCCAAGTAGGCCCACAGGCCCACGAGGCCTCCCAGAGTCCCCCAAGAAGCTCTTGGGACGCACCCATGCGGCCCCCAGGAAGCCCCAATAAGGCCCCAAGACGCCTTCTCCTCATCATCCTTATCCTCCTCCTCCTCCTTCCTTTCCTCCTCCTCCTCCTCCTTCCTTTCCTCTTCCTCCTCCTCCTCCTCCTCCTCCTCCCTACTGCGCGCACGAAGATGAGGCAGGGATCATGGCCCGCCCCAAGGCATGCTACTCGTCGGATGTACGCTGCCCCTACACTCAGTCTCCTTCCTGCTGCGCTGTTGCAGGCATGGTGGCGAGGTTTGCCGCAGGCAGCTGGATACATGCCAGATGCGACACGCTCTATTTTCCGATCCATGCGTTCGTGGAAATCAGAAGTATGGGGCAACGACGGCGGCTGAGACGGCATCAGGGACTTCATAACTCAACGCGCTGGAGGATGCAGAGGATAGAGGAGGATCGACGAGAGAGGGGCCGAGGAGAGATCGAGGCGACATCGAGGGAGGGAGGGACGGAAGGAAGGAGAGGCGAATGGGCGGGGAGGCTGCGGGAGGAGGGGGCGGGTGCAGGGAGCGGTTTAGGGGGCGGGTACGTGCAGCGTCGTGCGCCCCGCGAAGCGCGGCGCTCGAAGGTAGCGCCGCCTCATGGTGCGTGCACGGGGAGCAGAGAGGGTGATCTGGGCCACCCAGCTTCGCGCATCGCGCGTCGCGCGCCGCGCCCCGCGAAGTCAGGCGATGCACGACGCGCGATGCGCCGCGCGTCGTGCGCCCCGCGAAGCGCGGCGCGCGAAGGTGGCGCCGCGTCGTGCGCGACGCGCGGCGCGGGGCTGTCTTCGCGCCCTCGCGCCGCCACCCTGGAGGGGGACGCCTTGCTCTGCGCCCCGGGCGCCGCCGCCGCGGAGAGGGGCACCTGTGAGGCCCAGGTCGCGACGCGCGAGGCGCGGTCAGCTTCGCGCCCCTGGGGGTGGCCCAAGTGATCGACGAGAACGAGACCCTGGCTCCTTGCCTCTCTCCCTGGCGCGCGCCTGGAAGACGCAGGCGGCCTTGTCCGTGAAGCCTGTGCGCGCTGCGCGGCCTCACCCCTGCCTCCACCCTTCGCTGCCTCGCCCCCCCTCCCTCCCTCCCTCTGCCGCCTCTCCTCCTCTCCTTCTCTGTCTCTGTCTATATGCATACACACAAACATACATACATACATACATACATACATACATACATACATACATACATACATACATACATACATACATACATACATACATACATACATTATATACATACATACAATCATACAACCATACATACATACATACATACATACATTATATACATACATACATACATACATACACACACATACATACATACATAAATACATACATTATATACATACATACAAACATACATACACACATATACATACATCCATACATACATACATACACACATGCATACACACATATACATACACACATACATACATACATACACACATACATACATACATACATATATACATATATATACACACATACATACATACATACATACATACATACATACATACATACATACATACATACATACGCACACGTACATACATACATGCATGCACACATGCATACAAGCAATCATACAAACATACATGCATGCATACCTACATACTTACCTACAAACAAACACACCTATACACATACATCCAACCATGCATGCATGCATGCATACATGCTTACGTGTATGCATCCGTGCATACACACATACACACGCGCACACATACATATATGCATACACACACGCACATGCATACTCACAGCCATACATACACACATACACGTATACACATACATACACACATCCATCCACACATCCATTCAGCAATCCATGCATGCATGCATACATACATATAGACATGCATACATGTATACCCATACAAACAACCGTACATGCACACCTACACACATACAGACCTACACACAAGCATACACACACATCTACATGCATGCACACCTACACACCGACAAACGTACGTACATACGTACATATATACACATGCACACAATCACACATACATACGCATGCACACATACATACACATACATACATACACATACGTACACGCATGCATCCATACGCTAACACATACATGCGTACACATACGTAACTACCGACACACCTACATACATACATTCATCCAGATATATGTATACGCACACGCACATACACATACATACATACACACCCATACATACACACATTCATAATTACATACCAAAATACATACATACAACCAAACATGCATACACACATACATACACGCACACATACATACATACATACATACATACATACATACATACATACACACATGCATACCTACATACATACATGCATACACATACATGCACACACATACATACCCACACATATACACATACACATACACACATAGATGCCCA
>CAUYUJ010015737.1:275000-280000 GCA_963575745.1 Prorocentrum cordatum
CAGCGCTGGTACTGCCACTGCGGCGCGCGCTGCTCGACCTCCTACGGAGTCTGCACCGAGTTCATAGAGGAAGAGGCGAACCCACCACACGCGTACTACATGCACGCGGAGCATCCCGAGGAAGACATCCGCGACCTGAAGGCCCTGCTGCGCTACGACAAGCTCAAGAAGGATGGGATCTCAGTGGTCAACGCGGTGGACCTCCTGAGGTACCTGCCCAAGGTTGAGCCGCTGGCGGTTGGCGCCGTCTTCAAGCGCTACGCTCCGCACCCGGCACACTGGGAGGGCCACTATGTGCTGATGGAAGGGCTCACCTGGGAGAGCCTGACCAAGTTCGAGTGGACCGACCTCTACGCGCAGGTCGCCTGGGGACTGAACGACCCAGAATGGGGGGGCTGCAGCCAGAAGTCGCGGAACAAAGCCAAGAGGGAGCGCCCGGAGATGGCGCGCAGGGAGTTGGCGCTCTACGAGAGCCGCCACAACCTGAAGGCGGGCAGCCTCTCGGACGGCGGGGGTGGCACAGGGGTCGCCCCGCGCGCCGCCCCCGCGCGCGCCGCCGGCGCCCCGCCAGCGAGCGGGGCCCGCGGCAGCCAGGGCCCGCCGCCACCGCCAGCGGGAGTCCCGCCAGAGGCCGCGGCCATCATGGGCCCCCCGCCGCCGCCGCCGACGGCGCCCTCTGATGCGCCGCCGCCGCCGACGCACCCGCCACCGCAGAGGGGCCCGCTCCCGCGGCAGATCCCAAGCGTTGCAGCCCTGAACGTGGCCCCTGGTGAAGACCTTGAGCGCCAGATCTTTGGGCCCTCAGGGCAGGCGGGGGGCAGCGGCGACCTCGGCGGGGAGGCGCGGGCGCTGCCGTCACAGGTCTTTACTGCCATTGCGCAGGGAGCAGGCCAGCAGGCCTGAATGATAATGCCTAGCAGGTTTCAGGGCCTCGGCAGGCCACGTGAGCCGATGCCAAGTTGTCTAACTTGCCACGCTCTGTAGTGCGGTGCCCACAGCGGCTCCCCCCTCGTGTGGCTGCGCCTGTGGCGTTTGCCTCGGCTCGGCGCATGACTACCTGTGCGCCCAGCCACTTTGGCGTGCCAGCTGGCTTACCACCTCGGCCTCCTCACGTTCACTTGCGCTCATTGCCCGCGGTGTCCCGCGAGTGTGATGATGATGATATGATGATGCTGATGATGATGATGATGACGCTGATGATGATGAGATGATGATGATGATGATGATGATGGTGTCCCGATGAAGATGATGATGTTGATGATGGTGTCGATGATGATGATAGTGTCCCGATGATGAGGATGATGATGCTCATGATGCTTATGTTGAGGATGATGGCGATGCTGGTGTCCCGATGATGATGATTCCGATGATGTTGGTGATGATGATGTTGATGGAAATGGTGTCCCAGCGATAATGATGCTGATGATGATGATGTTGATGATGATGATGGTGATGATGATGGTGTCCCGATGATGATAACAATGCTAATGGCGAGGTTGATGATGATGTTGTTCATGATGATGATGGTGCCCCAATGATGATGATGTTGTTGGTGACGATGTCGATGATGATGATGCGACGATCATGATGATGATGGTGTCCCGAGGATGATGACGATGTTGATGATAATGTTGATGATGAGATGATGGTGATCATTATGGTGTCCCGATCATGATGATGATTCTGATGATGATGCTGATGATGATGACGATGACTGTGTCCCGATGATGACGATTTTTTCTTTCTTTTATATTAAAAAATCTTTTGGATACGCGGCATCGTAGTTCCCAGCTCCGCCTGCGCTTCCCCCTACCTGTGCCGCCACCATGGAACTCGAGGTCCGTCCAGGAGGCGATCTCTCACTGGGCGCCAGTGCGTGCGATGTCCGCAGATGACATCTGATATGGAATCTCGCGCATCCAGTCTGCCGGCTCCAGGAGGAGAGTCAGCCGATTGACGCGAGCTGGAGGCGTCGTCTGGCTCCTGTGGTTCGCGAAGACTTCTGAGAGGCTCTCGTGCCAGTCGTCGCTGGCGATCATTCCTATAGGGCGAACCCTGCGATGGCCGAGAAGAGGTACTCTGACACGCTCGTGAGCTTGAAGCGATTGGTGTCCATCTGGAAAACCGTTCGATCACTGGCCAGTATCTGAACAACCAGATGGTCACTGAAGCGGCCAGATACATTCTTGTAGTAGACTTTCGGGTACTTCAACATCGGAGCATCTATGGGGTCGGTCTCGACCTTCTTGGTTTTCTTCTTCTTCTGGTCGCCTTCTCCTTCTTCATCCTCGCTGCTCTCGGTGTCCGAGGCGTCGTCGCCTCCTCCAGCAGGATCAGCGCTTCCATCGCCGCCGCCAGAAGGAGCTGCCTTGTCCCCCGCCTTTGCGTCCTTCTTGTCGGCATCCCTGCCTGGCTCTGACCTCGTCTCCTGGGCAGCGCGCATCTCCCTCTCATCCCTTGCGCGCTCGTCGAAGAACCTGACCTTCGCAGCGAACTTCTCGGGTCCATGCGCGGCGGCGCCTGCTGCTGCCTCGCTCGCAGGGTCTTCACCGCCAGGGAACCCTGGATCGAATGGGCTGTGGGGACCAGAGAAGTAGTCCTCTGCGGCTTGATCGCCGCGCTGCTCACCAGCAGGGGGGCCTCCGCCACCAGGATTGTCTCCGTCACCATCTCCAAAGGAGCGATCACCGAAGTCGACATTCTTCAAGATCTTGATGCGCAGCTGCATCAAGTCTTGTTCGACTCCTGCCAGATCTGCCTGACTGGGGCTGATCACGTATAAGCGGCCTGCTTTTAGCTTCTCCTGAGGCAAGTGAAGACGCACCAGACCGTGAAGGTTAAGAAACTCGTCTTCTCTCGCAGACTTCTCCGTAAACTCCGTCGAGAGGTGGTCGATCGTGTTCTCATACTTGAAGGAGCTCTTCAGAGCCATTGAACTGGCGACGGATGCCGTGATCGAAACGAGCAGCGCGAGTCCGAACGACCAAGTCGCGACCTCCGAGATCTCGTGGGGTTCCCCATTGTCATGCGAAGGGCTGCCTGCTTCCACCCAAATGCTACGGTACGGACTGCTTGTGCAGCAACTTGTTCAGCAATGTTCCCGCGCCCATTCGAGCCGCGACCGACCCCGTGCTTTATCGCTCCCTGAAGCGCCCTGCGCTTGCTTGCGGGCATCGCTAAGCCAAGGGAAGCTGGAACCACTTTTGATTCCTTTAAATAATACATAACGCCAATCCGTGGTGAGGATGACGAAACTCCGTTGGAAGCAGCCTGCAAACGACACTTCTTGAAACACGAGCGCGCTGTGGACTCAAAGCCCTTCTGATCTGCCGCGGATCTGGAGCTTTCCTTCTCTATCGAGTAAACGCAGTTGTTCCCGCTCGCCGACGTTGCGTAGCAGAGCGTCAATAGCATCAGCGACGTACCAACCCGCCCCGAACGCATCCTCTGAATAAAACTCGCACCAGTTGTGAGCGAGTTGTGTTCGCTAGCCTTCGCCAGCTGCGCGCTCACCTCGTCCACCTTGTCCTCTCCGGCTGCTGCAGCTGGTCCTGCTAGGAAGCCAAGAGAACGCGCAATCTCTTGCGAGACAAAGGCTGAGTTGCCTAGGGCCTTAGACCCACTGGGGCGCATGATGCTCCCGGCCCTGTTGGTCTTGAGCACCCTCAGGTTGACCATGGCCCTCTCGGCGTGTGCAAAAACGAAATACGCAACGCAAATGTCGTAGATGATGAAAGGGGCCCCAGAGCACGTCAGAGTCGCCCGTGTGTACGTGGCTTCCTCGACAGACAAGCCAAAGAACACCGGCAGAACTGCGAGATAGAGGCCGTTGTATCTCGGATCAAGACAAACCCAACGACAATCATAGCTTCGAACTCAATCTCTTATTCTCCGCCCATCCTCCCGAGACCTTCCGAGACCTCTGCTCAGCCTCCCTGGTTCGCAATGGCGGCTGCGCCCGGCGCTGTCACTCCGGAGCCTCAAGCGCAAGGTCCTCCGGGCGGAGCTCACAGCGAGCAGCAGGGCTCTCAGGCTCCTCCGCCCTTCACTCACTTCTACGCAGCTTGCCTCCGGACGATCTGTGGTTTCATGCTGCAGGTTTCTGCCGTCTGCGCCGGGCCGATTTTGGAATCAGCAGTCCCCGCAATCTTCCTCTTGGCTCTCATCGCGGTGATTATCGTGTTCGTCACCTGCGATCGCTTGGAGCTCGACAAGCGCTGGATCGGAGCAGGGGTCGTCGTCATCTTGGCGGTTGCACTCCGCAACTACTGGGTGATTGCCACGATCGCCTTGGTGATACCTTGGATCTTGTTCTCCTCTGGGGTGGTTCTTCATGTCCTCTCACGGATTCATCCTCTCTTGGAACGCTTGCTCGCTGGCGCACCGGATGGTGTCATTCGGTTTTGGGACGACATGACCGGCATGGCGTTTGCAGGAGACCTTTGGATCGAGGTCCCGATGATAACGATGTTGTTGATGATGAAATGATGATGGTGGTGATGCTGTTGTCCCGATGATGATGCTGACGTTGATGATGATGTTTATGATGATGATGACGGTGTCCTCATGATGATGACGATGTTGGTGATGATGTTGATGTTGATGATGTTGATGATGAAGATGATATGATGATGGTGATGATGATGATGATGACGTTGATTGTGAGAGCGATTGGAATATCGATAATGAAATCGATATTGAGACCGAATGTGAGATCGATTGTGTGATCGATTGTGATATCGATTGTGATATCAATTGTGAGATCGATCGAATGGGAAAGATCGAGTGAGATCGATTGTGAGATCGATCGAGTGGGATCGATCGAGCGAGACCGATAGTGATATCGATACCGAGATCGATAGTGAGACCGATCGAATGAGACGTTAGTTCCCCCCCCGACCTCCTTATCACCCGAAGGGTGGTCGTATAGGTATGTGTATGCATGTATGTACATAGCACCCCGTAGATGCAGATAAGAGTGAGGGGGCGGTGGGGACGTC
>CAUYUJ010015737.1:285000-315356 GCA_963575745.1 Prorocentrum cordatum
TCGATTTCCCGGTAGGGGGGCTCTCCGTTCCACTTCGATCTCACCCCCTCACCTCCGACAAACATGCATGCATGCATGCATGCATGCATGCATACCCACATGCACACATACACACATACACACATACATACACACAGACATACATACATACATACATACATACATACATACATACATACATACATACATACATACATACATACATACATACATACATACATACATAACACAACACAACATAACATAACATAACATAACATAACATAACATTACATACATGCATACAGCACGCGACATCTGTATATTTCACCACTCGCTCTGTCTGCTCGTGGCCCGCTCCGCCGCCCCCGCCGCGGACCGCGCGCCCTGCCGCCTCTCCTTCCCCCGGCGCGCCTCCCACCACACCCCACGACCGTCCAGCAGTGCGGCGGACACTCATCGGCGGCGGGCCCTGGGGGGGAAGTGGGGGGGGGAGCAGGCCTTCGCTCGCGGCGGCGGGGCTTCCTAGAAGCCCCCGCACCTTCTGGGGAGCCCCGTGGGCTTTCCCCGAGGCCACAGGCTGCCTCTCAGAGGGCGCGGGGGCTGCTGGGAGGCCACGCCTGCGTCTGAGGAGGCCTGCCCCCTCTCACGTCCACCTGGGCTCGCCGCCGATCCGAAGGAAGCGGCGCACGACGCCGTTGGCACTGGCTGCGCACGCGGGCGTTCGCCAGGGCCGCGCCACGCGGGAGATGACCACGCAGAGCCACACGGGGCCACGGGCCGCCGAACTGAATCCTTGCCCTCGCCCCGCGCACGAGGCGGCTGCCAGGCGCCCCAGGACATGGGCAACCGAGACATGCCCAACGCCACCAGGGAAGCAAGTGAACAATCCAGCTGCCACTCGAGCGCAGAGAAGAAGGAGGAAAGGTCAACGTGGTGAGGAGGGGAAGTAAGGGACTCTCAGGGCCAAACAATCGCGTGGGTCCCATGACGCAGACACGCACGGATAATCGACTGACACGACAACAATAAACAGCAAGCTAATCAGAATAGGTCCCGTGCTGAGAGACCAAAGCTCTGCACATAGAAGGCCTCCCACCTGGGCCGGGCCCCCGACCTGGCGACTGAAAGGGGAAGCTGAATACCAATGGCTGGCTGGCAACTGAAGATCGCCATGCTCAAACGGCCTGGAAGCACCAATGGCCCTGGCAGCGGGGGGCCAGCCGGCCCTGCAGTATGGGAGGCTGGGTAGGGGGGGGGTGAGATCGACAGAGCGGGTGTTCTCCGTTTTCCTTCGGTTCCTGTGGACATCCGATTCCCAAATTCCGATTCCTGGGAAACGTGGCCGGGGATCTCTCTTTCCAATGGGGCATCCGAAACCGAAGCCGGTCTCCTGGGGACATCGGTTTCGGCTTCGGCTCGTGCCACGCGCGCGGGCGAGGCATAGCTGCGCGAGGGCGAGGAAGAGACCCTCGGGCTACACGCAGCACGTGGGGTGACCTTCGCTGCGCGGTTTTCTGGCGCCGTGGGGACACCACTCCGACGCGCGCAGGCCAATGCTGGGGTCGCCCTGTGGGCCCGCACTGTAGGCCACTCCGGCGAGGGGCCACTCTAACGCATACTCCGGGATTCTCAATAAGCGTCGGGGGGGCGTCACCCCCGCCGACAGCCCCACACCGATCCCCGTCGCGGGCAGCCACCGCGCGCCGAAGGCGCTCCGAACCCCGTCGCGGCGCGACGACGAGGCGAGTTTGACCCCCGTCGGGAAAGGTACCCCCCTCCCCCCGCTTACTACTAAGAAGCCCAAATCGCCGAATCCTTCCCCTGCCCCCCGCCGGCCGGCAGGTGGGCCCTGGGCTTTCCCGTTGCTGGCTGTCCCGGCTGTCCGTGCTGCCCCTGGGGGAACCACAAGGCACCAGTGCCGCTGCTCCCCGGAGCTCTCCCAGGGGGGCGCTCTGACCAAAATGTCGGGCGACTCCAGCGGTGGCGACGAGGGCCCACCAAGAGGCCCAAAGAGGCGAAAACGAGGCAAGGGTAGCGGTATCAGTACCCGTTCCTCCTCTGAGTCCCTGGGCCGTGAGATGGCTCGCTGATTTCTCGGATCGGCGCGCTCCCCCCCTCCCCGCACCTGGCGCGCGTAGCGCGCCAGGGGCGTTCCCGCCAAGGGCACCCGGCGCCGATCCGAGAAATCCGATTTGGCCTCCGAAAGTTCATGCTCATGCCAAGTTTTGTTCTCCGAGTCCCGTTGCGCGTGAGCCCTGGGTCGCCCAGCGGCCATCCCAGTGGTTGCCCCGTTGCTGCCAGTCCTGGGGCTGCCCTGCGCCGCTTGCTCTGTGTGCGGCCGTCCGCGTGCGGCTGTCCTCTGCGCGCGTCCGAGGTGGCTGTTCCGCAGTCGCCCCATGCGCTGGTTACGCGGTCGTCCCGCGGCTGCCCTGCAGTCTTCGCGCTGCCATGAGGAGCCATGGGGCTTTCGAGCCTCGGCCGTTCCACGACCTGGATCTAAGGAGCGGTCCAAACACCAAGGCTCCCCCGAACCAGAAGTGGTCCCAAGAACCCTCCAGAAGCGCCCAAGACGCCTTTTTCCTTTCAAGCCCGAAGGATCCAGATTCAAGCGGGACACCAGCTGCCGCACATATTGACAGAAGCGTTGCGAAACCTCTAAACTCCGCCCGAGGTTCTGTCCAGAGGAGGCTTAACATACGAAGCCGACGCAGATACATGCAAACAAATGCGAACCACTCAGAGAGCCCGCAGCTGCAGTGGTCCTCGCCAACACGTGCCCGAGGCGCACCACCCCCTGCTGGCGGGGCTGGCCCTCAGGCGCGGGGGCCGCGAAAGCTGGACCCCTTGCCCTTTGCACTACGATCGCTCCTCCCTTTCCCCCCGCGTGGGCGTCTAAAGATTTGGACACTGAGCGGGATCCTGGACTCAAGGACTTCCGATGCGAATGAGGGCTCTTGGGGCTGATCACCAGCCGCGAGGAAGGCAGAGGAGGGAGGCGGAGGGTGAGGAGCAGGAGGAGGACGAGAGGGGACAGAACCTTACACCATCATTGTTGCAAGACGGGCAGTGTGCAAACGGGCGGGCGGAAGCCTCAATGCATCACGGTCCGCTGCTAGCTGTGGTCCTCCAGGAGCTTGCACCCGCTCGAGCGGTCCGAGGGGTGCTGGGCCGTGGAGCCGAACGCCGCCCTCGGCGACGACCGCAGCTTTCAGGAAGTCCTCGATCGGCGGGGCCAGCCTGCGACTCTTGCTCACGTGCCACGCCAGCGTGCAGAGCAATTGACCCTCGATTTTCCCTCGTGTACTCATCTCTGCAACGTGCGACATGCAGGCCGATGAGAGGTGAGCGGTGCAGATTCTGAGCATGTCCGCAACCTGGTTCCTCTCGTTCTCCTTGCCCTCCGCCGCCGCAATCGTCGCACAGTAGCCGAAAGTCGCCGCGAAGATGGCCAAAAACGATGGGCCCCTCATCTTGCGATCGGCTGCCTGCCCGCCCGCCGCGAGCTTCTTGGGGATCTTGCCCTCTTCGTCATTGCCTGTGCCGGCCTCCTGTGCGGCCGCGATGCAGCCTTCTCCCGTTCCGATGCGGTACTTCGCGTGCTCCGGCGCTTCCGTGTCCCAGATGGCCTTGCTGTCCGACAGCGCGAATTCGGCGAGGGGCACGATCGCGTCCTGCTTGCCTTTGTTGTCGCTGACCTTCTCAGCTTCGCAGAGGGACTGCGCCGGGCGAGTACGGCGAGCTTCGCGTCCCCCCTCGCTCTGGTTTCAAAAACACCAGGACGCGCTGGCGCTGCAGATAGATCACCTTGGAAGAAGGCTAGAGACAAGGTGGCTGGATAGATCGTCTTGCGCATCGCCCTCGAATTCACAGCGTAAGCAATGATGGCTTCAACGCGGTGCATCTGGATGTGGTCTGAGCCGCGCCTGGAATACAATGGCCAGATCTTTCATCATGAAAGGCCGCCGATCTGGGATACGAGAACCTGATGCAGCTGATGCATCCGTGAGGATGAAGAACGGGTTTCGAACGCAACGAGCTCCATTCGCACGTGATTCGGTGCCCCTCGCGTTTGAACTGCTGCCCCGCGTTCTTGCATATTGTTGCGGTGTTCGCGCGCGAACGTGCCCGCGCCAAGATTTGCTGCGCGCTCCGGAAGCTTTGCTGCGACGTCCACGCGCAAAAATATGCCGCGGCCCCAGGTTCGCGAAGGCGCTCAGATCCCGGGCGACATCTCGCGTGGCCTCGCACGGGGGAAGTCTGGCGCTCTCGTCGGGGCCAGCTGCGTCAAGTTTGGGGAAGCCCACGGAGTGGGCCGACCGCCCGGCAAGTGTGGGCGGGCGTCGAAAGGGAACGTGCCGAACAGTTCTGCGAGCAATTGCGGGTGGTGGTCTGGCCGCTTTCCCCAGGATGGATGCGCGATCCACTGTCTGGCGTAGGGTTCGCGCGAGGAGGGGGGGGGAGCGTCGGATCTTCAAGTCATCTTGAAGATAGATAAGCTGGCAGCGTGGCCCCAGTCGGAAGTGGCAGCCTCGTCGCCCAACGCCGCCCGACCCAGACGGGCGAGGCCATCGTCTAGGATGTCATGATCCTTGAAGTGCGCGAGGGGCATCCGAGGCCTGAGAATGGCGCGTTCTGAAAGTAGCTCATGGATGCGCTCCAGCGCCAACGCGCAGCCGAATACGTGAGACTCCAGAGGCCAGCGAGCGGGCGCAATCCCCTGCGAGCTGCCGAACGTCGACGAAGCGCCCCCGAATGCGCCGGGTCGCGTTGTGGGCGCCCCATGATCGAAGTGCACGAAGAATTCAAGTTTCGGAATATCCCAAGCGAAACCAACGCGAAGTAAAGCCGAGTCGAGTTCCCTGTCCGTCATCTGAAACTTGTGGAGAAACGTTTGAGGTGAGTCTCCCAGGTCTGCGATCTCAATCGCACCCACATCGTCGGCGAGCTTCTGAAGCGACGCATCTACGCCCCAATCGCCCCAATCCCCTACTAGACACTTAGACGCGATGTCCGAATCGTGCGTCTCCCTCCCACGCCGCAGCACTGGGGACTTGTGGCTGCCCGGGCAGGCGGCGGCGGTGAAAGGATCGCCCATGCAACCCCCGGCCGTCAGCGGCCGAGGCCAAGGTTAGCGCCTGCGCCCAGGAGGCGCTGCCGGCAGAGAGCGACGTCGCCCGCCGCTGCGTCTTGCGACGGCGCTTCCTCCAGCGATTCGTGCGACGCCGGAGGCGCTGGCGCTGATGCCCTTTCAGCAAACGGCCAATGAATGCCGCGTTCCCGAAGCCGCCCGCGTGCCGCTCGAGAGCGCGGCGCCGCCCCTCCCGCCTGCCCTTCGCGAAGCCGCGGTCCATGACTGTCAGGGGAACTTCTATCTTAAAACTGAAATATCCATCTCCCACGCCCGCTGGAACGCGCGCCGCCCGTCTCCCCGCGGGCCCTGCAAGGGCCGACTTGCGCAAACCGCGCGCTTGACTGCAGCGCCCGCGCAGAGAGGTCTGCGTGCGCGCGCGGGCTTTACCTGAGGCCACGTTCAGATGAACGGTGAAACGCAGCGCGCCCGGCGGCCCCGGGTCGCGCGCTCGCGAGGCCAGCTGTTGGAGCAAGGTTGACCCCGGGGCGTCGGGGGAAAAGAAGGGCGCGCGCCATAGCTCCCGCGGAGATCGCGATCCGCTCGTAAGGGCTCGCAATCGCATCGTTGAACGGCCGCGCCCCCGTCGGGGCCAGATCGTTTCGTTGATCGACTGATCAGGGGGCCGGTCGCGCAAACGCGCTGTCTCTTTTTCGGGGTCCAGTTCTCGGTCTCGATGCGACGCGCGATGGCGTCATGGCCTCCGCGGCTCTCCTCTCCTTCCGCTTCTCGTCTGCTTTAGCGGCCAGTATGCCCCGCCGTTGTCTGTGGTGACATCGTCGATCCCGCTTGACCTACTGGCTCGTCGCCCCCAGCTCGGAGTCGACGCGCTCGACCTCGGAAGTAGTCTGGAACTTAACTGCCCGCGCCTCAAGACAGCGTCGTGCCATTCCACGGCGCTCAACGCGACAAGTGGATGCAATGTTCGCATGTGCAGAGCAGGTCGGAACCTGCGGCGATCTCAGTGGCCACGGGAGATGCAAACTCCTCCATATGCCATGGTGCATTCTAGATAATGTCCCTGCCACTGCCGTGGTGGATGCTCTCTCAGTCTTGCATGTTACCAGCGCCTGCAAACATGTTTTGCGATCTCATTGTAGCGATGTCGCACGTGGTTCCCCGGGTGTTTTTTCTCGCATGCGAACGCGCAAGCAATCGGAGGATGGCCGCCAGGGCTTTCACCTGACCGAATGTGTGGACTCGCCCCAAGTTTGGGAACAACTGCGCGATTCATCACGGTATTCTCGGCGCCCCCCCCAGGCGGTCAAGTGAAGTAGTCAGCGCGAAAACATTTGCCATCACCGCCGTCTATTGCTCGCCATCGCTCGGACGTCCATTCGCTGCGTTTTTTTTCGGCTTCGTGCGTGGTTTTTTCGCCAAATGATCAAGGATGCTCCTCGATGATCCTCGCCGAAGAAAAAATGCACGCGTCCGAGCGATGCCGAGAACGTCGGAGAGGGGCGGCCAAGGATATAATTTCTATCTGAAAACGAAGGCTGCTCGATCGCTCCTCGTCATCGCTCACCTGCCCCCGCCCACCATGCGTGCTAACGGGACAACTCCGTCAGCTGCATATCCGGAGATCCATGGCGCCCGCGCCCTTCTGGAGGCCTAGTCCGCCAATCAAACCCTAGTGCAGGAATGGGAGACCGAGCGAAAAGCTCACATGACACTCCTGAAGCCAGTCCCGAAACAAATGCGTACTGTGGCTAGGCCGCCTTTCTTCTACTGGTGGCCTGGGCAACTCGGTGGAAGGTGCATGGGAAAGAATCGATACAACGCGACCTGCTACTCTGGACCGAACAGCTGCGCTGCCGTTGTAGTTCTGGCGGGAGTCCGACGCCTGCGTGCAGCCCATTAGCACCGCGTCAACATTGCGCAACTCTGTTATGATTTCTTCCCGGCGTTTGCCTCTCGCTGCCTGAGGATTCCGATCCAATGTTCGTAATCTGGACATCCTGGTTGGCCCGCGCCATGGCGCCATCCGTTGGTGGCGCTAAGGCAGGGAACGGAAGCATAGGTGGGCCGAACCCACTCGCGCAAGAATGCTTGAGGCGCGTGGGCCGCCCAAGAGGCTTTCACGCGGTTTCCAAAAGCCCCCTCTGCAGTCCAGAAGAACCCCGTCAAGAGGCCTCCGCGAGGCCCCCGAGAGGCATCCCGAAAGACCCCAACAGGTTTCCAAGAGGCCTTTGGCCCACAACCCAGGCACGGTGGCGGGATGGGCCTGCGAACGTTACATTGGCGTGGTTGAATATGGCTGGCCGTGAGGTCGGCGCCGCTGGCTGCTATTTCTGGTGGGGTGCGAGGTGCGGAGCAAGTCGCTGACCTGTTCAACCTTCTCCTCCACCTCTTCTTGCTTTCCGCTGGCATAGAAAACACATGCGCATGTTCGACGGCTGGTCTTCGTGATCCTGTCCCAGATACAGATAATGAATGGCACGCTGCCATGCGATCCGCCCGTCTGCTTTCGAATTGCAGTGCATCGTCGATCGCGAATCTCCCTGCATCTGGCAGCGGCCACCCCGAAGCAAACCTGGCGCCACCTTGAATAGGATTACCGTTGTTATTTGCAGCCCCCCGTCTGAACGTTTGATACTTGTTGCGCACGCACCACCATTCAACTGATTATACTAGGTTGCTGCATGGTGGCTGACCGCTCATTCATCTACATGCGTGCTGAGCGCTGGCTGAGCCCCTGATGGTTGATTATTGGATGCGGTCCTCAACTGGTCTTACACTCTCCTAGCCACTGCCATGGAACTTCCTCCTTATCGCCCCGTCGTTCCCGCCTCCGCCCTTAAACCCATAACCGTCCACCCCAAGCCGGAAAATGAAAGCGATGCTTCTGCCTTGCTTTGCGCGGGTTGGTTGCGGGTGGACCTCCTTTTCCTTCTCGTCCTCTTCCTCCCTCCCCCCTCCTCCCTCCTCTCTCCTCCTCGTCCTCTTCGTCTTCCTCCTTTTCCTTCTCCTGCTTCGCCTCCTCCTCCTCGTCCTCCTCGTCCTCCTCCTCCTCCTCCTCCTCCTCCCCGTCCTGTTCCTCCTTCCTAGAAGCCTCCAAACATCCTCCCGCAGGCCCCCCGCTTCCTCTCCTCCTCCTCCCTGCCTATCCTCGTCCTGTACTGGGCTTCTCATGAGGCTAGAATCAACGCCTTTCACCAGTCGCCTCCTCCTCCTCCTCCTCTTCCTCCTCATGTTCCTCCGCCTCCCCCTCCTCCACCTCCTCCCCCTTCCCCTCCCCCCGCCCACCCCCTCCGTTCCCCTTCGCGTTCCCCCCCCCCCAACCTCCCCTCCCCTCCTCCTCCTCGCTCCCTCCTCCTCCTCCTGTGCACCGCCTCACGCGTGTCCCTCCCCTCGTCCTGTCCTTTTCCCCTCCGCGTCCTTCTCTGCACTTTCCCCCGCCCTGCTCCTCCTCCTCCTCCTCCGCTTCTTCGTTTTCGTCTCTCGCAGTCTTATGTTTTCTTCTCTTCTTCTTCTTCTGCTTACTATTTTTATTTTTCTTATTCAGTTTCTTTTTCCTCTTCTCCTCCTCCTCCTGCTTCTTCTCATTATCATTATTATTCCTCTTCCTCCTCCTCCTCCTCCTCTTCCTGCTCCCCCTCGTCCTTTTCCCCTTACTTGTCCTTTTTCTTTTCCTTTTCCTCCTCCTCCTTCTCCTCCCTTTCTTTCCCCTCCTCTTCCTCCCTCCTCCCTCGTCTCTCCTCCATCATCCTCCCACCTCCTCCTCCTCCTCCGCCGCCTCCTCCTCCCCACGGGCCCCTCTTCCTCCGGCTCCGTTGCTGATGGCTAAGAAAAATAGCTTTCGCCATTGCCCGCCGCCTCCTTCCTCCCTCCCTCTTTTTCCCGCGCTCCGCCGCCTCCACCACGTCCGCCACCCACATCGCTCCCCCCGCACCCTCCCCTCACCCTCCTCCTCCCCTTCCTCCTCCTCCTGTTTCCCTCCTCCTCCTCCTTCTCCCTCGTCATCGGCATCCTCCTCCGTCTTCAACCTGGAACGAGTGTCGTTTCCAACAGAACGTCCGATCGTTCCCCCCCTGTCGCACCCGAGGCAAGTGTTTAAGGCGGGCCGGGCGTTTCGCCTGAGACTTTCTCACCATTTATGGCTTTGAATTTTACAAGTGGCAGCCGCTTCACAAATGGAGGGCGGGTCGTTTCCAAAATATGGCTTTCTCCTTAGCGCTGCGCAGATTCGTTTATAAAATTTGAAAAACTTTCACGGATTGACGGCGGGTCGTTTTCAGAATGTTACCCTCGCCTTAGCGCGGCGCAGAGTCGTTTAAAGAAATGTGCAAGAGCTTCACCGATTGACAGCAGGTGGTTGTCAAAATGTGGTTCTCGCCTTAGCGCGGCGCACATTCGTCTTAAATGCAAGAGCTTCACGGATTGAGGGCGGTTTCTTTTCCAAACAGTGGCTCTCGCCGTAGCGCCGCGCACATTCGCTTATGAAATTTGTAAGAGCTTCACGGCTTCCCGTCATCAACGTATCAGAAATGGTGTGTTGGAAAGATTCAGGATTATGCGGGTGCAACAGTTAAGTTGATTCTCTTTGTTGGAGTCCTAGTTCTGACTCTTGGGTTACAAAATCACGGTCCCGCCTCCGCCTCCCTGCCTCCGCCACCTCCTACCTCACGCCTCCCAGCCCCCTCCTCCCCCTCCTCCTCCTCCGTCCTGTTCCTCTCTCCTCCTCCTCCTCCTCCTCCACCCTCCCCTCCCACCCCTCCCCTCCTTGCGCCTCCTCTCCCCCTCCTTTTCTCCCCAAGGGGGCCCTTACCCTCTCCTCCCTTCTCCACTCACCACATCCGCTCCGCGCGCCGCCTCCGCCTCCTCCTCCTCCGCCTCCTCCTCCTCCCCTCGGGAGAGGGCCCGATGCGGTCTGTGGGCCCGGGGGCCTTTCTGCGGAGTGTCGCACGGCTGGCCCCGCACGGCAAACTTCCTGCACGGGCCCGCGAGCGCAGGGGGCAGGACGACAATGATGCCAGCGTGCGATCGGCCAAGGATTTAAGGGCAACGGAAGGGGGGGACCAGCTCAGGGGGTCGACATGGATCGGAAGCTGGGCGAAGGCTACTAAAACCGTGGCTGCTAAAACGGCCCTCCCGGAAGGGAAACACAACTTCCCGGAATGAGGCGCGGCACGCGAAACAGTCAACGGGCTTCTTCCCGGAAGGACGAAGACAACTTCCCGGAGGTCGATTTTAGCAGCCACGGATTTAGCAGCCCTTGCCCGGCTTCCGAATGGAAATCGCCGGTATATCAACGACAGGCCGCCGATAGCGAATCCACACGAACCCAGGCTGGGTGGGCAATCGGGTTCTTTTCGGCGATGAATGGGCGTTCGGGGGTCGATGCGCCCCCTCCTGGGCTCCTGGCACTTTCTTTCTGGAGCGCACGCGGAACAACTGGAGAGCTGAGGGATCTGGGACATGGACATGTTAGATCAGATCACTCGTATGACCGTTTCTAGGAACACGGCTGTGGTACACAACGAGAGAGCGCGCAAGCAGCGCCAGAGCAAAGGAGGGGGGTCCCTCCTCAACTACCCCCCCCCCTTTGGACCTCCCCTGCCCGGAGCCCTCCTCCTCCCCTCTTGTTTGCCGCCCCACGGAAGCTACCACCTCCTCCCCCCCCTTTCGAGGTCTGGAAGCTACCCCCCTCCTTCTCGCCCTTTCCAAAAGGGGCGGCTTAGCTGCTCCCGCCCCCCCCCCCCCCTGGACCCCCCCGTGCCCGAAGCACTCCCTCCCTCCCCCCTTCTTCCGCCCTGCGGAAGCTACCCTACCCCCCTCCCCGCTTTCCCCGCTTTCGCGCTCTGGCAGCTCCCCCCTTATTGTCTTTCCGAAATGAAGGGGGGGCTTAGCTACCCCCCATTCTCCTTCCCAAAGAATCCGAGCCTGTACTTTAATGCCCGAAGCCGAGCATCCTAACCCTAACACCGCACCACCCTACCATCCCAAACCAACACCCTAACCCTAAAACCCTATCACCCTAACCCAAACCATAACCCCAACGCCCTAATCCCTGACACCCTGACACTAACACCTGAACCACAGACCTGCGCCCATAAGCCGAACACCCTAAACCGTATCCTAACACGCTGCCCTACCCCGAACACCCTAACCCGAACCTTAACTCTAAGACCTCACCCCCACCCCTAACGCACATTAGCCCGAACACCCTTACCCTACCCCTAACAGCCTAACCCTCGAAGCTTAACGCGAGGTCCAATTTATGTCCGCGCGGGACCCCACTCCGATTGACCCCCCAGCAGCCCTCGAAAGTGGCGACAGCTTGGCAGATCGCAGCCCCCCACAGGAATGGCGAAGTCTTCTTTCGGTCCGCGTGGGACCCCACTCCGCTGGACCCCCAGCAGCATTTGAAAGCGGCGACAGTTTCGCGGTTCGCAGCGCCCCCCCCAGGGATGGCGAGGTCTGATTTAGATTCGTGAAGGCAGCCCTCGAAAGTAGCGATAGTTTGGCAGATCGCAGCCCCCCCCATCAAGGATGGCGAAATCAAATTTAGGTCCGCTTGGAACCCCACTCCGCTGGACCCCCAGCGGTCCTCGCAAGTGGCGACAGTTTCGCAGTGTGCAGCCCCCCAAGCATGGTGAGGTCCAATCTGAATCCGCGTATGATGTCACTCCGCTGTACACCCCCAGCAACACTCCGCTGTAGCAGCCCCCGGCAATCAGCGGCCGAGACCAAGGTTAGCGCCTGCGCCCAGGAGGCGCTGCCGGCAGAGAGCGACGTCGCCCGCCGCTGCGTCTTGCGACGGCGCTTCCTCCAGCGATTCGTGCGACGCCGGAGGCGCTGGCGCTGAGGCCCTTTCAGCAAACGGCCAATGAATGCCGCGTTCCCGAAGCCGCCCGCGTGCCGCTCGAGAGCGCGGCGCCGCCCCTCCCGCCTGCCCTTCGCGAAGCCGCGGTCCATGATTGCCAGGGGAAATTCCATCTTAAAACTGAAATATCCATCTCCCACGCCCGCTGGAACGCGCGCCGCCCGTCTCCCCGCGGGCCCTGCATGGGCCGACTTGCGCAAACCGCGCGCTTGACTGCAGCGCCCGCGCAGAGAGGTCTGCTTGCGCGCGCGGGTTTTAGCTGGGGCCACGTTCAGATAGACGGTAAAACGCAGCGCGCCCGGCGGCCCCGGGTCGCGCGCTCGCGAGGCCAGCTGTTGGAGCAAGGTTGACCCCGGGGCGTCGGGGGAAAAGAAGGGCGCGCGCCATAGCCCCCGCGGAGATCGCGATCCGCTCGTAAGGGCTCGCAATCGCATCGTTGAACAGCCGTGCCCCCGTCGGGGCCAGATCGTTCCATTGATCGACTGATCAGGGAGCCGGTCGCGCAAACGCACGGTCTCTTTTTCGGGGTCCAGTTCTCGGTCTCGATGCGACGCGCGATGGCGTCGTGGCCTCCGCGGCTCTCCTCTCCTTCCGCATCGTCTGCTTTAGCAGCCAGTGTGCCCCGCCGTTGTCTGTGGTGACATCGTCGATCCCGCTTGACCTACTGGCTCGTCGCCCCCAGCTCGGAGTCGACGCGCTCGACCTCGGAAGTAGTCTGGAACTTAACTGCCCGCGCCTCAAGACAGCGTCGTGCCATTCCACGGCGCTCAACGCGACAAGTGGATGCAACGTTCGCATGTGCAGAGCAGGTCGGAACCTGCAGCGATCTCAGTGGCCGCGGAAGATGCAAACTCCTCCATCTGCCATGGTCCATTCTAGATAATGTCCCTGCCACTGCCGTGGTGGATGCTCTCTTAATCTTGTATGTTACCAGCGCCTGCAAACATGTTTTGCGATCTCATTGTAGCGATGTCGCACGTGGTTCCCCAGGTGTTTTTTTCTCGCATGCGAACGCGCAAGCAATCGGAGGATTGCCGCCAGGGCTTTCACCTGACCGAATGTGTGGACTCGCCCCAAGTTTGGGAACAACTGCGCGATTCATCACGGTATTCTCGGCGCCCCCCCCCCAAGCGGTCAAGTGAAGTAGTCAGCGCGAAAACATTTGCCATCGCCGCCGTCTAATGCTCGCCATCGCTCGGACGTCCGTTCCCTGTGTTTTTTTCGGCTTCGTGCGTGGTTTTTTCGCCAAATGATCAAGGATGCTCCTCGATGTTCCTCGCCGAAGGAAAAATGCACACGTCCGAGCGATGCCGAGAACGTCGGAGAGGGGCGGCCTAGGAGATAATTTCCCCCCCAAAACGAAGGCTGCTCGATCGCTCCTCGTCATCGCTCACCTGCCCCCGCCCGCCGTGCGTGCTAACGGGACAACTCCCGCAGCTGCATATCCGGAGATCCATGGCGCCCGCGCCCTTCTGGAGGCCTAGTCCGCCATCAAATCCTAGTGCAGGAATGGGGGGCCGAGCGAAAAGCTCACATGGCATTCCTGAAGCCAGGCCCGAAACAAATGCGTACTGTGGCTAGGCCGCCTTTCTTCTACTGGTGGCCTGGGCAACTCGGTGGAAGGTACATGGGGAAGAATCGATACAACACGACCTGCTATTCTGGACCGAACAACTGCGCTGCCGTTGTAGTTCTGGCGGGAGTCCGACGCCTGCGTGCAGCCCATTCGCACCGCGTCAACATTGCGCAACTCTGTGTATGATTTCTTCCCGGCGGTTCCCTCTCGCTGCCTGAGGATTCCGACCCAATGTTCGTAATCTGGACATCCTGGTTGGCCCGCGCCATGGCGCCATCCGTTGGTGGCGCTAAGGCAGGGAACGGAAGCATAGGTGGGCCGAACCCACTCGCGCAAGAATGCTTGAGGCGCGTGGGCCGCCCAAGAGGCTTTCACGCGGTTTCCAAAAGCCCCCTCTGCAGCCCAGAAGAACCCCGTCAAGAGGCCTCCGCGAGGCCCCCGAGAGGCATCCCGAAAGACCCCAACAGGTTTCCAAGAGGCCTTTGGCCCACAACCCAGGCACGGTGGCGGGATGGGCCTGCGAACGTTACATTGACGTGGTTGAATATGGCTGGCCGTGAGGTCGGCGCCGCTGGCTGCTATTTCCGGTGGGGTGCGAGGTGCGGAGCAAGTCGCTGACCTGTTCAGCCTTCTCCTCCACCTCTTCTTGTTTTCCGCTGGCATAGAAAGCACATGCGCATGTTCGCGCTGCCATGCGATCCGCACGTCTGCTTTCGAATTGCAGTGCATCGTCGATCGCGAATCTCCCTGCATCTGGCAGCGGCCACCCCGAAGCAAACCTGGCGCCACCTTGACTAGGATTACCATTGTTATTTGCAGCCCCCCGTCTGAACGTTTGATACTTGTTGCGCACGCGCCACCATTCAACTGATTATACTAGGTTGCTACATGGTGGCTGACCGCTCATTCATCTACATGCGTGCTGAGCGCTGGCTGAGCCCCTGATGGTTGCCATCGTTCCCGCCTCCGCCCTCAAACCCATAACCGTCCACCCCAAGCCGGAAAATGAAAGCGATGCTTCTGCCTTGCTTTGCGCGGGTTGGTTGCGGGTGGACCTCCTTTTCCTTCTCGTCCTCCTCCTCCCTCCCCCCTCCTCCCTCCTCTCTCCTCCTCGTCCTCTTCGTCTTCCTCCTTTTCCTTCTCCTGCTTCGCCTCCTCCTCCTCGTCCTCCTCGTCCTCCTCCTCCTCCTCCCCGTCCTCTTCCTCCCTCCTCCCTCCTCCATCATCCTCCCGCTTCCTCCTCCTCCTCCTGCCCATCTCTTCCTGCTACTGCTTCTCATGGCTAGGATCAACGCCTTTCACCATTCGCCTCCTCCTCCTCCTCTTCCTCCTCATGTTCCTCCGCCTCCCCCTCCTCCACCTCCTCCCCTTCCCCCCCCCACCCACCCCCTCCTCCCTCTCGTTCCCCCCCCCCCCCACTCTCCCCTTCCTCCTCCTCCTCCTCCCCCTCCTCCTCCTCCTCCTCCTCCCCCTCCTGTTCCCTCCCCCTCCTCCCTCTTCCCTCCCCTCGTCCTTCCTTTTCCTCCTCCTCCTTCTCTTCCTTTCCCCCTCCTTCTCCTCCTCCTCCTCCTCTTCTTCTTCTTCTTCTTCGCATTCTTATTGTTCTTATTCTTATTCTTCTTCTGTTTATTATTATTATTATTCTTATTCAGTTTCTTTTTCCTCTTCTCCTCCTCCTCCTGCTTCTTCTCATTATCATTATTATTCCTCTTCCTCCTCCTCCTCCTCCTCTTCCTCCTCCCCCTCGTCCTTTTCCCCTTACTTGTCCTTTCTCTTTTCCTTTTCCTCCTCCTCCTTCTCCTCCCTTTCTTCCCCCTCCTCTTCCTCCCTCCTCCCTCGTCTCTCCTCCATCATCCTCCCACCTCCTCCTCCTCCTCCTGCCTCTTCCTTTTCCAATTACGTCCCCCTGTCGCACCCGAGGCAAGTGTTTAAGGCGGGCCGTTTTCAGAATGTTACCCTCGCCTTGGCGCGGCGCAGACTCGTTTAAAGAAATGTGCAAGAGCTTCACGGATTGAGAGCGGGTGGTTTTCAAAATGTGGTTCTCGCCTTAGCGCGGCGCACATTCGTCTTAAATGCAAGAGCTTCACGGATTGAAGGCGGTTTCTTTTCCAAACTGTGGCTCTCGCCGTAGCGCCGCGCACATTCGTTCATGAAATTTGTAAGAGTTTCACGGATTCACATCATCAACGTATCAGAAATGGTGTTTTGGAAAGATTCAGGATTATGCGGGTGCAACAGTTAAGTTGATTCTCTTTGTTGGAGTCCTAGTTCTGACTCTTGGGTTTACACGGGTCCTCCTCCTCCTCCTCCTCCTCCTCCTCCTCCTCCCCTCGGGAGAGGGCCCGATGCGGTCTGTGGGCCCGGGGGCCTTTCTGCGGAGTGTCGCACGGCTGGCCCCGCACGGCAAACTTCCTGCACGGGCCCGCAAGCGCAGGGGACAGGACGACAATGATGCCAGCATGCGATCGGCCAAGGATTTAAGGGCAACGGAAGGGGGGGACCAGCTCAGGGGGTCGACATGGAAATCGCCGGTATATCAACGACAGGCCGCCGATAGCGAATCCACACGAACCCAGGCTGGGTGGGCAATCGGGTTCTTTTCGGCGATGAATGGGCGTTTGGGGGTCGATGCGCCCCCTCCTGGGCTCCTGGCACTTTCTTTCTGGAGCGCACGCGGAACAACTGGAGAGCTGGGGGATCTGGGACATGTTAGATTAGATCACTCGTATGACCGTTTCTAGGAACACGGCTGTGGTACACAACGAGAGAGCGCGCAAGCAGCGCCAGAGCAAAGGAGGGGGGTCCCCCCTCAACTACCCCCCCCCTTTGGACCTCCCCTGCCCGGCGCCCCCTCCTCCCCTCTTGTTTGCCGCCCCACGGAAGCTACCACCTCCTCCCCCCCCCTTTCGAGGTCTCGAAGCTACCCCCCTCCTTCTCGCCCTTTCCAGAAGGGGCGGCTTAGCTGCTCCCGCCCCCCCCCCCCTGGCCCCCCCGTGCCCGAAGCACTCCCTCCCTCCCCCCTTCTTCCGCCCTGCGGAAGCTGCCCTACCCCCCTCCCCGCTTTCCCCGCTTTCGCGCTCTGGCAGCTCCCCCTTATTGTCTTTCCGAAATGAAGGGGGGGCTTAGCTACCCCCCATTCTCCTTCCCAAAGAATCCGAGCCTGTACTTTAATGCCCGAACCCGAGCATCCTAACCCTAACACCCCACCACCCTGCCATCCAAAACCAACACCCTAACCCTAAAACCCTATCACCCTAACCCAAACCATAACCCCAACGCCCTAATCCCTGACACCCTGACACTAACACCTGAACCACAGACCTGCACCCATAAGCCGAACACCCTAAACCGTATCCTAACACGCTGCCCTACCCCGAACACCCTAACCCTAGGACCCGAACCTTAACTCTAAGACCTCACCCCCACCCCTAACGCACATTAGCCCGAACACCCTTACCCTACCCCTAACAGCCTAACCCTCGAAGCTTAACGCGAGGTCCAATTTATGTCCGCGCGGGACCCCACTCCGATTGACCCCCCAGCAGCCCTCGAAAGTGGCGACAGCTTGGCAGATCGCAGCCCCCCACAGGAATGGCGAAGTCTTCTTTCGGTCCGCGTGGGACCCCACTCCGCTGGACCCCCAGCAGCATTTGAAAGCGGCGACAGTTTCGCGGTTCGCAGCGCCCCCCCCAGGGATGGCGAGGTCTGATTTAGATTCGTGAAGGCAGCCCTCGAAAGTAGCGATAGTTTGGCAGATCGCAGCCCCCCCCTCAAGGATGGCGAAATCAAATTTAGGTCCGCTTGGAACCCCACTCCGCTGGACCCCCAGCGGTCCTCGCAAGTGGCGACAGTTTCGCAGTGTGCAGCCCCCCAAGCATGGTGAGGTCCAATCTGAATCCGCGTATGACGTCACTCCGCTGTACACCCCCAGCAACACTCGACAGTTGCGACGGTGTCGCAGTTCGCAATCCCGCAGCGACGGCGAGGTCACGTAGGACGGCGAGCTAGGAGGCAGACTGGCAAGCAAGACAGGAAAGGCAGGCCGGCAGGCTGGACCGGAGAGGTAGACCCAGACCCCCGACGTCATGATTTTTTCATGACGCGACCCCCAGAGGTCCGGACCTATTCGCCGGGACCGGTTTTTCGTCCTGAGTCGTTTTTTGACGGTCCCGAGGGCCGGTAAGGGCCCCCAGAGGCCAAAAATAATGAAAAACCTCCCGTCGTGATTTTGTCATAACTCGAGGGGGTCTGGGGAGGAGGTGAGGGGCGCAGCCAGCCCTGGAGAACTCGGGCCGAGGGGTGCCACCCGCGGGCTGCCGCGCGGATGCCGCGCGCGGCCAGTTCCACGCCGACACTTGAGCAGGGACCGACCTTCCCGGCATTCCTGTAGTCCTACCACGAAATGTTCCTAGAACCCCACCATGCTCTAATAACAAAAGCAATGGTCTTAGAACATAAGCCCGATGTGTTGAAACAAGCCAGTCCCAACCGACCTTCCCGGCATTCCTGTAGTCCTACCACGAAATGTTCCTAGCACCCCACCATGTTCTAATAACAAAAGCAGTGGTCTTAGAACATAAGCCCGATGTGTTAAAACAAGCCAGTCCCAACCGACCTTCCCGGCATTCCTGTAGTCCTACCACGACATGTTCTTAGAACCCCACCATGTTCTAATAACAAAAACAATGGTCTTAGAACATAAGCCCGATGTGTCAAAACAAGCCAGTCCCAGCCCGAAATGTTTTCTGTCCGCAGAGCGCCAGCACCGACGCCTCGAGCAACATGAATCTGCAGCTAGCCAAGGGTAAGTGGCAAAGAAGAGTGCTGAGGAGCCAGCTGACGGATAAACCTGCAGAAGTACGAGAGCACGAAGGTACGCCAAGGTAGCAAGCCTGGCTGCTTGGATAAGCCTTGCCAATATGCCGCTGCCCTGGCTGGTCACTGCGCAAAGATCTCGCAACGCATCGTGCCAGCTGTCTTTGCCAGTGCACTCCCCTAAGGGAGGGAAAGGAGGGAAGAGGACGGAGGGAAGGATAGAAGGGCTGATGGGGGCACCGAGGAGACGGCGGTCCGGGGGAAAGCTGGTGGCCTTGCCTATGCTCGGGGCGGCCGCACAAAAAAAACAAAACTCGGCGCCGTGCGCCAGCATTTGCCGGAAATTGGCCGCACTGCTGCTCGCTGGCGACCCTGCCCGTGCTCGGGGCAGCAGATGAGGAGGAGTGTTTGTATATATATATATATATATATGTATATGTATATATATATATATACACACACACTGGTAGAAACGCATCGCTTGGCGCAAACTCGCCTGGTAAAAAATCCACGGGTGCACACACAAAGCGTAGCGAATGGAGTGAAAAGATAGAACAAAAGGGCGAATTTGGCACGAACTGCACACATACTGAGGCGCCGACCAATTCGCTTTCTGAACATTCGATCGCCAACAATGAAACTAGGAAACGACCACCACAGCCGACAGCGTCAGATAGTATCTCGTTTCGGTGCAGTCGGAGGAGCTCATGCCTCGTCATGAGGACGAGGTTTGCGCGATCCACCGAATCTAGGCAGTGTCCTCGTCAGGCCTCGAGCACTGCCTGCTCCTCTAAAAGACATGGGCACCGACGGATCTAAGAGATATCCTCCACCTGCTCCCCGGCGAGGAATAGGAGGAGGAGCGGGAAGAGGAGAGAAGGGGTAAGACTCCGTGCGCACAGCGGTTCAGCGATTCGCAGGCTGCCTAAATTAGCCGCGGCCGTCAGGGCGCGAGATCACTCGACGCACGCCATGCGCGCGCGCGCGCCTGACGGCACTCCTTCGACGCCAAGGCGCCCGGCGCCCTTCTCGGCGCTCCTCGGCGAGAGTGGCGAGGGCCTCAGGCGTCCGCCTTTTTTGCAGCAGAGCCCTGCTGCATTCTTCAGAGAGCTCCTTCTTCGGCTGCGGCGGCCACAGGCTGTACGCGGTGCAGGCCGCAATGTTCCCCGCCACGCCCGCGCACATCAGGCACTTCCAGCGGCCGGCCTGCAGCGACTCCATGCCCATGAGCAGGGCCAGGGCGATGGCCGCCACCTTTTGAAGTTTGCGGCAAACGACGCGAAGAACGGGGAGAGGTCCCTGACAATGTTGTACAGCAAGAGGTTGTAGCCGAGGGCCCAGATGCCGGACAGCATCACCGGCACCACGGTGCCGAGGCTCAGCTGGGCGATCTCCACGAACACGCTGAAATTCGTGGCCATCTCGTACCCAGGATAAGACACGGGGTGCTTGATCAAGTAGATGGGCAACAACAGCAGCACGACGATTGGAATGGCCATGTAAATAAGCAAGTCGATAGCGTTCAGCTTGACCCCTTGCCAAGAATCACCACTACGATGAGCTCCAGGGAGACCCAGCGTGTCGCTGCCGCCGCCCTAGTTCTGGGCCGTCGTCTTCTTCTGGGCGCTCTTGGAGATGACCACCAGCGCCGCGCAGATGACGCCGAGTAGCACCATGCCTACCTTCGCAGGAAAGCACAGCTGCAGGAGAAGAGACATCAGCGGGCTCGTGGCGCAGACAATAACGTCAACGGACATGTCCAGGAGCGAGAGGCTGAAGTTGTTGAGGGCGATGTTCAGGGTGAAGCACACTGCGAGGGCCATCACCGCGAAGGCCTGGTCCTTGCTGACGATGGTGTGCGGCCTGTAGGCCCACGGCGTCAGCTGGGACACAAGGATCGCCAGCGCGAGGAAGAGGAAGCCCGCGAGCTGCTGGCCGTCAGCACTAGGGGCGCCTGGAAGCCCCGTATGTTGAGCTCCTGGGAGACCGTGTGGATGGACAGGATCGCCTTGATGTACAACAAGTTCATGAAGTTCTGGGCCCCGAAGAAAAGGAGTAACTGCGCCAGTGTCTGGTACCTGGGCAAGATGACGAAGACGCCGCCGCTGAGCACCAGCGCCAACCAGGACACCCCGAGCTGCGTGAACAGATCTGCAGTTTCTATGCGGGCCGGCTCCTCGATCGCGGTGTTGCTAATAAGCATTCCTTCGCTCTCCAGCACCTCGACGCTCACGTGCACCTTCCTAGGGCTCCCAACTTCGCGCTTCGCGCTGCGCGAAGCGCGAATAACTTCGCGCTCTCGCGCCGCCCTCCCAAAGGGAGAATAGGAGGACGAGGAGGAGGGGGAGAAGGAACGAGGACCGCGAAGCGCGAATAACTTCGCGCCCTCGAGGGAGCCCTTGCCATGACGGCAGAGCTGCCTGCCACGGCGAGCAGCAAGCAGCAACGCGCGGCCGACATGGCTACTAAAACTCCGTCATCGGGCGCTTTTGAAGGCTATTGGGCCGTCTTGGGGCGATCCTCGGAGCCTCGAGCCAAAACGGACAGTCCCAGCCCGAAATGTTCTAAGAACATTTCCAGCAAGCCACAAAAGGTTATTTGAACATGGTTTGGTAGGGCTATAGGCGAGCCAAGACGCTTCGCCACTGCTTGAGGCACGGAGGGGTCAAGCCTTGGCGCGAATCTTCGCGGTCCAGAACCTGGTCGGCGTCCTGTGGCGGGCGAAAGGGCGGAAAAGCTTTGCAGAAAATGGCGGTCGTTTAAACCTCTGCACTTCTCTACAGAGGAGTCACATGTATAAAATATTTTGCCATGGTTTAAAGCACCTGCCCAATCACACCAAGCAGGAGCGCCCAGAATAGCAATCTGAACCTGTTCTGGCGCTCTCCCGAGCAGGCGCGCCCTGATTTGGGCGCTCTCCCGAGCGGGCGCGCCCAGAATAGCAATCTGAGACTGTTTTGGCGCTCTCCCGAGCGGGCGCGCCCATAATAGCAATATGAGCCTGTTTTGGCGCTCTCCGCGCCCAGAATAGCAATCTGAGCCTGCTTTGGCAATCTCCCGAGCAGGCGCGCCCAGAATAGCAATCTGAGCTTGTTCTGGCGCTCTCCCAAGCAGGCGCGCCCAGAATAGCAATCTGAGCATGTTTTGGCGCTCTCCCGAGCGGGCGCGCCCAGAACGGCAGCCCGAGCCTGTTTTGGCGCTCTCCAAGCAGGCGCGCCAGAATAGCAATCTGAGCAGTTTTGCACTCTCCGAGGCGGTTGAGATATTACTAAGTGCCAGAATAGCAATCTGGAGCATGGAAAACGCTCGAATCTGGCAATCTGGGCACATGAAACCGCTTCGCATCCGCAAATCTGAGACAGAAAACGCTCGAAATCCGCAATCTGGAGCACGGAAACGCACGGAATCGGCATCTGACCACGGAAACGCCTCGAATCCGCAATCTGAGCACGGAAACGCGAATCGGCCACTCTGGCACGGAAGCGAGTTCGACTCGGCAATCGGACGCACGGAAACGCTCGAATCGGCAATCTGAGCACCGAAACGCTCGAATCGGCAATCTGAGCACGGAAACGCTCGAATCGGCAATCTGAGCACGGAAACGCTCGAATCGGCAATCTGAGCACGGAAACGATCGAATCGGCAATCTGAGCACGGAAACGCTCGAATCGGCAATCTGAGCACGGAAACGCTCGAATCGGCAACCTGAGCACGGAAACGCTCGAATCGGCAATCGGAGCAAAGGACCCGATCTCATCCCTCACCTCCCTTTCTCATCCCAGATTGTGTGATTATGATATGTTTTGGCGCCGTCCCGCTCTTCTTCGGAGGGGGCGGCTTGTCTTGCTGCTGCTGGCCTTCTCTGGAACTCCTGCTGCTTTGCAGGAAATCCGAAAAACCAGAAAAACTCCCAATCTGCTTTGCAGGCTGAGTACCGTAATAATGATTGATATTATTGTAAGCCACCCAAACAGCGTTCTCAACAGGACCATCGATATCCACTGAAAAGGGTGTGAAACTGCGGATGCTCGTAAGATTCACGACAGTAATCGATCTATCGTATGCCCGAGCCAAAGCACCTAGAATACAATCGTCCGCGTAATCGTCTGTGAGCTGCTTTGCTGTATGCTCGTCCAAAGATCGGCCCATGTTTAGACCAGCCACGGCGAGCATTTCTACGTCTGCTGCTGCCATGGCCCTGCTCAGCATTTCCGATGCTGCTGGTGTGCTGCCTACAAAAATTCAATTTCCTGCTTCGTCAATCTGTTTTGCCCCATATTGCGCCAGCCACCTCATTTCAAGTCGCCATATGCTGGACTCTCGACAAGCTCTCGGAGCTTTCCCCAGACGAGACAGCATCCACAGAAACCTCGGTTGTGATGCTGCCGCTTTTTCGGGGTACGAGTGGGCGTCATCAGAATCTTCATAGGAATCTGAGGTCTCTCCTGTTGCGTCCGTGCTGGGTTCTCCATCTGACGGATCTTCTGCATCGTGTTCTGCATCGTCTGGGTGGTTCTCCGGCTCCACGCGTAATTGTTTGCGATACACGCGCTGCCCTCTTGTCAGAACCAAGACGCGGTTTGCCTCGCTTCCAGAGCTACTGTGCAGAATACCATGGAAGCACTCGGACCACTGGTGACAGTAAAACCGTTGAGCTTTGGACAAACCAGGTAATTCTAACTTGTTGCTACCACTTTTAAGCCATCCCCGTAAAGTTCGCCAGCACTCTTTCAAGGTCTCTTGTCGTTTTGACGGGAACCTACGAACGCGGTGCTCACCTGACGGAACGGCAATGGCACGCATCTCTGCGGCGCGCCTTGCCTCGGAGCAGACTGGTGGACTGGATCCTGCTGTACTCGATTGGTATAGAGTTAATACATTGAGGAACCCAATCAATTTTGAAAACCCGCTGGAACATTTGAATTTGTTGATCCAGAGTTTAGCGCCAATGCGAGCTCGAGCCAGCGCGTTCCAGTATATCATCAGAGACTCGGACCTTTCCCCATATATGCAGTTCCGAGCCAAGATTTTTGATGATGCCGTTGAGCTTCGCCATAGGTTTAGTCGTCGTGCCATCCTGCGCAAACCCATTTCTGATTGCGTGATTGAAGTAGCAGCCGAACGAAAACCTGGGGCAACCGCGCCCATTCGCTCCCAGGACTGTTGTCCGACGACAAGACGGATCCAACATGGTAAGGGCTACATTTTTTTTGTAAGCCGCGTCCTTGCTCAGGACTCGCTCGATTCTGAGAGATCCTGGCAGAAATCTGCGCACTCCCACTTCCATGCGGTAAGCAACGGCCACCTGGAACGTATAGCTTTCGTATTTTAATGGTCTAGCAGGAACTCCGTATCGAATGCGTCTCCTGTGGGGTCCCCACGTTATATCAATGATGCAATCTTCATTGGCGACTCGTGGCAAGCTTCTTTGATGCCAAGCCACAATACTTCTACAGGAATCCCAAACTGAACGCACTGTCCCGTCCCAAACTTTCAATTCTCTGGCAGTCCGTGTTACAGTTGATCCATCTAACCAGTGTGCCACGATGCTCAGAGTCGTTGTAAGTCCCAATTTATCACGCTGGCCCTCAAAGGGCGTCCCATCGTAGTTGACCGAGCCTCTCGCTTCACACTTGGGGCACCGCGTGCACGCGATAGGACCATGTCCTTTGTTTTTTTTTGGATTGACTGGGACGCGATCCTGGTCGTAGAATGGGAGTTTGACTGCAGCTGCACCGGCCGAGAGGTCTGACGATAGAAGCTGTCAGTAAATCAGACAAGAGACCAGCCTCGCTTCTGTTTTTGATCCATACCAACAAATTCGTCAAGTCCATATCGACACAGCTTTGGAATCCAACAGAGGAATGAGATACTGGAGCAGGGACGATAGCTGAAGAAGACGGGGGCGCTGCTATTGCGAGTGGGGACGCCATTGATCTAGAATCAGGACTCAAAGGGACAGAGCTCCTAGCTCGGACTGGCGACCCGCCCAAAATGGGCAACGGTGGAGACGAAGAGGAAGCACTGCCACTAAATCTTTCAAGATATCCTGGGTGTGCTTGGCTAAGGTGCAGCATCAGAAAAGCATCAGGCACAGGCAAGCCACAAAAAGGGCACTCGGACAAGCCTGTCATCTGAAGTGTGTGAGGGAAGCCTTTCAGTCAACTGCACCAAAATTGCGCTTGAACTGAGCCAATTGTGCAACGCGAACACATCCGGAAGAGTCACGGACACACTTGGAAGAGTGAAACACACCTGGAAGAGTCCCGTGCTTAGATGGCAGTTCTCGGCGTTTTCGTGCCCAAATTCCCGTTCTGGGCGTTTTCGTGCTCAGATTGCCATTCTGAGCGTTTCCGTGTTCAGATTGCCGTTCTGGGCGTTTTCGTGCTCAGATTGCCGTTCTGGGCGTTTTCGGCTCAGATTGCCCTTCTGGGCGTTTCCGTGCACAGATTGCCGTTCTGGGCGTTTCCGTGCTTAGATTGCCGTTCTGGGCGTTTTCCGTGCTCCGGCCATTCTGGGCGCTTTCGTGCTCAGATTGTCGTTCTGGGCGTTTCCGTGCTCAGATTGCTGTTCTGGGCGTTGCCGTGCTCAGATTGCCGTTTGGGCGTTTCCGTGCACAGATTGCCGATCTGGGCGTTTCCGTGCTCAGATTGCCGTTCTGCGCGTTTTTTTCTTGTGCTCAGATTGCGTTCTGGGCTTTTTCCGAGCTGATTGCCGTTCTGGGCGTTCCGTGCTCAGATTGGAGTTTGGCGTTTTCGATGCTCAGGTTGCCGTTCTGCGCATGTTCTGGTGTTTAAAATTGCCGTTCTGGCGTTTTTCGTGCTCAGATTTGCCGTCTCACGTTGTTGTGCTGCGATTTGCCTTACTGTGCGTTTTCGATGCACAGAATGCCGGTTTCAGGGGCGTGTTTTTCGTGCTCAGGCTTGCCTTTTCCTGGCGTTTCCGTGCTTCAGATGGTCGTTCTGGGGTTTTTTCGTGCTTGGGTTTTTTCGTGCTCAGATTGCCCTTCCTGGCGTTTCCGTGCTCAGATTGCCGTTCTGGGCGTTTCTGTGCTCAGATTGCCGTTCTGGGCGCTTCCGTGCTCGTATTGCCGCACTGGGCGTTTCTGTGCTCAGGTTGCTTGCCTTGTGGGCGGTTCCGTGCTCAGATTGCTTGCCTTGTGGGCGTTTTCGTGCTCAGATTGCTTGCCTTGTGGGCGTTTCCGTGCTCAGATTGCTGTTCTGGGCGTTTCCGTGCTCAGATTGCTGTTCTGGGCGTTTCCGTGCTCAGATTGCTGTTCTGGGCGTTTCTGCGTTCAGATTGCCGTTTTGGGCGTTTCCGTGCTTAGATTGCCGTTCTGGGCGTTTCCGTGCTCATATTGCCGTTCTGGCCGCTTCCGTGCTCGTATTGCCGTACTGGCCGCTTCCGTGCTCGTATTGCCGTACTGGGCGTTTCTGTGCTCAAGTTGCTTGCGTTTTGGGCGTTTCCGTGCTCAGATTGCCGTTCTGGGCGTTTCCGTGCTCAGATTGCCGTTCTGGGCGCTTCCGTGCTCAGATTGCCGTTCTGGGCGCTTCCGTCCCCGCACCCAGTACTCTACACGAGCGGTTCTTTAAACCTCACCAAATCTCTCCATGTTTTTAAGCCATGATAAATTTCTTTATAACTTTGGTTTCTCTCTGAAGAGTTGCAGAAGTTTAAACGACGGAATAATTCTGTAAACCTGTTTGAACCAGAAAGACAGATCGCGCGCACCTGCAGGGCCTGCCCTGCAGTGGGCGGCGTGTTGAGCCGGCTTTCGGCAACGAGGCTCGTGAGGGCCTGTCAGACTTCAACTGCGTGGTGCTGCAGGGGGGCTACGTCGATGCCGAGCAGCTGGCGAGCCCATCGTCTTGGCGAGTGTGGAGGCGCGGTGCCTCTGCGGAGGTGCCGCCGAGCTGGGCACTGCATGGAGAACGCCAAGCAAACTCATCGCGAAGCCAGGGGCGGAGCGGATCTTCGCTCCTGGCGCTGGGGCCAGCGGGGCCACGAAGCAGCCTGCGGCGTCGGCTCTTCGGCACGCTGGGGCACTGGCGGTGACGCTGGCGGCCATTCTCCTTCCCAAAGAATCCGAGCCTGTACTTTAATGCCCGAACCCGAGCATCCTAACCCTAACACCCCACCACCCTGCCATCCAAAACCAACACCCTAACCCTAAAACCCTATCACCCTAACCCAAACCATAACCCCAACGCCCTAATCCCTGACACCCTGACACTAACACCTGAACCACAGACCTGCACCCATAAGCCGAACACCCTAAACCGTATCCTAACACGCTGCCCTACCCCGAACACCCTAACCCTAGGACCCGAACCTTAACTCTAAGACCTCACCCCCACCCCTAACGCACATTAGCCCGAACACCCTTACCCTACCCCTAACAGCCTAACCCTCGAAGCTTAACGCGAGGTCCAATTTATGTCCGCGCGGGACCCCACTCCGATTGACCCCCCAGCAGCCCTCGAAAGTGGCGACAGCTTGGCAGATCGCAGCCCCCCACAGGAATGGCGAAGTCTTCTTTCGGTCCGCGTGGGACCCCACTCCGCTGGACCCCCAGCAGCATTTGAAAGCGGCGACAGTTTCGCGGTTCGCAGCGCCCCCCCCAGGGATGGCGAGGTCTGATTTAGATTCGTGAAGGCAGCCCTCGAAAGTAGCGATAGTTTGGCAGATCGCAGCCCCCCCCTCAAGGATGGCGAAATCAAATTTAGGTCCGCTTGGAACCCCACTCCGCTGGACCCCCAGCGGTCCTCGCAAGTGGCGACAGTTTCGCAGTGTGCAGCCCCCCAAGCATGGTGAGGTCCAATCTGAATCCGCGTATGACGTCACTCCGCTGTACACCCCCAGCAACACTCGACAGTTGCGACGGTGTCGCAGTTCGCAATCCCGCAGCGACGGCGAGGTCACGTAGGACGGCGAGCTAGGAGGCAGACTGGCAAGCAAGACAGGAAAGGCAGGCCGGCAGGCTGGACCGGAGAGGTAGACCCAGACCCCCGACGTCATGATTTTTTCATGACGCGACCCCCAGAGGTCCGGACCTATTCGCCGGGACCGGTTTTTCGTCCTGAGTCGTTTTTTGACGGTCCCGAGGGCCGGTAAGGGCCCCCAGAGGCCAAAAATAATGAAAAACCTCCCGTCGTGATTTTGTCATAACTCGAGGGGGTCTGGGGAGGAGGTGAGGGGCGCAGCCAGCCCTGGAGAACTCGGGCCCGAGGTCGGTTGCCACCCGCGGGGGCTGCCCGCGCGGATGCCGCGCGCGGCCCCGTTCCACCGCGGATTGAGCAGGGACCGACCTTCCGCATTTCTGTAGTCCTACCTCGAAATGCTCCTAGAACCCCACCCATGCTCCTAATAACAAAAGCAATGGTCTTAGAACATAAGCCCGATGGTTTGAAACAAGCCAGTGCCCACCGACCTTCCCGGCATTCCTGTTAGTCTACAACGAACTGTTCTCGACCCCACATGTTCTAATAAAAAAGCCAGTCGGTTCTTAGACCATAATGACCCGATTGTGTTTAAAACAGCCAGTCCAAACCGACGAGCTCTAACGGCCTCCGGCATCCTGTCGTCCTACCACCGAAATGTTTCTTTTAGAACCCCACCAAGTTCTAATCAACAAAAAACCAATGGTCTTTAGAAACATAAGCCCCGATGGACCAAACAATCCTGTCCCACGCCGAAATGTTTTTCTGTCAGCCAGAGCGCCAGCACCGACGCCTCGAGCAACATGAATCTGCAGCTAGCCAAGGGTAAGTGGCAAAGAAGAGTGCTGAGGAGCCAGCTGACGGATAAACCTGCAGAAGTACGAGAGCACGAAGGTACGCCAAGGTAGCAAGCCTGGCTGCTTGGATAAGCCTTGCCAATATGCCGCTGCCCTGGCTGGTCACTGCGCAAAGATCTCGCAACGCATCGTGCCAGCTGTCTTTGCCAGTGCACTCCCCTAAGGGAGGGAAAGGAGGGAAGAGGACGGAGGGAAGGATAGAAGGGCTGATGGGGGCACCGAGGAGACGGCGGTCCGGGGGAAAGCTGGTGGCCTTGCCTATGCTCGGGGCGGCCGCACAAAAAAAACAAAACTCGGCGCCGTGCGCCAGCATTTGCCGGAAATTGGCCGCACTGCTGCTCGCTGGCGACCCTGCCCGTGCTCGGGGCAGCAGATGAGGAGGAGTGTTTGTATATATATGTATATGTATATATATATATATATATATATACACACACACACTGGTAGAAACGCATCGCTTGGCGCAAACTCGCCTGGTAAAAAATCCACGGGTGCACACACAAAGCGTAGAGCGAAACTCCGCGCTGCCACTGGAGTGAAAAGATAGAACAAAAGGGCGAATTTGGCACGAACTGCACACATACTGAGGCGCCGACCAATTCGCTTTCTGAACATTCGATCGCCAACAATGAAACTAGGAAACGACCACCACAGCCGACAGCGTCAGATAGTATCTCGTTTCGGTGCAGTCGGAGGAGCTCATGCCTCGTCATGAGGACGAGGTTTGCGCGATCCACCGAATCTAGGCAGTGTCCTCGTCAGGCCTCGAGCACTGCCTGCTCCTCTAAAAGACATGGGCACCGACGGATCTAAGAGATATCCTCCACCTGCTCCCCGGCGAGGAACAGGAGGAGGAGCGGGAAGAGGAGAGAAGGGGTAAGACTCCGTGCGCACAGCGGTTCAGCGATTCGCAGGCTGCCTAAATTAGCCGCGGCCGTCAGGGCGCGAGATCACTCGACGCACGCCATGCGCGCGCGCGCGCCTGACGGCACTCCTTCGACGCCAAGGCGCCCGGCGCCCTTCTCGGCGCTCCTCGGCGAGAGTGGCGAGGGCCTCAGGCGTCCGCCTTTTTTGCAGCAGAGCCCTGCTGCATTCTTCAGAGAGCTCCTTCTTCGGCTGCGGCGGCCACAGGCTGCACGCGGTGCAGGCCGCAATGTTCCCCGCCACGCCCGCGCACATCAGGCACTTCCAGCGGCCGGCCTGCAGCGACTCCATGCCCATGAGCAGGGCCAGGGCGATGGCCGCCACCTTTTGAAGTTTGCGGCAAACGACGCGAAGAACGGGGAGAGATCCCTGACAATGTTGTACAGCAGGAGGTTGTAGCCGAGGGCCCAGATGCCGGACATCGTCACCTGCACCACGGTGCCGAGGCTCAGCTGGGCGATCTCCACGAACACGCTGAAATTCGTGGCCATCTCGTGCCCAGGATAAGACACGGGGTGCTTGATCAAGTAGATGGGCAACAACAGCAGCACGACGATTGGAATGGTCATGTAAATGAGCGAGTCGATAGCGTTCAACTTGACCCCTTGCCAAGAATCACAACTACCATGAGCTCCAGGGAGACCCAGCGTGTTGCTGCCGCCGCCCTCGTTCTGGTCCGCCGTCTTCTTCTGGGTGCTCTTGGAAATAACCACCAGCGCCGCGCAGATGACGCCGAGTAGCACCATGCCTACCTTCGCAGGAAAGCACAGCTGCAGGAGAAGAGACATCGGCGGGCTCGTGGAGCGGACCATAACGTTAACGGACATGTCCAGGAGCGAGAGGCTGAAGTTGTTGAGGGCGATGTTCAGGGTGAAGCACACTGCGAGGGCCATCACCGCGAGGGCCTGGTCCTTACTGACGATGCTGTGCGGCCTGTAGGCCCACGGCGTCAGCTGGGACACGAGGATCACCAGCGCGGGAAGAGGAAGCCCGCGAGCTGCTGCATGGCCGTCAGCACTAGGAGCGCATGGAAGCGCCGTATGTTGAGCTCCTGGCAGACCGTGTGGATGGACATGATCGCCTTGATGTACAACAAGTTCATGAAGTTCTGGGCCCCGAAGAACAGGAGCAACTGCGCCAGGGTCTGGTACCTGGGCAAGATGACGAAGACGCCGCCGCTAAGCACCAGCGCCAACCATGCCACCCCGACCTGCGTGCACAGATCCGCGGTTTCTATGCGGGCCGGCTCCTCGATCGCGGTGGTGCCAATAAGCATTCCTCCGCTCTCCAGCACCTCGACGCTCACGTG
>CAUYUJ010015738.1:2500-110000 GCA_963575745.1 Prorocentrum cordatum
TAGTGAATCTGGCCAATTGAGGGGCCCCAGGGCCCTACCACTAACAGAGTCCCTTTACCCAGGCTCCTGGTCATACCCGACCAGAGAACAGCAAAAGAGAGCATGAGCAGATCGGTTCTGGAAGTAGAAGGCGCTTGAAGCAGACTGGGATCTGGAAATCCCACAAACATGCCCTCAACGACTGTCGTGTAACGGCGATGTTGGGCATCTGCTTTTTGCGACGTCGAACTCGCGCAGAGCGGATTGTGGGAGAACGCGAACAGCGCTTTCCTACAATCGAGTTGGCCACGAACCACCCCCACCTACAGTACCGAAACCTGCATCGCCCTTCCCTGCATCGCCGCCGGCGTGTCTGCGGTCCACGCTCAGCGCGGCGCCACGCGGAGCCTCCTCATGCGGACTGCTCCTGGTGCCGCATGCACTTGATGGGGTGGGCCAGCAAGATGGAGTGATCCTGGACCTCGTCCAGGCAGCGAGCTCCGCCTCCGAGCGAGCGGGCGTTCGTCCGCAGCTGGCCCGCGTGCCGCAGGCTCGTCCAGGAGAGGCCCCACCGGTCGACCACGTACGGGAACCACAGCTCGTGATGGTTCGTGGTGCTCGAGTCCTGTCGGAAGCCGGGGAAGGGCTGCTAAATCCGTGGCTGCTAAAATCAACCTCCGGGAAGTTGTCTTCGTCCTTCCGGGAAGAAGCCCGCTGACTGTTTCGCGTGCTGCGCCTCATTCCGGGAAGTTGTTTTTTCCTTCCGGGAGGGCCGTTTTAGCAGCCATGGTTTTAGCAGCCCTCGCCCAGCTTCCGATCCTGGATGGTCTGGAGCACGGACCTAGCGAAGCGCTTGCTCATGCGGAACGCAGAAGGGTTACAGTACACGAAGCGACCCCTGGCGATCATGCTTGGGTCTCCGATGCGCCAGTTCCCCGAAGCCCATGAGGGCAGCCTCGAGGAGTCTTTGATGATCAAGTCCGAACTGGTCGACTGCCACTCCGAGATGATCGTGTCCAACCCAGGGGCCCACACGTCATCCTCCAGGTGCCACAGGTGACTGTAGCGGGAGGCGTTGAACCAGTCCATGATTCCCAGCTTTGCCGGGTTCGTCTGGTAGACGCCCAAGTAATTGGAAATCTTCTCGCCGTGCTTCAGGAGCAACGCGCGGTATGACATCTGCACAATCTGGGGCTCATACTTTGCCCCTTCGAGCGCGACGTTCAGCATCGCCAGCTGTGCTGGTGGAATGGTCCGCTGGTCGCTCACGTCGTACCCCACTACGATCGGATAGGGAGACACTTTAGCCAACTTGCTGAGGAGCGCAACCTTGTAGTCCACCAAGTCGTGACACGGGACGAACACCGCAGTGTTGTACGCTGTCGTCACCAGTGTCGTCACACGCGACGCCTCTGCCAAGCGCACCATGCCAGGCGATGACTGGCGGAGCTGCAAGTTCACCACAACTGGCGCCGCAATCACCAACTCCTCGGCGTCGCCTGTCACAGGGCTCGAAGGGGTCACGGTGAACCCATCCGTTGGCGTACAAGAGCACAGCACAGATATACCGAGAAGCGTAAAGACCCACGCATTCCGCCTACATTCGCGCATACTCATCTGGTAAGCAGACTGTGGCAAACATTATGGAGTACCCTGTCCTGGCATCCAGAGCCAGGCTTGAGCCACCAGGGCTACGGAGGAAGAACTGGAGGAGCAAAAGCAAGGAAAAGGACGAGGGGAGGCACGAGTTGCTAGGAATCCGCTCCTGGACCACCATCCGAATAAATCCCACCAACACTCTGGCCGTGGGTGTAATTTAACTTTTCTGGTTCACCTGCTCCCCTTTGGAGAAGGCTTTATCACAACACTTGCCCCCCTAGCCCGGCCATGCGAGGAATGTGTAGAATGTCTGTAGAAATGTGTTAATTGTCGATGTGAGATCTGTTAGAAGCCCCTCGTGGTCTCATGGGAGGCCGCTCTGGGACCTCTCGAATGCTTGTTGGGGGCCTCTCGAATGCCTCTTGCATCCCCTCTGAAACGTCTGGTGGGTCCTCTTGGGGCCTCTTTGGGCTTCTTGGGGCCGTCTTCCTTCAAATCACGGTTGACTTCAACGATGGCGTCACGGACTGGAAAGGATTCGGGGACCGTGGCCACCTTGGGGGGGCGGAGGTCGTTTTGGGGCCATCTTGGGGCCCTCTCGGGCCGCCTCGGGCCCGTCTTGGAGCCCCTCCTTTGGTTCTTTGGGCCCTTTGGGGGCGATGTTGGGGGTCTTTTGTGCCATGGGGCGAGCCAGCCACAAGCATGCCAAGAGAATCGGGAAGCCAATGATTCCTTGTTTTCCGGGGCCCCTCGGTCTGCCTTGGGAGCCCCTTGGACCGTGTAACCAACTTGTCTCGCCTTGCCTTCTCATGCCTGACCTTGCCTTTTCCTGTCTTGACATCGAAGTCGTCTTGGAACGCCTTGGGGGCTACGGTGACGGCATTCGATACGGAAGCCTTCGATGAGAAATCCGGGGTCTGGAAGCCAGTGGAAAGCCAATCGTGGATTGGCCATGGGTATCACCGCCGCCGTCATCAGATAAGGGGCCCTTCAGGGTCTGCAGCCGCCTGGGCACATTCCTTCACCAACGCCCCCACCGTATCTTGCGCCGTCTTGAGAGCCATCCCGCGCTGGTTGGCTTGGCGCGCGGCGACAAGAGTGGTAGGGTGCGTCTGAGCCCAATGCGACAACACGTGGCCCCCAGATGGCTTCAGGATGGGCCGAGCTGGACCAATGTGGAGTCCAACGTGCCTCCGAGGCCATGCGATGCCCCCCGGACAATTCCAATGGGCCACGGCGCCTCCTACTGATGCCCCCGAAGGGGCAAGATCATTCTAACACCACCGACACCTTGTCAATGCATTTAAACTTCACGGCCTTTCCCTAACGATTGGCTTTTGAAGTATGAGGCGTCCGCATGTCCTCCAGATCGCCCAAAGGAGCCCCAAGAGGGGCCCGGATCGGTCGTGGGACGATTCCACGGGCTCCGAAGAGCACCTGCGGAGGGCCGCGGGAGGGCCCCCGACGGGGGGACCTTGATTTGGGAACCCCCTTAATTTATCGATGCTCTTCAAGATGGCCCCCACAAGGGCCCCAAGAGCCTCGAAAAGAACCCCAGATGGGCCCCAACAGCCTCCTGAAGAGCCACAGAAGTGCTCCCAGAGGGCCCCGGGAGGCTCGTAAAGCGGACCCAAAGAAGCTAATGCCTGCGCGGTTAAACTCCTGATAGTTATGCTCCTCTCTGCTGTCTCGAAGAACGCATGAGTCAGCCATAACCAAGTGCTCCCGATAATAATCCCGGGGGGGGGGGGTAATAAAATTCGGGGGTCTGGCCATGATGATCAACTATTTCCCCGGCGATGGTGATGGCGGCGACGATGATGATCCTGGGCGCTCGCGTAGACTGACCTTGTAGATCTTGGCACAAGACTGTCTCGAGAGATCTCGAGTCTCGCGGCTACGACTTGCCTGCGCAAGAGAGGTCCTTGGCGCTCCTGGCCAAGCAACCTCCCTCGTGCACGACCTCGAACCACTCGCCCACGCAGGCTCAGCACCATTTGGGGCCGCCTTGCACGGGGGGCACTTGGCGCAGGCTTGGGCGGCAGCGCTGGCCTCCTCGAAGGCGGCGCGCTTCGGCTCGGCCGCCGCGGGGTCCTTCAAGGGATTGGACTTGGCCTTGCTCTTGTCCTTGGCCTTTGCCTTGGCCAAGTCGTTGCCGCTGGCCTCCTTCAGATTGTTGATCCGCTCGTTGCCTCGGGCGCACATCGCGCTGATGCTCGCGGGCGCTTGGCGGGCCCCGCCTCGGATCTCGCGCAGGGCGCGCTCGATCCAATGACTCGTCCGCGGGCCGCAGGGCCAGGCGTCGGCCTGGAACGTCTCGTTGCTCCTCGCAGGGCAGGTATCGCCAGGGCCAACGGCGCCGAGCTTGCGGGGGGGCCTCGCGGCGGCCTTAAGAGGCCACGCGCGAAACCTACCTGCGATTTCTGAAAAGGAGGGCGGGGTTAACTTCGCCCGGCAGCCCCCGAACAAAGTGAATCATACCTCCCCCCTCAGAAGTCGTGGGGTGTAGGTGTGAATTTGCACGTGGCCCTGTAGGCCTGCTTGGCGTTCTCGGGCGGATGCTCGAGGGCGTCGCGGCGCTCCGCCGCGACGCCCCCGCCGATCCTCGACACCTCTGCGGGCGTTACTACAAGCGCCCCCTGCCCGGGGCGCCTCCAGGATTCGCTCCAGAGCGAGAAACTGGAGGCACCTCAGGGCACGGACAACTGTAGCAACCACCGACCTTGAGGTAGGTGCAGCGCGCGGGCGCCTCGGAGCGCACGCAGGTCAGGGCGTGCTCGGCCTCGTCGGTTCTCTCGGCCCAGCGCTTCTGCTCCTCGGGCTGCCGGGCGGCGGGTTCGCCCTCGCCCTGGCCCTCTCGAGCCCAGGGGGCGGCCACCGTGGGCCCGACCGCCAGAACGGTCTCGGGCACGCCCGCGCGCTCCTCGATCTCGCCCAGCAGCGCGCGCACTGTGCCCAGCTCGAGGGCTTCGCCCTTGACGATCTGCTCGCAGTTCATGATCGCGTACTCCTTGGCGAGCTCGCTGCGGCGAGCCAATCTGGTCTGGCGCCAGTCGAGCTTGCGCGGCTTGGGGAACTTGTAGTTTTGCTATCGTGACTTGTGGCGCTCGGGATTCACAAGCACTCGTTAGCTTCCGCCTGCTTCCGCCTCGTGGCTTCAAGGTTCCGCCGTCGCTTCCGCCGCCAGCTTTCCGCCGACTTCCGCCGATTCCGCCGCCGCTTCCGCCGTTTCCGCTGGCTCCCGCTTGCTTCCGCCGCCTCAGCCGGAAGCGGGCGGAAGCTAACGAGTGCCCGTGAGCCACCGGGCTCGCCGCTGTCGATTTGGAAGCTCGCCGCGGTCTCCACCTCGCGGACGCGCAGGCGGCGCGCGTCCTCGGCGCCCGGGACTCGCCAGACGCCCTGCACTCTGCCGCGCCTGCCCTCGCGGATTCCCTCCTCGGCGACGCGGGCCATCTTGCCGTGCCAGGGGGGTCCTCGCAAGCCTCGAAGCCTGTTTTCGCCTTGGTCTTCGCTTTCTTCTTGGCGTTCTTCTCCGCTTCCGTCTTGGCCTTGAACTTTTGGAAGAGGCTCGTCTTGGCCTTCGGCGCCCTGCCTGTAAGCTTCGCCTCGGCCGCGCCTCGGCCCAGGTGCTCGAGCGCGGCCTCGCCGCCAGTCTCGGCCTTCGCGCGCCGCCGCATGCGCTGCAGCTTGCCTGGGAACTGGCCCGGGAACTTGGACGCCCACCTGCTCTTGCGCTTACTTGTTCGCGCCACTTTGGGTCGGTTCGAGGGCGCGTGGAAACTGGATCTCCTTGATCCGCTCTTCTGGCGTTCTGAGCATGTCCTTCTGCTCGTCGGCGAGCTCGAGGTCCACTTCTCGGGGCTCCAGGAGGCAGGGGTTCTCGCCCTGCTTGTAGTCCTTGGGCAAGTCGCCCCGGTGGAAGCAGTTCGCGTCGAGGGCGCCCCACTCGGACACGGGCGGCGCGCCCTCGGGCCACCTCTGCGCGCCCTCCAGGCGCTCGCTCGCCAGACTCAGCTCGACGCCGCGGGCGGGCTCGACGGAGTAGCTCCATGGCTCCACGCCCGTGACGACCTTGAGCTCGCCCTGCTCTGTCGGCCGGACCGCGAGCATTTGGTTCGCTTGCAGCCCTCGGAGCGGCGCCGCGTCCTTCTTGTTCTCGGGACAAGTAGAGGCACTCGCAGGGCCCCCAGTGGGTCGGGGACTTGCGCTGCTTCTGGGGCTCGGCCTTGGGCCCCATGGCCCAGCGCATCTCGGCCATGACCTCTCGGGTCATGGCCTCGAGCTGGCCGCGCTCGCGGGCGTCCAGCCCCTGCAGGAAGCTCGCGACGTCAGGGGCGACGGTCGCGTGGAACGCGTTCTCGAGCCACGCTCGGAGCGCCGCTGCCTCGGTCCACTGGCTCAAGAGGCAGTCTGCGAACGCGAGGCTCTGGCCGCGCTGCTGCTTGGCGAAGTCGATGGTCCAGGAAGCGACGAGCTCGTCCGTCCAGGCCCAGGGCTGCCCCCGCGCGTCGATGGCCTCGAAGACCCTCGCGCGTTCCTCCTCGGAGAGCTCGAGCAAGGCGTTGCGTCAGCCCTTGAGCAGCGCTCCTAGGGGCTGGCCTGTTCGGAAGCGCTCCGTCTCGCCGTCGCCCCGCTCGTAGGTGACGTCGCGCCGACAGGTGCCCTCCTCGAGGTTCGCGTCGCTCACTCGGCAGCGCCTTGCGCAGGGGGCGAGGAGCGCGCTGCGCTTCTCGGCGGACTTGGGCCTCCTGCTCGGGTCGAACCAGCCCTCGACTGCGGAGACGCTGACGAGGGTGATCCTGCACTTGCCCCCTGCGCTCGAGTAGGCCTGGCCCGCTTGATTTTTCATGTCGGGGCGCTCGGACAAGTGATTGGCCTTCTCGGCCTCGCAGGCTGCCTCGTCCTCGTCGGCCTGCGCCTCGCGGAACTTGCGGGGGGGGCGTCTGCGTGCGTCTCTTGGCGCCTGCAGCGAGATCTCGTGGATGCGCGCTTGCCCCCCGCCCCCGAGCTTGAGCCAGAGCGCGGCGGCGTCGACGACGACCGCGCTCGCGCTGGCTCCCCGCAGGGCGGAGGCCTCGGGGCCCCAGGCGAAGAGGCTGAGGTCATCGGATCCGCCCCTCGCTGGCAGGTGCACGAACCTACTGGAAGTAAACCAGTGATCGTAGTCGTACTAGTGGTAGTAGTAGTAGTAGTCGTAGTAGTAGTAGTAGTAGTCGTAGTAGTAGTAGTAGTAGTAGTCGTCGTAGTAGTAGTAGTAGTAGTAGTAGTAGTAGTAGTAGTAGTAGTAGTAGTAGTAGTAGTCGTAGTCGTAGTCGTAGTAGTAGTAAAAGAAAAACGATTAATAGTGCGACCAAGAGTAGTTGTAATAGTATGTGTAGTGGTACTGGTAGTAGTAGTAGTAGTAGTAGTAGTTGTAGCGGTAGCGGTAGTAGTAGTAGTAGTAGTAGTAGTAGTAGTAGTACTAGTAATAGTAGTAGTAGTAGTAGTAGTAGTAGTAGTAGTAGTAGTAGTAGTAGTAGTAGTAGCTGCCTTCGTTTGGATCGTAGTAGTAGTTACTAGTAGTCGTAGATGGACTTACTACTATTAGTAGCTATTATTATTAGTAGTAGTGACTAGTAGTAACAACTTCTACCCGTGGAAATAGCTACTAGTAGTTACTGGTAGTACTAATAGTACGAGTGGTAATAGTGGTTCTAATAGTCGTAGTAGAACTAATTGTTGCTGTAGTAGGAATAGTAATAGTCGTAGTAGTAGAAGTGGTAGTAGTAGTAGTAGTAGTAATGACAACAGTTGGTAGTAGTACTAGTAGTAGTTGCAGGAGTAGCCGTAGGAAACCGTAGATCTTACACTGATTGCTTCTGCTACTACAGCTACTACGACGACTACTACTACTACTACTACTACTACTACTACCACTACTACTACTACTACTACTACTACTACTACTACTACTACTACTACTACTACGACGACTACCACTACTACTACGACTAACTACTATTCCTACTAATGCAACCTGTCGGCCGTGGCCCAGGTCAGCATGGCCTTGTCCATGCTAAGCGCCGGACGCCTCCCGTCGGATAGGCGCCGATTCTTGCACCCTCTCGCGCGCAGCCTCGGGGTGACGAACTCGTCCACCCACTTCAAGTCCTTCTTGCACGTCTGGTTGATCTGGAAGGTCTTCAGGCGCTTGGTCACCCTCTTGTGGACCTCGGCGCCGTAGCTCTTGTGGCCGACCTTCTGCAGGTGGAGCTGCTTGTCCTGCTCGAAGGCCAGCTCGTAGCGCAGCCGCGTCAGGATGGCATACCTCGTTGCCGCGCTCGCGCCCCCGCTTGAACCGGCGCTCCAGGCGGCGCACGACCCCCTCGAGCGGGCGCTTGGCGGTGACCGCGCCAGGGATGTTGCGGGACAGCCTGGCGCCCTCGCTCTGGTACTCGCTGCGGTTCGGGCGGACATGCCCGCGGGCTCGGAGGCCGTTCTTGCCGGGCCTCCCCGTGGCGACCTTCTTCTCGAGAGCCGCTCGATGCCCGTGCCATCTCGCGACCGTCTCGCGTCTCCTGTGCCACTTGTTCTGCAGCTTGGCCTTCGCGGCGCCGGGCAGGAGGGCGAATTTCTCGACGCCGTGCTCGTCCGCGTGCCTGCTCCAATCGAGGGAGATCTGGAGCTTCGACTGCGCTGTCTGGTCTCGTCGCAGCGCGGGCGCAGCTCGGGGCTCGCACGCCCCCTTGCACTCCGTCAGCTCGCCCTGGGATCTGCCGCCCTGGCCGAAGCCTCGCTTCGCACCTCGGTCGACATAGCCCGGGGCGAGGGCCCGGCCCTCGGCGCGCGGCCGCGGCCGCGACTCGCTCCTCCAGGGGGGGGGGGGGGGGGCGCCAGTAGTAGCGCAGCCGACCCGTGCAACCGGGATGCGCGATGAGGACGCAAGAGCCTTGGAAGGCCCAGGTCGACACTTTCCGAGCGGGGCCAGCCAGCGAAAGTTGCCAGATATGGGCCGAAGGGGCAAGGGTGCATGGGTGACCCTGGGAAGGTTGCGCATCCTTATTACGCGGGTTGACTGTAGTAGTAGTAGTAGTAGTAGTAGTAGTAGTAGTAGTAGTAGTAGTCGTAGTAGTAGAAGTAGTAGTAGTAGTAGTAGTAGTAGTTGTTGTTGTAGTAGTTGTAGGAGTAGTCGTATTCGCAGAAATAGTAGTAGCAGCGGTAGTAAGAGCACTAGAAGGACGGGAAAATAAGATGGGCGAGAGAAGGAAGAGAGCGGAGGATGGCCCCGGGATTGATGTTCAGCAAACTCTTGGATTCGGGGCCTTAGAACATCTTACGTGTAAAAACTTGTTCTTTTTAAACGCTATCAATCTCGCGCGCAGGGGGGGGGGCGCCCATGGCGGGGCCCAGCGGGGATAACGCACAAAAACTGACATAAACAAGTTCGAAGCCCGGGGGGGGGGGCGGCGGATGGGGGGGGGAGACAAGAAGAGATCCTTGTGTGCTTTCTGAGTCTCGAGCCTCTTGTCCTCGAGTTCCTTGAAGAAGCTCGCAGCAGACTCGGTGCCCTCGTAGGAGGGGGGGCCTCAGCTTCTCGGGAGAGCTCGGGACCTCGGAAAGCGAACCCGCCAGACCCGAGAGACTCGACGAGCTCGTCTGCCTTGTCGGCGCGGTCGTCGGAGTCTCCCTGCAAAGCTGCGATGGCTAGAAGCGCAAATCCTCGAGCCAACGTGGCTGCGAAAAGTTGCGTGCTTCTGGCTGTTGTTGGCATGTAATTGTCCGCTTCTTCTTGTTGTCAGCGTTATGTTGTTAACTTGTCTTTGGTAGTTTCTTGTTGTTCGCTTGTTGTTGTTGTTGTTGTTACTTGTCTTGTTGCTGCTGTGGCTGGCTGTTGCGCTGGTTGCTGGTGCTGTTGTGCTTGCTGTTGCTCGTGCTGTTGTTGGTGGTGCTGTTGTTTTGCGGGTTGCTTTTGCTGTTGGCTGTGTTGTCGCTGCTGTTGCTTGCGGCGTTGTGATTATAGCGCGTGCTTCTGTTATTTCTGTCGTCGGTTTTGTTGCCCTGGCCCCGCTCTCTGTTTTCCCGGGGCGTTTTCGAGGCCGGTGGCCGCCTCGCCCAGAGCCCCCTGCGCCTCGTCCTGACGCTGCCCGAAGGCGCCTCGCTCAGGGCCCCCAGCGGCTCGCGAGACGCCCTAAGGATGAGTCGGGACTTGGGGCCGCGGCAGGAGGCGAGGCAGACCTCGGCACCGAGTGCGAGGCATCGCGCTGCCTCGTCGTTGCTGACTCTCGACGTCGGCTGCGCTTCTTCTCGGGCTCGGCCTTGCAGGAGCCCAGCTTGAGCCCCTTGTCCTCGGGCTTCTTGTCGTTGAAGCCCTTGTTTTCGAGCTTGCTGGAATCCCCTGGCTGGCTGTCCGAGAGCTTTTTCTCGAAGCGCGCGTTGTCCTCGAGTTTGCCGGTGTTCAGAAGCTCCTTGCCCTCGAGCTTGCAGGAGTCCAGCTTGGCCTCCTTGTCCTCGAGCTTCCTGTCGTCGAGGCTCTTGTCCTCGGGCTTGCCGGCGCCCTCCTCCAGCGCGGTTGGTTGCGTCTCCTCGCGCTGCTCGACGCCGCCCTCGGTCTTCACCTCCTCGAAGTTCTCGGTCTGCGCGCCGTCTGGCGCCCGCTGGTCGCCCCGCGCTTGCTCGACGAAGAACGTCGGCGAGACGACGCTCTCGTCGCTGTCCGACGCGGCCGCCCTCGCTGCCGGAGCGGAAAAGGAGCATGGAATGCTTGGTTCTAAATGGGCCACGGAACGCGTCGCGCCCTCAGCGCGCTTGGCCCGAACAGTGCTCGCACCGCAGAGCTCGCGCCCATTGCGCCGCGCAGCTTGCGCCACCTCGGCGATGCATCGGCGGGCCTCGGCGATGCATCGGCGGTGCGGTGGGCTTGGCCTGAGTTGTTGTGGCAGTTCTTTGTGCTGTTGTTGTTCGTCTTGTTGCTGTTGTGGCCTGCGGCCTGCTGTTGCGCTGGTTGCTGGTGCTGTTGTTGTGATTGCTGCTGCTGGTGCTGTTGTTGGTGGTGCTGTTGCTTGGCTGGTTGCTGTTGCTCTTGTGGCTGCCGTTTGTTGTGCTTGTGTTGCTGTTTTGTGTGAGTGTGTGAGTGTGTGAGTGCGTGTGTGTTTGAGTGTGTGTGTGTGTGTGTGTTTTGAGAGTGTGTGTGTGCGCGTGTGTTTGAGTGTCTGTGTGTGTGAGTGCGTGTGCGTGTGTGTTGTATGTGTGTATGTATGTGTGCGTGCGTGCGTGCGTCCGTGTGCCTGTGTGTGCGAGGGCGTTTGAGTGTGTGAGCGTGTATGTGTGAGTGTGTGTGTGTGAGTGTGTGTGTGTGTGTGTGTGCGTGTGTGGTGTCTGTGCGCGTGCTCGCGCGTGTCTGCGCGCACGTGTGTGCGCGCGTTTGTGCGCGCGCGTGCGCGTGCGACCGCTGGTTGTCGAGGCTCGGTCCTCGATCCTCGCATCGAGGGCCCTGGATCCTCGAGTCCAAGCATGGCGATCCCCGGATCTAGGATCCGAGGTGCTCGCAGATGCTCAAGGCCAAGATCTCGGGCCCTCGATCCGAGGATGGAAGATCGAGCCCGCTCGATGGCAGTCTGGGCCCGAGGGCGACGACGAGGGAGATCGACGATCGCCGAGGCTCGACCCTCGATCCTCGGATCGCTATACCGAGGTCTTCGAGTCCAAGAGTGGCGATCCTCGGGCCCAGGATACAGGGCGCTCGGAGATGCTCGGAACCAAGATCTCGGATCCTCGAACGGGGGATCGAGCCTGCTTGGCGGCGGTGCGAGCCCGAGGACGGCGACGCGGGGGATCGAGGATCGCCGAGGCTCGACCCTCGATCCACGGATCGCGCACCCGAGATCTGCGAATCCAAGCGGCGATCCTCGGATCTAGGATGCAAGGCGCTCAGAGCTGCTCGGGCCCGAGATCTCGGATCCTCGGTCCGAGGGTCGAGGATCGAGCCTCCTTCGATGGCGGCCTGGGCCTGGCGACGGCGGCGGGGGCGATCGACGATCGCCGAGGCTCGACCTTTGATCCTCGGATCGCGAACCCGAGACCTTCAGGCCCAAGCCTGGCGATCCTCGGATCTAGGATCCAAGGTGCTCGAAGATGCTCGGACTCAAGATCTCGGATGCTCTATCCGAGGATGGAGGGTCGAGCCTGCTCGTTTGCTCGATCCTTGATCGAGGATCGGCCGGCGAGAAGGGGGGGGGGCGCCCCGCGGCTCGGAGCGCCACTCGCGCGCCCTCGAACGCTCGCTTGGACCTTGAAATCAGGTCGGGCTCGAGCGCGTGCCCCGAGATGCTCGCGCGGCGCCCTCGCGGCGAAAGGCGCGGGGGCGCTTGGCCCGGGGCGCTCGTGCGCCAGGCGCCCGCCGCTCGCCGCCGCTCGGCTCTCAGGCGTTCTTCGGCGTCGACTTGTCGGCCTCTGGCTCGGCCTTCGCGTCGGCCTGGCTCTTCTCGGGCCCGCGCCGGCTGCGCATCTTGTCGCGGCCGTCGTGGATCTGAGCGAACTCTGCGAAATTCGCGTTGATGCGCTGGTCGCAAGCAATTGTCTCGACTCGAAGTGGAGCTGCCTGTCGGCGCTCAGGAAGTCACGCGCGAAGAGTTTGTCTTCTGCTGGAGCTCGTTGGCCATGTCGGCGGCGCGCTTGGGGCCCCAGCGCCGCTTGACGACCGCGCGCGCGGTGGCTCGCGCGCGGTCGATGCCCTGCACCACGCCGTCGTCGCGGCACCGATGGACGAATTGCTTGGCCTTGCGGGGGGTCACCTCGAAGAGCTGATCGCTTGGCATGCCAGAGGAGAACTCCTCGGGCATCTTCTCGACGGGCTCGAAGCTCTTGTTGGTCGGCAGCACGAGGTCGTGGAGGTTGAGGAGCTCGGGAGGGATATCGGGGGGGGGCCTTGCCGACGCGCTCGGCGCGGGGGCCGAAGCCGAGGCGCCGCGCGCTCTCGGCGCCGATCTCGACGTCCTTCTCCATGGAGGGCTCGAGCATCTTCCACTTGAGGCTTCGCAGTATGTTTTGTAGAACAACGCCACCGCCAGCTGGACGCGCCCCTTGTCCCCCCCCGTTGAAGATGTGCCCGCGCTCGATGCTCTTGAGAGTGCCACCGTTGTAGACCATCTCGACGGCGGCTTGCTGCGCGCTCGCCGACCACGAGGCGCTGTCCGCCTTGTAAAGAGAAAGAAAGACAGAAAAGCAAACAAAAAGGCCGTCATTCTCGCTGCGCCAGTGCCTTGCGCGCTTGATTGGCATTGGCGCATCTCGGCGATGGTGATATTGTCCGCGACGAAAGACAGCGCATCGAGGATCTTCTCGTTCTGCTTGGCCACGCGCTCGAGAATCTCGTTCGAGCTCGGGCGCGCGCTCTGGGTCGCGACCCCCTGCAGGGCCGCGACCTGCTGGGTCACCGCCTGGGCGCGCTCGGCGGCCTGGGACATGGCTGAGGCTCGCGACACACTGGGGGCAACGATGTGTGGGGGGGGGACAGGCACTGGGGGGGGAAACGTCGACTTGGAATCGGCGATGCATCGCCGATGCATCGGCAATGGGCGCCCATCGTTAATCCGCACGATCCTGGGCAGGTTCGGGCTATCGAACCACTCTCTGCGATCAATGGGCGATAGGGGATCAATGCGCCCCCTTATGCCTTATCCCTCCCTATCGTTGCCCCAGGGGGAGGTGCAGCTCACTGCCTCGAAGGAGCTCGAAAGCTTGGAGTCTCAGACACTCGAAGAAGCTCGATCCTGGGCAGTTGCCGGGGGGGAAGAGGAGGAGGAGGAGGAGGAGGGGGAAAAGGAAAAGGAAGGGGAGGAAGAGGAAGAGGAGGGGCCACGACCCGTGTTAGGAATGCGTTCAACAAGTAACTCCAATGCTCCGCCTGCTCGAGGAACGCATGTAACTTCAAAATCCAATCGGTCCCCATGGCCCTGCCACACATTCCTGACTCGGGAACGGCTGAGAAAGTGATAGTCCCATGGCCATGCCGCACGTTCGTGATTGCGGAAGCTGAAATGGTGAGACCACCATTGCCATGCTCAGCGTGTTTGATCATGTTGCTAGTCAACATCATATGATTACAACTTCGATTCGCAAGTGCCCCCGGCGATTATCAAATTCAGCCTCCGCGCCCATGATAGAAAAAATAGAGGGGGTAAGGTGGGGATGATTCATTTTCGGGGGCGCTCGGTTCGTGGCCTTCGATTCGCCCCTTATACGAGGCCCCCAAGCTCAGAGATGCTACAAAACGGAAGTATGTCGTCGCCGTCGTTTTCGTCGTCGTCGTCGTCGTCGTCGTCGTCGCCGTCGTCGTCGTCGTCGTCGTCGTCGTTTGAGCTGCCTGCCATCGCGCGTCGCCCCCGCGATGCGAGACGCGCAGCTGGGCGGCCACATGCGAACCCTACCCCACACCCCCCGCACGACTTCTAAAGGAAACAGTTCGCATGTGGCCGCCGAGCAATTCTGCACCCGCCAGAGCCCGGGCCACGACACGCGAAACACCATCGAGCTCGGCCCCCCCCCCGCCGATGACCTGGGCCACCGCCCCTCTTTCCTGAGCTATCCTGTTCGTGCCCTCCTCCTCCTGCTCTTGCCACTTCTCTAGAGGAACCAAGAATGACATTAGCATGAGAACTCGGAGGTTCGCGCAAATTTCTCGGATCGGCGCTGGACTCCCCTGGCGGCGCCTTCGGCGCCGCCTTTGGCGCGCTCCGCGCGCCAGGGAGGGGGGTCCAGCGCCGATCCGAGAAATCCGCGCGGACCTCAGAGTTTTTCCCTACCTAGGCTCTGCCTAGAAGGGTTCTTGCTCGGTGTGCTTAACGGGCCGGGCAGTGGGGCTCGCCCCAGGCGGTTCCCCCAGGATCCGCCCCGCGGTTCCCCAAGTTACGTCCCCTTACCTTAGCGTTGCTTAGCTCATCTTAGCTTAGCCTAGATTAACTTAGCTAAGCTTAGCTTAGCCTAGCCTAGCTTAGCTTAGCTTCGCCTAGCCTAGCCTAGCCTAGCCTAGCTTAGCTTAGCTTAGCTCGGCTCAGCTTAGCTTACCCTCGCCTAGCCTAGCTTAGCTTAGTTTAGCTTAGCTCAGCTTAGCGCAGCATTATCATAGCATAACATAGCACAGCATCGCATAGCATAGCGCAGCATAGCATAGCGCAGCATAGCATAGCATAGCATAGCATATCATAGCGCAGCATAGCGCATCATAGCATAGCATAGGTTAGCTTAGCTTAGCATAACACAGCGCAGCATATCATAGCATGTAGGTGTAGATGTAAATGTAGATGTAGATGCCGGTGTAGATGTACGTGTATATGTAGATGTAGATGTGAATATCGCTGTTGATGTTGATGTGGATGTAGATGTAGATGTAGGTGTAGATGTTACTGTTGCTGTCGGTGTAGATGTAGATGTTACTGTCCTAGATGCTCCATCTCCTAGGTAGGGTCGCACTGGGATAATTATGTTTATGTCATCGTTCGTTCCCCCATTCCACCCCACCGTAACTGGGTCAGATCAAGCACGCGCGAGTTACATTGGAGACTACGGCCACGCGTGGTACATTAGAGACTTTGGTCGCTTCGCATGGCTTCATCACCAGTGAAGTGGCATCGAGTATCGCTCTCTGGTGTTAACATTCTCTCCTGTGCGACCTCCCTGGCCAAGACAACTCGCCTCGGGATCGATTCTGGGTGGGAGTCCAGATTTTGTTTGCAGCCCCGCTCAGCCATGGTGAGGAGAACGAGGGGCTGACAACACATGCTGCAAGACGGCGACCTCTTCGGCAGGACGGCGCTCCCTGCCCGGCAGCGACCTGCACAAGCAAAGTGGAAAGCTGACTCTCTCTCTCCTCTCTCCACCTGAGCAGAAAAACAAATGCTGCGGGGCGGCGACAGGGAGGCCAAGGACGGAGAGGCGCAGGGCCAGAACGGGAAGCGCATGCCTGACGAGCTTCGCAAGGAAACTGCCCCTATACCACCAGACCTTCCTCTTCCACTTGTCCGCCCTCCTCCTCCTCCTGCCAGCCTCCTCCTGCTAACCATCCTCATCATCATAAGCCTCCTTTTCCTCCACCTGCTGTATCCTTGATGTCTTGCGACGGCAGCGTGTTTTCCAGTGCAAGCTTTCAGAAGGAGTCCTGTCTGCCAAGCACTGGGTGGTAGCGGGGGCGGTAACAACGGCGCAGCGGCAACACACAGTGATGCACACAATGTGCGCATCAAGAGGGGAGATTTCACAATCATGGACTCTGCGGCCTGTGCCCGGTTCACTTCGGAAGCTGAACTTGCAAGTAGTGGTCCGACGCGTCTGCAATCTCATTAATCTCCGCCAGCCTAGCACGTATTCCGAAATGCGAGCGTGCAACATGAACTCTAGCCGCAATGCATGATAGTGTTCGCAGGCGTGCCTAAATGTACCAAACACTTCAGCCTTCTCACACCGTGAAGAATACACCTCCCGAGCGCCAATGCAACACCGTGTTTCTACCTCAGCTGGTCGGGCATTCAAACAAATATGCCAGAACTCGTCCACGCGGCTGTGCCAAAGTCGGATGGTGGAGCTATCTGCGGTAATATAACAGGTGCCACATCTGTCCTCCGCCCCCACCTGCTGCTCCTCATCATTTTCCTCCCTCTTCTCCTCCTCTCGGCCACTCGCGCGCGATGCCGAGGTCCGCCTCGGAACGAGCGCGCCTCTTTCCACAGCCGCGATGAAGAACCGCGGCGAAATTGTGAGAACCGTCCAGCGCCCGAAATCTTCAAAAAACATTCACGCACTCCTCCTGCCCCTCCTCTTCCTCTTCCCAATCCTCCTCCCCCTCCCCCTCCTCTGCTCCCCTCCTTCCTGTCTCCCCCCCACTCCCGCCCTCCCATCACCCCGCTCCCAGCCCTCTTTCTTCACCATGCTTGTGCTCCTTCTCCGCCTCCCCCCGGGCTCCTCTTTCTGCGACTTCGCCCTGTCTGGTCTCCAATTGCACGATGATGCTCTCCTGGTTCCCCCGAACCTGTGGTGTGCGCACGCGCCCCCCCTCCCGCATGTGGTTCTCCACGCACCGGGAATTACAAATGTTGGTGCTTCGTGAACTGTCCAGACGGGCCATTTTCGGACTTTGACAGACAAAGTGTGCCAGCTGCAGCGTTGGCCACATGTTAACTGTTCATTTGTCTTTTACACATGTTATGCTGACTCTGGGGCGGTGGCCGCGTAGGCAGCACGCGTGCACCGCCCGCCCGGAGCAAGACCGAACGAACCGAGAACGGTAGAAGCGAAGCTGGCCGACGACGACCCTTTCCTCCCCCCCCTTCCCACCCATCGATGTGTGCGTGCACCCGCGGGGGCTGTATCCCGCAATCTGCACCCTCCAGGCACAGCGCTGGCAGCCGTGCAACGTCGGAAACGTGTCGCAACGATCGTACGGTGGCCCGTCTCAATTTGAGCAAGTGCGCATTGCGAAAACCACAGAGACACTCCGGTAGAGCAGCGCTCGGTGGTGAACAAAAGCAGAACTTCCACTTTTCCTCCTCGTCCTCCCCACTCCCTGCTCATCCTGCTCGTCGATCGCCTCTGCATCCCACCCGCCCTCCTCCCTCTCCCCCTCCTCCTCTCCTCCCCCCCGCCTTCATCCACCCCCATCCTCCTCCCCCTCCTTCCCTTTTTCCTCCCCCATCGTCCTTCCACATTCCACTAATCCTCTTTTTCTTTGCTATCATCCCACGCATCGTCATCGCCTAGTGCCTCATTTCCATAAGTTCCATTGTGTTTGTCCTCCTCCTCTGGTCCCTATTTCTCATCCTCGTCCTGCTCCTGCTTGTGCCTCGTCGTGTTGCTGATTCTCACCCTCCCCCGCTTCATCCGCTCCCTTTTTTTACATGCCCTTGCAGCTCCTCCGCATCCTCCTCCTGTTTCTGCTCTTCCTTCTGCTCCTCCTTGTCCACGCCACGTCTTGGCCATCGTTTTCGTCCACGCCCTGCTCATCGTCCTCGTCCACGTCTTAGTCCTTGTCCTCGTCATCCTCTTCCGCTGCTATTCATCCTCGTCCGTGTCTTGTCCTGCTTGTCACCGTTCCTACCCTCGGCCAGCTCAACAATCTATCCGCTGCTCCACCAGAAGCTCGTCAGAGCTAATCTCCGTCGTCCCCGACCCAAGGACCGAGCGCGAGCCCCCAAGGGGCCGCCCGAGAACCGCCCCGAGACCACAGAGAGGCCGCCAGCGGCCTTGAGTGTTGCAGGCGCTGGTGAGGGCAGACGAGACCGAAGGGGCTGCGTCTTTGATAGAGCTATTCCACGGCTCCCTCTCTTGTGTATCACTCGTGGTGGTTCAACTCCTTTGATTGCATCGCATGCTACATTCTGGTTCAGGCATTAGAGCGTGTCCCGTACATATAGTATTAGGGCAAACAAACATGGCAATGCACTCGCGACTGTCAACTCATCAACTCACACTGAGGCCAACGAAACTTGCGCCACCTTTTATGTCGTCAGTGGCAAATGCACAACACGAGACCGAATCTCATCGAATGCCCCTGGAGGAGCGTTATCACCTCGGTGGTATGCAGGGAAGTCACGACGCCTAGCGCCCGCAGCGCTGCGATCCCGTTTTGCGGCCTGTGCCGCGCGCGGTCGCCGCCGTCGTCGGCAGCGCGCCCTCTGCCAACAGCCGCAGATGTTGTGGGAGCGTTGAGGCCCGAGCCAGGCCCGTCACGATCCGCTCGCAGCGCGCCATGCCGCGGCGCGGAAGAGCGACGAGCACCGGGGCGCGCTTAGCGCCCCCGCGGCGCACCCGACGCAGATGAAGGGGCCATGGGACACACAAATAAATACACACAAATAACAAGATTCCCCATATTTTCCTGTATTTTTTTGGTTTTTGTCTCCCCCTCCACTTCCCATATTTTCCCATGTTTTCCTGGGGATCGACGATTAATTGTGTCTGTATGTTTTTTCCCCTTCTGACCGACGCAGATCTCTATCCAATCCTCAGAAGCCCCCCCGGAGGCTAGGGTGCCAGCCTGCACGCGTCCCAACGTCATCGCGCGGTGCTCGAGGTCGTCGCGCTCCATCGTGGCGCCCGCGATTCTGTTCGCGGTCGCGGCGAGGTTCGGGTCATGGTATACGATGGCGGGCGTTGCGTGCTAAGCCTCGCGCGAGCTCCTCTATCCAAATCATCTTGGCCCATTCAGCTACCAGAGGTCCGCGAGCGGGCGCGGCTGCGCCGCGACGCGTGGCAGGAGGCCGACAAATGTCATTAACTGGTCAGTCAGTCGAGACTGTTCTGGGAAATATCCCAAAAATGGCCCCGCATTGCTCTTGGCCCCCGCTGCTTCGCCAACGAGGAAGCTCCACAAGTCATATAGATGGGCCACCCCCGCCCCCCTAACAAATTGGGCAGAGGGCGGCGATTGCCAAGGGTCTCTTTCCTCCTTCCGTGTTTTTCCCTAGTCTCCTCCTCCTCCCCGCGCCCCCCCCCCCCCGCCGCGCTCCATCTGTGAGCGATTTGCGCATGCATTCCCCATGCGAGGGCGTCGCGCGTCGATTCCCTCCGCGGGGGAATCGCCCTCGAATGCCTCCCGCGGGCGGCGGGGCACCGAGCGACATGCGAGGCGGGAGCGCCGTGTAACTGCCCCCCGACCGCCGTCCTTTTTCACCCTCGCCCCAAATCTCCCCCCCCCCATCCCGCCCCCCATCCCGCCCCCCTGTTCCCCCTTTTCCTCCTCTCCTCGCCGCCGCCTCGCGAGCCTGGCTGTCGTCGCCCCCCCCCCCCCCGCGCCCCCCCGCGCCCCCGCCGCCGCTTCCGGCCGCCCCCCCCCCCGCGCAGGTCGCCGCGCTGTTCGCGCGCCGACACAGACATCCGGCTCGCGCGTCAGACTCCTCCGAAGCCGCCCCGGACGACCGACGGCCCAGAATCGCGGCCGCGCTGGCATCCCCCCCCCCCCGCCCTTCCTCGCCCGCGCCCTTCCCCCGCCCTCTGCAGCCCCCCCATCCTTCGCAGGGCGGGCCGCCGCCGCCCGCCGCGGCGCGGCGACCGCGGGGCGCCCCGCAGAGCGGGCCACTGCCCCCCGTCGTCAGCGAAGGAAGCGCGAGAAAGGCCAGCAGAGGCGGCCCCACTGCGTCGGCCGTGCGTCCACGCCCGCGGCCTCGGGGGGCCCTCCCGCTCGCCGCCCCGATCTTCAGAACATGTTTTTTTGTTTTTGTTTTTTTTCAGCGTCGCCCATGAGATCGGGCTTCGCGCCGATGCGCGGGCGGGCGCTAGAGACCGCGGGCGCCGCGCTTCCGCCGTGCGAGCTGAATCAGGGGAAATGGGCCTGCAGTCCGCGGGTTGACCCCCCCCCGCCGCCGGGCGCGGCGACGACGGCCCGGGTCGCCCGCGATGGATCGGGCGAGTAGCCGAGCAGCTTGCCCCCCTGGCCTGGCGCGGCCTCCGCGGCCCAGGCTTGCGGCTGAAATGCGGCTCGCGGTCGGCAGCGGCCCTGGGTCGCGCCGCTCTCTTCGGCCGCGCGTCGGCGGCGGCGGCAGCCCCGATGAATCAGCATAGCCAGGAAGACGCATCCGCTGCAGAATCGCGCGGAGCACGTAATCGGCCCGCGTCGCGAAGCACGCGGCGAAGCGCGCGCGGCGCTCGACCTCCGAGATTATCCAGGGGCGGGCCCGTCGGAGGAGTTGACCGGGATGAGCCCTGATTCGAACGGCCGCCCTCTGCGCCGGGCTCGACGGCGGGCCGCGCGGTGCGCGTCTGAGGGGGGCCGCCGGGGCCGGGCTGGCCAGGGGGGCTTGCGTCGCTATGCTCAGTCACGGCAGCCTCGCTCTTGCCCGAAGGCAACTGGCGCTGGCGATAGGGGCGCCGCCAGGGTTGAGAACGGCCGCTTCGCCCCTGCTAATGGCCAGCGGCGCTGTAAGCGTTGTCTCCGCAGCGACTTCTCGACGTTCTCGACGACGGGGGTCGTCGCGCTGATCTCGGAGCTCGCGGGGGCCGCGCTGCAGCGACAGGTCCCCCGAGCAGCTCTCTTGCCGAGCGTCGTCGCGGAACTCCAGCGCCAAGACCCGACGCGTCGCCTCCCGCGACCAGCCGCGGTCGACCGCATGTCGACGGTGCAATCGAAGATTGGGCGCTGCATGTAATTACTTGTAGACGCGCGCATCGCGCCGTTCTATCCAGCCCCTCTCGGCCAAGCGTTCGTCGTGAGTCAGCGAGTCGGGGTGGCGCCTTGCCGCAGCGATCGCAGCTGCTGGGCCTCGTCGCGGCGCCCATGGAACCTGGCGCGGGGCTCCTCCTCATCGCGTGGGGCTGCTGCCCAGGCTAGACTACCTCTCTTCAGATGGAGGCAGAGGTTCCAAAAGCTTCGCGCGCGAGGCCCGCTGTCCGACAGCCTGGATTGACGCGTGGGGCGGCAGCAAAGTTTGATTCTGGGACGGCATCCACTCGATCGCCTCGTTGCTTCTTTGACGGCTTGTGACTGCCACCGCTCGACAAGGCGTGCTCGGCTCAATCAGCCAAGGACTGACTCGCGTCCCTCTGGCGCTGCAGCCTTCATCGAGTTCATCGATCTTCTCCGCCGCCGGCGTGCTAGCTGGGTCTCACTGAAGATACCCGAAGGGAAACTGCACGGCACCAAAACGATCACACTGGAGACATCCACTCTGGCTCAAGATTGTGGCCGCCACCAAAGCGACCCTAAGATTCCAAACTACCTCAACTACTTGCCTGCAGAGGCTTCCCTCGAACGAAGCCTCAACATTGTGGCCGCCACCAAAGCGACCCTGAGGAGCGTGCTAGCTGGGTCTCCTGGGCGGGAAGATCTGCCGCCGCCGCTGCTTGCATGGCAGGCCTGGCCTGGCGAGCAGGGTGACGCGTCCCAGGTCCGTCTGCGCCCGGCGGCCCGAGAGGCCCCAGAGCTCGACGGCATCGTGCCCGCGTCTCGAGATGCAGGCGTCGGCTCCTGGGGCCACGGCACCTGGCCAGCTTGGAGCCGCGCCTGCTGCTTTGCGGAGAGGCGCAGGTGCCCCGCCTGCGCCGCGGGGGCCCCCCGACTGGATTGGCCACGGCACCCGTGCGCTGCAGCCCGCGGTGTGGCACTCCAGGAAGAGAGTCCCGTGTCAGCTCCTGCGTTGCTTACCCTGAGCCGAGCGCGGGGCCCTCGAGGCAGCAGCCCGGCAGACAGCGGAGCCACTGGCAGGCCGCACGGGCCGATGACCCGTGCGTCCCATGTCCTGGCCCTCAACCTGGCGCCGCCATGCAGAAAACATGGAGGTTCCTGCTGCGCCAATCGCCTAGCCTGGCAGGCCGCTTCCGCCTGGCGAACCTCCTGGAACTTCAACACTGTTCGCGGGGGCTCCCAGGAGCACCACGCCTGGAAGTCCGCCGCCGCCATCTCCCCCCGAGACGACGATGCCGCCATGAGGCGGTGGCGGCGGACGGCGGCGCTAGGCTCGCCGAAGAAGAGACCTAGCAGCTTGACCACATGATTCACTACGAAGTGACATAATCGACAAATGGGAGGAGAGGAAGACGAGGCTGCGAAATAGAAAACACATGCTATGAATACGTGATCCTGCCTATCATATTACAATTTCTCACCCTTCCTATCTCCGCTCTACACATGTTCTACACATGTACTTGTTCATCCCCCTCCTCATCATCGTCCTCCTGTTCGTCCTCGTCCTCGTCGTCGCACTCGTATGTGTTCATCGACTGCTCAGCCCCCTCCTCCTCTTCCTCCTCCTTCTCATCCTCATCGACCTTGTCCACGTCTTCGTCTTTGTCCTCGTCATCTGTCTCATCCTTAACGGTCTCCTCTCAACCCCATATGCAGTTCCTCACCCTCTTCTCCACTCCCGCTCCACATACCCCTGCCCTGATTCCTTCTCTTCATCCTCGTCCTGCTTCGAGGCGGATCCAGCGGTGGCGGATCCAGCGGTGGCGACGAGAAGCCTCCAGGAGGCCCACAAGGGCTTAAAACGCCAAAAGAAGGGCGGCCGTTGTCTCGACTGGCCCTCTTCGCTCTCCCTTGCCACTCCTGTACCTGCCCCAACTCTCCCCTTACTCCTGCTCCAGCTGCGCTCCTGCTGTCGCCGCGGCATCCTGCTCCTCCTCCTCCTCCTCCTCCTCCTCCTCCTCCTCCTCCATAACGGTCTTGGCTCCACACAACAACCTGCGGCAGGCCCCAAGTGCTCAAGCCCGGTAGGGTGATGGCTCCCGCCCGGAGCAGCAAGTGGCGATCGGCTGCGCTGCTCGAGTCCCTTCTCGAGGGTGGATGGCCACGCGAGACCTGCGGGGGCCCCTGGCCCGAGCGCGAGCCTGCAAAGGAAGGCAGAGGCAAGGCCCGGGCGAGAAAATCTGCCAACGACTTGGGCGACGAAAAGGAAAGGGGACGTACGCGAGATGATGCGGCGACCCTCCGGGGCACGCGGGCCGCCGGCGCAGCACGCTGCGCTGGAAGCGAGGGCGCTTTCGCGCGACCTTACGCGGGCAGCTGACGCGCCAATGTCGGCACAGACAATCCCGTTGTCTTGCGTCGCCCACTCGGCGCTGCGATCGCGAGGCGAGCGAGCTCGGCTGGCGGGCACACACCTGCCATCCAGTGCGTTCCACGCGCCAATCCACAACTCCTCCTCCTCCTCCTCCTCCTCCTCCTCCTCCTCCTCCTCCTCCTCCTCCTCCTCCTCCTCCTCCTCCTCCGCCCTCCCGCCCTCCGCCCTACGCCCTTCTCCCTCCTCCCTCCTCCCTCCTCCTCCTCCTCCTCCTCCTCCTCCTCCTCCTCCTCCGCCCTCCGCCCTCCGCCCCTCCGCCCTCCGCCCTCCTCCTCCTCCTCCTCCTCCTCCTCCTCCTCCTCCTCCTCCTCCTCCAACCTCGACATCGAAAGCGACCTCACGGATGCCGAGAGCGCGGCTCGAGGTCCTGATAAGGGCGCTGCTCCTGCACCGCCGACTCCGCGAGAGGCTCGCACGTCGGGCACCGACTCGGGGAAGCTCCGAGGAGGCTCGTGCCCAGCGCGGTGCTGCTGCAGGGCGTGGTCGTCGAGGCAGCGGGCGACGGGGCCCGCCACGAGCCGCGGGGTGACGTCGAGGAGCCGAGCACCCGCATGGCCGCATCCGCGCGGCTGCGGGCGGAGGCGGCCGACTTCGTCCCGAGTGCGGGTCACCGGGAAGGGATGCTGCCAGGGCGGGGCGCCGTGTGCGGAGTGCGCTGCGCTGGCGTGGCGGAGCCGCCTCTGGTGCCTTTCGCAGGCGCTGCAGTGGACGCCGACGTGCAGCCCGACGCCGAGCCCCCGACGCTTCGAGGGCGCAGTGTTTCCAGCTGATGGGGGTGCCCTCCCCCCAGCTGAAGGCTCTGAGGGCGGCGTGCGGCTGGCGGAGGCGGCGGCGGCGGCCGAGCCCCTGGGAGGAGGAGAGGTGGCAATCGCAGGATATGCATAGGAGAGCGGGGCAGAAGTTAGGATGGAGAAGGGAGGAGGAGAAGGAGGAGGAGGAGGAGGAGAATGATGATGATGATGATGATGATGATGATGATGATGATGATGATGATGATGATGATGATGATGATGATGATGATGATGATGATGATGATGATGATGATGATGATGATGATGATGATGATGATGATGATGATGATGATGATGATGATGATGATGATGATGATGATGATGATGATGATGATGATGATGATGGATGATGATGATGATGATGTGATGATGATGATGATGATGATGATGATGATGATGATGATGATGATGATGATGATGATGATGATGATGATGATGATGATGATGATGATGATGATGATGATGGGTGATGATGATGAGGAGGAGGAGGAGGAGGAGGAGGTGGGAGGAGGTGGGAGGAGATGTGCGACTGGCGGAGAGGCGCCCGCCGCCGGGTCCGACGCGCAGCTCGTGCCGGCCCGCGCCGCGGGGGGCGGAGGCCGCCGAGGCCCAGCCTGCGGCGGCGGTGGCCCGGCGCGGCGCCGCGGGCCGCCTCCGAGCAGCGGGCGGCCTGCCGCACCGCGCAGGGCGGGGGGGCGGGGGGGCAAACCATCGCGCCCACCTCAAGGGATGACTCCCGAGTGGTGGGTCCAGTTCGAACAAGGCCCCCGCAGGGCGCCAATGCACCAGGGGGAGGAAAGGAGAGAAAAAGAGGGCCCCGCCTCCACCCGCGGGTCGCAGGCGGGCAGGCCGAGAGAGATGACGCGCGGCTGCTCCGCGAGCAGCGGCTCCCAGGGGGGCAGGCCGCTGGGCGCGGGGGGGAGCGCCCGAGGGCTCTGCGATGGCCGCGGCCGAGGCGGCTGCAGCCGCGGGCCCGCCGCCCGCGTCGCCTCCGGAGGCACCCACCACGGGCGACTGCGCGCAGAGTTTGGCTCCAGGTCCCCGAGCCGCCGTCGCGGTGCTCGGCCTGTCGCTCTCGGAGCCTCTTGAGGTCCGAGCTCTTTAGCCCATGACTGCGCCTTGTTTCTCATGCCATCCCCTCCTCCTCCTCACCCTCTTCCTCCTCCTCCTCACCCTCTTCCTCCTCCGCCGTCATCTTCTCCGCCTCCGCCTCCGCCTCCGCCTCCTCCTCTCCCCCATGTTCCTCTTCCTCGCCCCCCTTCTCCTCGTCCTCCTTCTCCTCCTGCTTCCATCCCTTCTCCTCGCCCTCCTCATCTCCCTTCTTGCCCTCCTGTTTGTCTTCCTCCTACTTTGCCTCCCCGTCTCCGTTCTCCCACGTATCTCCCATCTCCCCTCCCACACTCATCTCGCTGGTAAGCTGCTGAGAAGACAACTTCGGTATTGGAAAAAGGCGTTCTGGCGCAACACATTGGCGAACTCGAACACAATTCGACTGGTCCGGCCGGCAAGTCATCTAAACTTGAAATTGTTTGGTCGCTGCTCTGAGAGAAGTGCCCCGCCTATGCAGTGGCCGCACGCACAGAGACAGAGAGAGAGAGAGAGCGGAACAGAGAGAGAGAGAGATAGAGTTCCAGTTCCCGAAAGTACGATGTGTAATGTCTTCAGATGCTCGAGCCCTCAACCCTCAATATGGAGTTTGGTCGAACTTCGCAAACGAAACGCCCAAGCCCTCGAGTCCTAAGGAGTTCTGGGCGCCCTCGCGCATTCGTGGGGCGCCCCGCATGACTTTTCCAGAAGCCACCAGGCACCAAGACTCGCTACAACGGCATCATGAGGGCCCACGACGGTTCCAGAGGGCCCGTAGACGACCCAAGAGTGCCCCCAAACAGCCCAACATGGCCTCAAGACGGCCCACCGGGCCCCCAACCGCACCAAGAGGACCGCAAGAGGACTCCCAGCATCGCCTCGAGGGGCAGCAGTCGTTGACTGCCTGCTCTCGGGGGTCCCGTGAGACAGGGCACCGGCTCCGTGCAGCATGCGGTGCGCTCCATGCCTCCCGGAGGTCCGAGCTGCCCGGCCGCAAGGGGGGGCGAGCAGCGCTCCCCGGCGCTCGGACGTCCATTGCATGTGTTTTTGTTCGGTTTCGTGCGTGCCTTTTTGTCGCAGGATGATCCAGGACGCTCCTAAAATAATCCCCGACGAGAATGGATCCAGGGAGCTCCTAAAAGGATTGAGGGATCTCCTTTGCTTACGATCCATAGGAGCGTCCAGGATGATCTAGGACGCTCCTAAAACGATTCGCAGGATGCTCCTGAAACAATCCCCGGCCGAGGAGGAGTGCACACGTCCGAGCGATACCAAGAGCGGGAGGAGCAAGACCACGCGGCGGCGAGCGCGCAGGCGAGGACCGGAGAGGCGCGAGGCATGGAAGCGGGCGTGCGCGACGGGACGGGGGGGGAGGAGGAGGAGGAGGAGGAGGAGGAGGAGGAGGAGGAGGAGGAGGAGGAGGAGGAGGAGGAGGAGGAGGAGGAGGAGGAGGAGGAGGAGGAGGAGGAGGAGGAGGAGGAGGAGGGGAGGAGGAGGAGGAGGAGGAGGAGAGGAGGAGGAGGAGGAGGAGGAGGGAGGCGAGGAGGAGGAGAGGAGGGAGGAGGAGGGAGGAGGAGGAGGGAGGAAAAGGAGGAGGAGGAGGCAGCACGCAGGGCGCAGGGGCGGCGGGGGCAGCACCGGAGGAGGAGGAGGGCAGCAGGCGCAGGAGCAGCCGGAGGCAGCCGGGCGGAGGCGCCCCAAGAGCCCTCTGGAAGCAGGCCGGGCACGGTGGTGGGACGGGCTGTGGGCCACGGTGCACATCGGGAGTGCAGACAGAGACAGAGAGAGAGAGAGAGAGCAACAACAAAAAAAAGAAACAACAGAGCATCAAGCACGGAGGAAGGGAGAGGGAGTCCATTGGCGCCAAGATGCGGCGACGCGTGACTGATTTTGTCGGGGGAGTTCAAGATGCCTCGGGAGGTCCCTCGAGGTCCCAAATCGAACGGAGACCGCTCAAAACTTACGACCCTCGATCCTCGAGGGAAGAAAGCACTGGAGACAGGGCTACGGTGATATGTGTATCTGCATGTAGGTATGTACATATGTATGTCTGTATGTTTGCATGTCTGTCTGTCTGTTTGTACGTCTGCCTGTCTGTTTGTCTGTCTGTCTGTCGGTCTGTAAGTATGTATATGGCATGATGTCTGTCTGTATGGGTGTAGGTAGGTCGGTCGGTAAGTCGGTCGGTCGGTAGATACAGAGAGGCAGCTATAGAAAGAGAAAGAGAGAGAGAGAGGGAGACGTGCGTTAACGAGTAGAACGCACACAAGGAACAACACGGAATGGGCGTCTGGCGAGGGGAGCGCATGGGGAAGAGCCCGCGAGCGAGTCCGCTGCTACGTCCCGCATGCACTACACCGAGCGAGGCGGCTCGAGAACGTGAAGCCTGTGGTGAACACCGAGCCCTTGCGAACTGGGGGCGGAGGAGAAGGACAAGGACGATGTGGAGGAAGACGAGGACGATGAGGACGGGAAGGGCGAGAACGACACAGGGCGAGGAGGACCAGGAGCGGGGCTAGTGCACGGCAAGAGAGGTGGCCGAAAGACGAGAGGAGGAGTGCCGAAGCGGTGCGCCGCGTGGACCCTGAACCCCATGGGATCGCGCTCTCGGCGACGTCGGCTGAGCTGTCTGGCGCTGCCGCTGCAGCCTTGCCGCGGGAAGAGTGTCTGGAGCGCCGCGCGGTCGCCCGCGCGAGGGCGGGCCACCTGCGCGCGGGACGCTGGGCGACCCAGAAGGGTGTCCAGCTGAGCGAGGGTGGTGCAATAGATTTGGGGCAATTGCCTTGCAGATCTATTGCGCCAGGAGAGTCGTATTGCATCGTACTGCAAGTAAGGTCTTGTGCGCGAAACTCCAGCACTGCATCTGCGCCCCGGACTGTATTGGCCGCGGCGGCCTGCTGCCTGCCTGCGGGCACGCTGGCGGCGAGGCAGACGCACCCACGGCTCGGGCAGGCGTCCGGCCCCTTCCTCCACGCCGCTGCCGCCGCGGGCCCGCCGTCGTCGTCAGACGCCGCTCGCACTCCGGTGGTGTGGCTCCCCGCCTCGCCTGGTCCGGCGTTCCCCGCCGAACTTGCAGCCGCTGCGCTGGCAGGCAGCATGGGCCGCCCACTTACCGTGGCCAGAAAAGAAAAGGAGCCATAAACATAAACTTTTGGCGCTCCGCCCTGCGCTGGATCCCCCTCCCCGGCGCGCGGAGTGCGCCAGGGGAGGCGCCGGGGGTGCCGCCAAGAGGGGCCCAGGCGCCGATCCAAGAAATCCGCGCGGAGCGCCACAAGGTTATGTTTATATCGTTATCCTTTCTGTTTCGAGAACTTGCAGCTGTAGCGCTGGCAGGCAACATGGACCGCCCCATCACCGAAACCAAAAGGTATCGATACAGCTACCCCCCGGACCTCTCCCGGGGTGTGATTTGTCCAGACTTCCGAAGCGAATCCAGCGCTGGCGACGAGGGCCTCCCAGGGGGCCCCAGGAAGGAAACACGGCCGAAGGAGAGGTAGGGGTTCCTCCTCCTCCTCCTCCTCCTCCTCCTCCTCCTCCTCCTCCTCCTCCTCCTCCTCCTCCTCCTCCTCCTCCTCCTCCTCCTCCTCTGAGTATCCTGGCGGAAGCAGTGGCCTCCACGTTGCTCCCAAGCGCGGGCCTTCCGCCAATTCTGGAAGAGCCTCTGGCGGCAGCGTTCGGCGGCCTGGGCGCGGCCGTGCTGGCTGCCCCGCGTCTGCGCCCCTGCCGTGCCGGCGCGCGCGTGCTGCCAGCGGCTCTGCCCGCCCAGCCCCGGCCCGGTTCGCCAGCTGCTGCAGCAGGGGCACGTCCATTGAATTTTTCGGTGTGGGCACGTCACGCCGCTCATCGCACAACCATCGAAAACCAAAAAGCCCAGGGCACCCTGGAGGCAACCAGGGTGTTTCTTGGCATGGACTTCCACTGCGCGCCCTCCTCGCAACGCCACTCTGGGACGGCACCGTCGAGGTTGCAACTTTGGGGGGTGCAGCGTTGAGGGTGCAGCATTGGGACAGCAACATTGCGGGCATATCGCCTTGGAAGCAACGTTGGGGGTGTGGCGTTGGGAAAACAACGCTGAGGGTGCAACGTTTGGGGCGCAACGCTGAGGGTGCAAAATTGGCCCAGGTTGCTGTACCCGTTGCCTTGCTTCATTGCGTTTCCACCTCGTGTGTTAGCACAGTTGTCAGCGTTCGTGAAACTGGCACCTAGAGCTCGCCAAACTGTGGGTCTCGCGTGGCGGCGCCATTGGGCCATGCCCCCGCGCATGGCGCGGTGCACCAAGCTTTCACCCCCTGCGGCCGTCAAGTCTCGCTTACCAGGACCTGTGCACGGTAAGGGGCTTGAGGAGACAGGAGGAGGAGGAGGAGGAGGAGGAGGAGGAGGAGGAGGAGGAAGAGGAGGAGGAGGAGGCCGCCTACCACCGCCGCCGAGGCCAGAGGACGCTTTTTTTTCGGGTCGCCGATGCGACCGAACAAGCTTCACTGAAAACAACACCGGCGGAGACGATTGGACGGCGGGCAGGCACGCTCGAGGCCGACAGCTGTTTGATCTCTCCGACAGGTGTTCGACAGCTGTCTGATCTCTCCGACAGGGGATCAAACAACGCGCGAGGGAGGGGGGGCAGGGAGCGCGACGAGGAGACCTGAAAACGGCAACGGATCAGGGCTCCTCTGAAACACGCGGCCTCTCGTGCTGTGGCATCTGGCAATCATCAACAAACAAGAGCGCATGTCGCCTGCCGCCGCCGAGATCAGAGGGCCCTCTTTTTCGGGCCGCCGATACGATCGAACAAGCTTCACTGAACGCAGCGCTCGCGGTTAACCGAATACTAAAGCACGTGCGCACATTTACCGCGAAAGAAAAACTTTGGAGAAGACAGTGGTCTGAGTCACGCCGTGCGCCTGACTGAAACACTCTGCGAGTGCGGCACGCAGTGACGGCGGGTATTATTGGGCAGCTTTCGTCTTGAAACCACCGCCCTGCGCTAAATCGTGGATGGATGCATGCTTTGTTCCTGTCCTACTGCGCGCAGACCGCAACTATGACACACGCGAGCGATGGGATCGGGCGAAACGTGATCGCCGAGGAAACGAGTGGGCTTCTTCCACTGGGTGCCCCACTGGCAAATGTCCGTGACTACTGAAGCACTGGAGCTCCACTTCGAAGCCCCTTGCAAACGTGGAAGAAGCCGCGAACGGGAGCGGGCGGGGTTCTCAAGGGCCAGGCGGCCCAAAAGATGCATCAAATCGAGGATGCGGCGACGGGGGCCGGCGAGAAAATTGCCAATCCGAATAGCCTCTTGATCACTCGAGCGAGTCACTTCAGGAAGCCCCATCAGATGTCGATCTGATCTCAACCTCGAAGGCAACGCCGGCCTGGCCGGCCCCGGCACGCGCAGCGGCCCCGCGTCTCGGGCGCGCGTCCAGGTCTGGCACGGCGCCTCGAGGAAGGCCCCCCACACCTGGCCAGCGATGTCCAGCCGCGGACGAGCTTGCGCGGGCAGCTGGCGCGGAGAGATCCCACGCCGCGCCTCGCTGGATGCCCCGCTCTAGCACCAGGGGGCCTTTCGCCCGCATCGCCCGCGAGAGCCCGCCACTGCCGCTGAACAGCTCTAGAAAGACCTGCGGGTGGACGGGGCGGGCGCCCCTGCTGGCCAGGGTGCGAGCGAAGGCCTCGCGAGGCAGCAGGGCAGCCGCGAGGCCGCCTCGAACGCGCGCCTCCGAGCGTCGGGCGACAGCCGCTGCAGCTGCTCCCCCGCGCGCCCCTCCTTCAGGTAGCGCCTGGCGCTCGAGGCGCAGTGCCGCCGCTCTCGCAGCTTGATCTCCCGCAGCGCTCTTGGCTGCCGAGCTCGGTCGCGGCTCGGCCCGCCGTTGTACAGTTCGGGCCCCGGCGCCCGCAGGCCCGCCCGATGGGCGGCCCGGCGGAACTGCGCCACCAGATCGGCGTGCCAGAACCTGAACAGCGGCTCCCGCGGCGGGGTCTCGCGCTTGAGGAAGGCGAGCGCGGGCACCGCGAAGTGGAACAGCGGCAGGTCGAACGCGACGGTCTCGTCGAACTCCCTCGCCATGCTGCTGACCGCTCCCTCGCTGGGGTGCAGGACAGTCGCCCAGTGAAGCACGTGCGTTCCAGCACTGGCGGCGCCGGCATCTCGCCGCGCACCCGACGCAGCTCGCTCGGGCGAAGGTAGCAGTGAAAGGTGATCACCGTCCAGACCGCCATCGCCCAGTAACCCGTCAGCAGCAGCTCCAGCGCGATCAGCGCAACCGCCTCCCAGGGCAGAGGCAGCCGAGCCCGCCCTGGGGCCAGCCGATTCCACCCCTCCGGCGCTTGCGCCGACCGCGGCAGAAACATGCCGCCCGTCCTGGCGTACTGCGGCCTGAAGTACTTCACTGCAGCCAGATCCTTGGCCCCTCGCTGCGCCAGCTCCCCGAGCGAATACTCCTGATCCACCCACCTCGATAGCACGAGGTCGAGCTCGTCGTCGCCCGGCTCGGGCTGGATCGATCCAGGCGGGCGCAGCTGCTGCCGCAGACGCAGGATGTCCTGCCAGAGGCCCTCGCGCTGCGCCACCGTCTTCGGCGTCGCCGAGGCGCGCTGCAGACGAGGCGCCGCCAATGGAGCCCGGCTGACAGCGCTCCTGGCCCTACGAGCCACCCGCGCCAGCTCGCGGCTCCTGGCCCCTGGAGTTGGCGGATCCACCAGCTCCGCCCTCGCCTGCGCCGCCTCCGCGCTCAGGTGCCGCCCTCGGCGCCGCGGCGGAGGCAGCAGGCTGCCCCGGGGCCGCGCTGCTCACCGCGGCGGGCGCCGCGGAGCCTACCGACCGCGGGCTCGCGCAGCCAGCTCGGCGAGCTCGCGACCTGCGCCCAGGCCGTCGGCCCGCCAGCTGACGCGCCCAGCGCCCCTGCGGCGCCAGCGCCCCAGCCCCGCTGCAGCGTCCGCCGCGGCGGCGCGACGGCGCACCAGCGATGTTCCGCTCAGACGGAATCCATCGCACTGACGCCTGCACCGCTCCAGCCAGGCACCAGGCCGCCCATTGGCGAGCGACTCGCAGGGCCTCCCCGCCGAGGGGCGGCCCTTCTCTATCGCACACACGAGCCCCATGTGATCACAGAGGAAGAAGACGCGCCTGCCGAACGATTTCGAGTCACGAAGAGCATGTCTAAGAGAGCGGACAAGAGCACGACCCTCGAGCACGATGATCATCCCAGTCCTCGCCCACCCCCCGCTCGACACCACCTGCCACTTTCCACCGCGCAGCTCCTCCCCTATCTCCGTGACCTTCCACGGGTTACCCTCGGGATACTCCTCCTCCGCCTCCAGCGGCGCGACGGGCTTCTCGTTCCGCGACGCGACGGGCTCGACGATCAGCTCGAAACTCGCATCCGTGACGCTCTGAACGTGGCTCTGCTCGAAAAGGCAGTCCCGCGGTCGAGCTCCGCCTTCGCGTCGAAATCGCCGCCTCTCTCCGCGCCAGCCCGCTGCTAGTGTATTGTCCACCTTGGCCCCCTTTCAGGCTGGCGCCCCCCCCCCCCCCTCCTCGCTCGCGTCGCTCGAATCGATTCTAGCCGGCCAAGGGGCCCTCAGATCAGCCCAGAGAAAAGGAACAAGACGCGCGGCCCAGTGGAGCCCCCGGCGGACGGAGGGCGGCAGCTTGACAACCCTATCGACAGACTTACGTGAGAAGGCGCACACCGAACTGAATACCGCAAGCAGAGAACGTCTAGACATAGCACATAGCAATGAAATCGAAGTGACCAGCGACATTGCCCACTTGACGCCCAGAGGCCCACTCTCGAGACAGAAGGCCGTGAATCCCAAGACGCATCCTCCAGGCACGACGACACTTCGGTCTTGCAGCCCCACGTTCTCCGTCAAAGACCCATCCAACTTGTTCAGAAACTGAAGTCGGGGCATCGGGTTCACGCAAGGGAAGACTAGCCTGACTTAGAGCTCTCTGCGCAACCTTTTACAATGAACCAGGCGTGTTAGCATCCACTCCGAACGAGATGCAGTCGTCAACGTACGCAGTGAAAGCACCCTCGCGCACCGAAGGAACAGGCTTGCCATCCACAATCTCGGGGGCATCACTGAAACCCACTCGCTCGATTAAAATATATCTGTGCACTCCTTGACAGGAATCGAAAGCATGCGCCCACCCCATTGGCCGGGCGGCCGAGCACGGGCGCAGCCGGGCTCGACCCGCCAACGCGCGCCCCCACCCACCCGCCCCCCAGCTCCTTCACGCCCAGCTGGGGCGCCCGGAGCCGCGTCAGAGCGAACAGGCGCGTGAGCTCTGACGGCAGGCCCACGTTGTAGAAGGCGTCCGCGATGTCCACGCCTGCCGTCCAGAGCACTTTTTCTGGCGCCAGCTCGATGGAACTGAAGCTGCCGCCCGACACTGGACAGGTCTTCTTGGGCTCGTCGAACCTGAAGTTATACTGCCTCTGCAGTCGATGACCAAGCGCTGGTGCCCATCTTTCTTCCAAACGGCAAAGAGACCGACCTCCTCAAAATCGCCCTCGTCCACGCCCTGAACTCCAGCATGCCCCCGTCCCTCATCCTCTCGACGAAGGCCAGGTGCGCCGCGGGCTGCCGCGGCGCCGGGTCCAGGTAGGGCCTCGCGAAGCCGGCCCCCCTCTTCAAAATCTCGGCAGTCTGAATTGGCAAAATTGTCGAAGTAGTAAACCTCCGCGCGAGATCAGGACCGTCGCGACCCAGCAGCCGGCACAGGGGCACGGGCGCGCCGCTCACCGCCGGCAAGGACACGAGATCGCGCGCGAAGGGAGCCACCGTGGCGGGCTCGCCGCCAGAGTAGCCCGCGCCGGCCTGGAGCTCCCGACAGGTCTGGAGGAGGGGGGCCCATCGCCGCGCAGCCCTCGGCGAGGAACTCCAAACACAGCTGCTGCATCAGGTTGGGCCCCGCCCCCGCGCAGCGCGGCGGGGCGTCGCGGCCCGCGCCCATCTGGTTGAGCGCCATCACGAGCTCGGAGACGAGCCCCCCCTGCCGCGCCCCGCTGGCGCGACGGCGCCGCGCAGCGCGGCCGCCGCCGCCCTCGCCGGCTGCAGCTGCGCAGAGCCAGTCGGGGGCCGGCAGGGGCAGGAGCATGCGCTGCAGGTGATCGTCGCCCCCGCCCGTGACCTCTGCTGCCGCGCCCCCGGGCCGAGGCAATCCCGGGGCGGACCCATCATCGTGACTTCCTGGGAGGAGCAGAGCTGCCCCTGGCCGCTCTCTGCTCCTGCCGAAGCTTCCTCGCGTTCTTCGTGATGCCGTGGATCCTCCCCAGTTCTTTCGACGCCGTGTCCAGCAGCTCTGGGCGCGCCATCGAGGGAGAGCGTGACCCTCCCATAAACGCGAAGGCCTCCTCCAAGGGCATCCGCATGTTGTGCTGCTGCTGCTGCTGCTCCGCACTCCTGTCGTCCCTTTAGTGCTCGATCAACTGGGGCTTCCTGTAGCCGAGCTCCGCGCTCGAGAGGTGTAAGACGTCCAGGTTGTCGTTGGAGCCCATCAACTCGAGAATCTTCGAGATGGTTTCGTGGATGTCGACTCCAAAGTCGGACGAATTCAGCTTGCGCTTTGACTTCCACATCTTACGATGGAGGATCGGGCCGCCTTCCTTCACCTGGTACTTCGCGCACCACTGCGCCGTCCTGGGCGGCGCGACCCCGAAGCCAGGGGTGGCCTCCTCGCGGCAGAGCCCCACCACCTCGCGCCACTCTCGGCCGTTTCCACCCCGCTGCCCAGCCCCAGGCGGAAACTCTAGCGTGCGGGCGTCACTGCCGCGGTACTCCTGCGTGAACCAGGGCAGCTCGGCGTCCTGCAGGAGCACCGCGCTCGCTCCCAAGCCGCCCGCCAGCGACAGCAAGCCCCGCCGACCCACGCGACCAACTAGGGTCGCGCCTCCTGGGGCCCCGACCGCCACCTTCGCGCCGAACGTGATCGCCCCATCGACATCCTCCGCGGCGATCCAGTGTCATCCCGCCGCCGGCTCGCCACTCGGCAAATGCGCGACAGGCGCCGAGTCGGCACGGCGGGGGCCCTCATCGGCGCGGCAGGCGGCGCGGGCAATGGCGGCGCCTCGGCCACCGGCACCAGAGCAGCGCCAGCGCCTCCGGCGGCAGCCGCAGCGCCAGGTCGGGCCGCCAGCGCCAAGGGCCCAACGGCCGCGGCGGGCGGCGCGGCGGGCCTGGCGGCCGGCTGCGGGGGCACCCCCAGAGCAGGATCCGCCAGCGCCCCCGTCCCAGCAGGCAGCCCCGAGCAGATCACCGCCGACACCGTCAGCAAGAAAGGCGAGACGGGCAGAGCTCTGTAGCCCTGGCCCGCCCCTCGGCGCAGCGCCGCCCAGACCTCATGGGCGGTCGGCAGGCGTCTGAACCTGTAGACCCGATTGGCGGCGACTCCTCCCACGCGGCCGCCCTGGCGGTGCACGAAGTGGACCTCCTGCACGTCCGCGTCGGCCACCACCGACTCGCCGTAGTCGTCGAAGTCGGGCGTCATCACGTACCCTGAGGTGAAGAGGTCCAGCCGCTCATGGCACAGCACCGGCCCTCCGACGCGATAGCGAATGAGATGAAAATCTCCTGGCGTCGCCGTCGGGGCGGCCTTCAACGGCAGCTAGCCGACGGCCGTCGGCGGAATGCCTGAACCAGCTCCAGCGCCACCTGCGAGAGGTCGCACTCCTCCGGGGCCACCGACGCCTCCACCTGCGGCCGAACAGTCGCCGCCACGGGCACGCGGGTGCGCGTCGCCCAGGCGAACCCCACGGCCCCCAGCCCGCAGCCCGCGAGCAGGGACAGCGCCGCCACCCTGGCCAGCTGCCCGCTCGGGCAGCCCCGGCTCGAGGCGGCAGCCACCGTACCATCGCCGCCGGGGCACGAGCACTGTAGGGCGGGGCAGTGCAGGGAGGGACCGCACCAGCAGTCTGGGCAGTCGGGCACCGCCGCGCGCACCACGACGGCGGTGGTCAGCGCTTGCCCCGCGTCGCGCAGCAAGCGGAACAGCCCGGCCTCCATCCCCCCCCGCAAGGCCTCAGCGCGACAAGGAGACCCGAAAACGGCAGCGGATCAGGGCTCCTCTGAAACACGCTGGCAATCATCAACAAAGTCGAGCGCAGGAGGAGGAGGAGGAGGAGGAGGAGCAGGAGGAGGATGAGGAGGAAGAGGAGGAGGAGGAGGAGGAGGAGGAGGGAGAGGAGGAGGAGAGCAGGAGGAGGAGGAGGAGGGGGGAGGAGGAGGGAGGAGGAGGAGGAGGAGGGGGAGGAGGAGGAGGAGGAGGAGGAGACACAGACGTGACCTGCGAAGAGAGGCCGGCACGAGAGCTCCGCTGGAGGAGGGGCCACGTGCACGGTCGAGCAGCGGTCCGAAGCAGAAGAGGCCCGAGACCGAAAGAGCGGCCGCAGCGCGAGGGACCCCAGGGGCCCAGGGCCTGCGAAAGAGGAGGGCGGGGGAGGCGAGCAGACGGGGAGGGGGAGGGGAGGAGGGGCACGCGAGGATGGAAGGGAAAAGGGAGGAGGACGGGAGGAGGGGAGGGGGGAGGGCAACCTAGGTGCGCTCGCGTCATATCTGACATCCTACCCCTCCCTCCCATCCCTTACCATGGCGTAGATCCCCTCTCTACTCGCACAGTCGGATGTCGAGCAGGGCAATGATCCCGAAAGGGTACGCGATGCATTGTAGAGCACGGCATGGCATGGCGTAGAAGAGCACCGCAAAGCGTAGTGTGTCACAGCATGGCGTGGCGTGGCGTAGTGAAGAATTGCATCACAAAGCTTTGCAACGCAAAGCATGACATCGCACAGCGGCCCCGAACATAACATTGCATAGCATGGCGTTGAAGATCAAAGCGTAGCATGGCATAGCACGACGTGGCACTTAAGCACTGCATATCACAGCTTCAGCTGAAGGCATGGCATCGCGCAGCGGAACGCAACCTAGCATTGCATTGCATGCCGTGGCATGGCACGGGAAATGACGCCAGCGCTGCAGCGGGAGCACGATTCGGAACGAGCGGAAGCGCGGAAATGAGGCCAGCGCTGCAGCGGGAGCACGATTCGGAACGAGCGGAAGCACGGAAATGAGGCCAGCGCTGCAGCGGGAGCACGATTCGGAACGAGCGGGGCCCGAAAATGAGGCCGGCGCCTCAGCGAGAGCAGCATTTTGAAAAAAATGCAAGCGAAAACCCAACTCCCGGGAATCCTGTGTGCAAAAAAACAATACGCGGGGGGGGGGGGGGGGCGAACACTCCCAACCCGTCATCATGGGAAGGAGGAAAGTAGTATTCATATTGAGTCATTGTGGAGGGGGGGAGGGGGAAGGGGAGGCGAGCAGGGAGGGAAGGGGGGAGGGGAGCATGGGCACCCGGGGGAGGCGTCAGGCGAGCCGAGGAGGGCGCTTCCATGCCGCCCCACGCGTGCGCCCAGAGCACCACCGAAGGCGGAGAGGCAGGACGAGGAGGCATTCGTCGTAGGGAAACGAAGCATGACATAAACCAGGGCTGAACCTGAGCGGTGTTTTTCGTTTTCGCTTTGGCTTCGTGTTCTCTCGCTTTTGTCTCGAATCCACCTTTCCCGCGAAACGAGATCGAAACGAAAACGGCCCTCGAAATCAACCCAAAACACCGTTTAGGTCCAGCCCTGACATAAGCATAAAAAGACTCGGAGGTCCGACCGGATCTCTCGCCGGCGGCGCCTCCGGCGCCGCCCCCTGGCGCGCTCGGGGCGTCCAGCGCCGATCCGAGAAATCCGCGCGGACCTCCGAGTTTTTAGGCTCTGCAAGAAGCATGGCGTTGGGGGTCTGGGGATGCGGTAGGGTCACCAGTGGCGAGGAGGAGGAGGAGGAGGAGGAGGAGGAGCAGGAGGAGAGGGGAGGAGAGGAGGAGGAGGGGAGAGAGGAGGAGGGGGGGGGGAGGAGGGGGAGGAGGAGGAGGGAGGAGGAGGAGGAGGAGGAGGAGGAGGAGGAGGACGAGGAGTTTATGGCGTGCTTCGCTCCCCTCAGCTCGGACGGCGCGGCCTCGGCGGCACGCCCTGCAGCCCGGCGCCAGCCCTCACTCCGAGCGGCCACGCAGGGGCGCCCAGGCCGAAGTTCACACCCTGCCGCCCCCCCCTCCCCTGTATCCGTAGTCAGTTTGGCCCTGGAAGGCTTACCCAGCGAGCTCACAGCAGGGCTCGGAGAGTCCCTGCGGGGCCAACGCCTTGTCACAGCGGTCTCCCGCTAGCTGAAAAGGAGACATCATCATCATCATCATCATCATCATCATCATCATCAGCATCAGCATCAGCATCAGCATCAGCATCAGCATCAGCATCAGCATCAGCATCAGCATCAGCATCAGCATCAGCATCATCATCATCATCATCATCATCATCATCATCATCATCATCATCATCATCATCATCATTACCATCTTTTCCCCCGTCCCCCCCACGAGTGGGTGGAGGAGGAGGGAGGGAGGCACAAGGGTACCGTCTGCTGCGTCTTCGGGGGGGGGCCTCGTCTGCCCCATCGCGCCAGCCGGCCGCGTCGAATCCGCGCCGAAGCCGTGCCGATTCCGCGTCGGATCCACGCCGAATTCACGTCGAACCCACGCCGATTGCACGAAACGGCCACCATTTGCAGGACAGACATGGTCCCAGGCCAGAGGGGCTGGGCGCGGGAGCAAAGAGCTCTCCGACGAACCCCCCCTCTCTCTACTTGAAAGGGGGCCGACCGTCCCGGCATTCCTGTAGGCCTACCACGACATGTTCTTCGAACCCCAAAGAAGTTCCAAGAACAAAAGCAGCGTTCTGAGTAAAACAGAAACCCGATGCATCTAAGCATGACAGCCTCAGCCAGAAGCGTTCTGAGAACATCTCGCGCAGACCTCAAACATATTCTTAGTGTAGCATTCCTTGGTGGGCGCATAGTCAAGCCAGGGCGCTTCGTCACTGCTCGATCTGGCCCCCCTCCCCACACCCTTTACTAGACGAGCTCGTTGCACTACTCGAAAAGTGACTACTCGCAAATGGCCTGTATCCGCCGCGGGGGATCTACGATAAATGGCATCGAAGCAGACATGTGGTCTTCGGACGCTTGCGAGTAGGCACTTTGCGAGTAGTGGAACGCGCTCGGCGACTTACGCAGATTCCACTCTCCGTCCTCTTCCCCCCGTGCCGGCCCCTCGCCACGGACCTCCGCGCCCATCCCGTCCCTTCCCGCCCCCTCTGCCCCGTGTTTCCCCCCCCCCCCCCCTCCGAACTCCAAGCTGCTTCTTTTCCCTTCTGCTCCTTGTTTCCCCTGTTCCTGTTTGCCCCTTGCCCTCCCTTGCTCCAAAAAACTGCTATGACCTGTGTTCCCTTTCTGCTGGGCCTGTTCCCACCACCGCCACCACCAGAAGTTGGAGTGGGGAAGGAGGCGGAGGACGAGGAGGAGGACAAAGTTGAGGAGGAGGAGGAGGCGGCGGAGGAGGAGGAGGAGGAGGACCCCCCCCCCCCTAACTTATGGTGGTGGTGGTGGTGCTGGTGGAAAACAGGCCCAGCACTCTTGCCCCCCGCGTTCCCTGCTGCCCCCCTCGCCCCGCGGACGCCACGCCCCGTGACTGCCCCTCTCCCTGGGGTGGTGGTGGTGGTGCTGGTGGAAAACAGGCCCAGCACTCTTGCCCCCCGCGTTCCCTGCTGCCCCCCTCGCCCCGCGGACGCCACGCCCCGTGACTGCCCCTCTCCCTGGGCCCCCGGGCCCTCTCCACGGCAGGAGCTCGGCCGCACGACGCCTCCCGCAAGACGCCCGACCTTGAGGCCCCAGGACAGACAGACAGACAGGGGAGGGCACCAACTACACACCTACACCGATCCTGGCCAGGCCAATCCTGGGCCCAGGATCGGTGCATATGCCTTCCTGCCCCAGGCAGGAGGGCGTATACACCGATCCTGGGCCCAGGGTGATCCTGGCCAGGATCGGTGCTGGTGTATCGTTGGTGCCCTCCGAAGACAGGCAAGGTCGAGCTGTGGTGTGTGTGTGGTCGACCGACCCACACACACCACAGCTCGAGCTGCCTGTGGGTCGAGCTGCCGGCCGACCGTCTCAAGGTCGTGCGGTCGAGCGGGAGCTCGACCACAGGACCTTGAGACCCCAGGACAGACAGACCAGGGCCCAGGACCACAGGACCTTGAGACCCCAGGACCACAGGACCTTGAGACCCCAGGACCACAGGACCTTGAGATCGAGGCCTGGGGGCCCAGGGCCCAGGACCACAGGACCTTGAGACCCCAGGACCCCAGGGCGCCCGGACGGCGCGTCGGCAACAGAGCGCTGACCAAGGACTGACCAGGTCCCCGCACGCACCACTCAAAAGCGTGCGTCCGAGCGAGCGAGCGGCGGGCGACGAATCGACGTCGCGAGCACAGGAGACAGAGGCGTCAGGACAACGCGCATGCGTCGACAGCCAGGACGTCCACCGATGTTTGGTGGGGGAACGCCACGCTTCCCGCAGCGAAGCCATCGAAACACAAGAAACCCAGGGCACACCGGAGGCAAGCGGGGTGTTTCTTGGCATGGGCTTCCACTGTGCAGTCGTCGTCGTGCTACCACGAGGAAAACAGAATAATGAGCCAACCGAGGGCCAATGCACGACAGCAAGAGCGGTTGGAGACGGGCAGGCATTGTCTGCACTGGACGATCTGGACGACCTGGACGTGTGAAAATAAGCGTTTCGCTTGAGACACCCTCCAGAAATCCTGATGCTAGGCATCTGCCGGGGCAACCTGAAAGCGTGAGACCAAGCGTCTCGCTCGAGACATCATCAAGACCTGGGCACGTGAAAACAAGCATTTCACCAGAGACTGCCTCTGAATTCTGGTCCCCAGGGGAGAAACGATCTATAGCACAGAACAAACGTTTCGCTCGAGACATCCGCAACAAACGAAAATGCTGACTTCACCCTGGATCTTTTCGACTGGAATTTCAAAATAACTGCACTTCGCTCGGGACATCCTCAAGTTTTAATCAGCCGGCCCTCTTCGACTTCGTTGCTTATCAGGGAAAGATTCCGCCAGCCCTGGTCGAACTTGGCACCGGGGACCGTCTACCTGCTAAAAGAACACCCTGGGCCCCTGCCCTTCCAGGGAAGATACAAAATATTTTCGCCCCCGAAGCCATAATCCTTTGTAAATTACACCGTGTTCGCGCCCCCGAGGCCACAAACCCTTCCAAATTGAACAATTATTGCGTCCCCGAAGCAACACCCCCCCGTAAATTACACAATGCTCGCGTGCGTCCCCGAAGCCATAAACCTTAGCATTTTACGTTACATTAGCATTGCCGAGGCCAAGAGTGCTCCAAGGCGCCCGAAGTTGGTTCCAAGACGGCCCAACAGGGCCCCAAGAGGGCCCCAAGAGGGCCCAAGAGCGCTCCAAGAGGCCTCCCGAGAGAGCCCCAATAGGCCCAAATAAAAGATTGTACTAAGGTCTTTGAAAGATTTGTGTCTTGTCGCATGTTCGGCTTTCCGACGCTCCAAGACGGCTCATGAAGCCCCCAAGACTGCCCCAAGACAGCCGAAGAGGCCTCCAAGAGGGCCCCAAGAGGCTCCAAGATGGCCAAAGAGGCGCTCAAGACAGCCCAAGAAGGCCCCCAGACGGTCCCAAGAGGAGCCCAAGCAGGGGACCACGAACCGAAAATGTTAGATTTGTGCCCCGGAAGCCCCAGGAGGCCCCAAGAATCCGCCGCGAGGCCCCAAGAGGCGCCCAACACGCGCCCAAGATGCCTCCAAGAGGCCCAAAAAGATATCCCACGAGGCTCCAAGAGGCTCCCAAGAAGCGCCCAAATCGCCTCCAAGAAGCCCCCGAGAGGCTCCCCAAGACACCCCAACGCATATACAAGAGGCCTCAGACCCACAACCCAGGCACGGTGGCGGGATTGGCCGAAGGCCACTCGGATAACGCCAGCGTCTCATTTTGAGCTGGCGATTCCTATCCGCCCCGCATGATGTTCCCAGATGCGCCAAGGCAGCGCCGAGACGCACCGACGCGACTCTGATATGATAGAGAGGGGGTTGACGGCAGGGGGCGAAACCCTTACGGATAAATAACATGAACATGGACGTTCAAGGACCGCGCTGGTTTCTTGGATCGGCACTGGACCCCTTTCCCGGCGCGCGGGCAGCAGCGCCGATCGGAGAAATCCGCCAGGACCTCTGGAAGTTCATGTTTTTAGTTTATGCCACTATCTGTTCCCCGAGGCACATGCATAAACGTTCGGAGGTTAACGCGAATTTCTCGGATCGTCGCTGACTCTCCCGCTGGCGCCTCGGGCGCCGCCCCTGGAGCGCTCCGCGCCCTTTCTCGGTACCCCCGTCCTCCCGCCTGCCGCGTCCACGCCCCTCCTGGTGGGGCTGGGCAGGAGAGACCGACCGTGTTCGCGGGGCAGCGGCTTGAGACACACCGGGTGCTGACTCTCTGCTGCTGCTGCTGCTGCTGCTGCTGCTGCTGCTGCTGCTGCTGCTCCTCCTCCTCCTCCTCCTCCTCCTCCTCCTCCTCCTCCTCCTCCTCCTCCTCCTCTCCTCCCCTCCTCTGCCTCCTCTTCCTCCTCCGCCTCCTCCGCCCAGGGATGCTGCCATCGCCGCCCCAAGGTGGCGGTCGCCCCTGGGCAGAGGAGGGGTGATCAACGAGCGCCTGCAGGATGAACAAGGGACCACGGAGGTAGCGCCAGGAGGCACCCCTCAGGGGCGAGCCTCCGCTTCCTTCTCCTCCTCGCACCCTGAAGGCGGGCATGTCCCCCTACGGGCGGATTTTGGACGACAAATCCCACCAGCCCTCTGGGCGTAGGTGGTCTAGAGCAGATCCTCTTCCACCCCTCCCTCTTCCCCCTTGGGGAGGGGTTTACCCCTCCCCCTACCCCCTCCCCTGGACCTGGACGGGGGGGGCCGCGGGTAGTTAGAGCGTCCCAGATGGCCCAAGACGGCTCCAAGAGCGCCTCAGAGAACCCAAGATGAGCTCCAAGATGGCTCAAGATAGCGCAAGATCGCTCACGATGGCTCCTAAGATGGTTCCAAGAAGCCAAAGACGGCCCCAAGATAACTCCAAGTGGCCAAACAGCTCCCCAAGGAGGCCCCGAAGAGGCCAAAATCGTCCCAAAACCTAAGGAAAATCAATGATTTTTGCTTTCTCGCCTTTTCGCTTCCGATGGCTATCCGAGGCCTGGAGATGGCTCCAAGATGGCCCAAGAGGGCCCCAATAGAGCCCCAAAAGAGCCCCAAGACGGCCCCAAGAGCGCCCAAGAGCACTCCAAGAGCGTTCCAAGAGGGGTCCAAGAGGCGATTTTAGGGGCTTCCGAGGGGGGGCGCTAATTAAACCCCCCCTCTTGTTTGATCGACTCCCTCCAAGATGGCCCCAAAAGCGCCCCGAAGGCTCCCAGAGCGCCTCAAGAGGGTCCCAAGAGGCGCCCAAGATGCCCCAAGGCGCCCAAAAAGCCCTCCAAGAGGCCCTCAAAAGACCCCCAAGAAGCTCCTTCCCCTCCTCCTCCTCCTCCTCCGATTCTTCCTCCTTCTCCGTCCTCCTCCTCCTCCTCCTCCTCCTCCTCGTCCCCCTCCTCCTCCTCCTCCGACGACGACGACGACGACGACGACGACGACTCCTCTTCCATCCTCCCCCTCTCGGGGTCTGTGACAGCTTCCCCCGCCCTTTGTTACTCTGCATGCTCCCCGACTTCCCTGATCACCTCAACTCCCCTGAGCATCGTTTCTGGATGGGCTGGTGGGGATACGCGAAGCGTCAACAATTCGAACAATGCTCGAAAAAACAATCACAAAACATCGTCCCCAGACTATTTTTTGGGGCTATTCTTGACAGCTCCTCCTGTAGAGGGACAGGCCTGGCTTAATCGTACCCCCCCGCGTCCCCCCCTGGAGGCCCGCCTCAGGTGGCCGCGGCCGCGTCGCCTCCGCCGGGCCGGCGCGGCGCGGGGGTCGGGGCGGAGCGGGCGGGGCGCAGGAGCCGCGACCCGGGGGGGCAGGGCGCGCCCCCTAGAGAGGAGGGGGTGCATCGGGGACCTCCCCTCCTCCCTACCTCCCTCCCTCCCTCCCTCCCTCCCTCGCTCCCCTCCCTCCTCCTCCTCCTCTCCTCCTCTTCCCTCTCTCCGCCTCCTCATCCTCCTCCTCCTCCTCCTCCTCCTCCTCCTCCTCACTCCTCCTCCTCTCCCCCTCCTCCTCCCTCCTCCTTCCTCCTCTCTCCTCCCCTCCTCCTCCTCCTCCTCCTCCTCCTCCCTTCCTTTTTCTCCTCCAAGGTGTGTGGGGGGTGGGGGGCGCATGGCGGCGGGAGGCGGGGGGGAAGGGAAGAGGACTCGGAGCGGGCTGGGGGTCTGGGGTGGCCCAGCACTGGTAACGGGCAGCGGAAGGGGGCGACGAGGTCGAGGTTCTGAAAGAATGTTGTTCCTTCTTCGGCCGATATCGGGCCCCGGGACCGTACGGATCCGGGGTGGCAATCTGCACCAGATGGACCCCGGGAGGGGTCCAGGGACCGATTTTGACCGGATTCGCCCTTATCCTCCTCTTGACCGATTCTCTCTGGGCCCATCCAGCTCAGACCCCAAGACGCCTGCAAAATGGGACCAATGACGAGGCCATTAGATACAATCACGAGCTCCTGGCTTCCAACTATTGGGCATGAGGCCTCGGTTGACTCGGCCCAGGGGGAGGGGAGGGGGCATGGCGGGGGAGGGCGAGGGCCAGTGGAAGGGAGGAGGGCACGGAGGGAGAGGCGGAGGGAATGCAAAGGAAGGGCACGGAGAAGCGGGAGGGGGGAGGGGGAGCGAAAATGGCGAAGGAGCAGGAGCAGGAGGGAAGGGGGAGCAGGCAGGGAAAGGGAGGGCGGGCAGCGACAGGGACGAACGCCAGTTACCGCTCCGCGCGAGGACGCGGGAGTGGGTTCTTGGAGGCGACGCCAGCAGGAGGCTGGATGAGAGAGGGGGCGACGAACAGGAGATGAGGGGCATGCAGAGCGGAGGAAAATCCAGGGAGCAGTCGCAGCAAAGGTTGTCGTGAGTGGAGCTGACCAGCGGCAGCATCTGCAGCACAGTGGCAGCAGTGATAATATTAGCAGCAGCAGGGGTAATGGCAGCCGACCTGCAGCAGCAATGTAGTAGGCATAACAGCCTGCAGCAGCAGCAGAAGCAGCAGTAGTCCCAGATGGAGGTGTGGCTGCTGGCGGATGAGGGAGGAGGAGGAGGAGGAGGAGGAGGAGGAGGAGGAGGAGGAGGAGGAGGAGGAGAAGGAGGAGGGAGAAGAAAATTCACCCCCCTCCCCTGTGGCGGAACTGCTGCGTCCGCGGTCGCCCCCCCGCGCGCGCAAGCTGCGGTTTCCGGGTGAGGGGGCCGATCAAGCACATGTCCAACTGCCACCAAGTGCCTGACGAGAGGCGCCATAACGGAACATGGTTTCCCTTCTCCCACTCACTATGCCGCTATCCTTTCTCCCTCCTGTGCATCCTTCCCCTCCGTAAACCATGTTCCTGCTCTTGCTCATGATCCCCTTTTGCCTCCTCCTCCTCCTCATCATCCTCTTCCTCCTTCTGCGGTTCCGTCTTCTGCACCCATTCCTCAAGCTACTCCTCCTCCGTCTCCGCCTCTTCCTCCTCCTCACTCCTCCTCACTCCTCCTCCTCCTCCTCCTCCTCCTCCTCCTCCTCCTCCTCCTCCTCCTCCTCCTCACTCCCCACTCTCCTCCTCACCTCCTCCTCCTCCTCCTCCTCCTCCTACTCCTCTCTCCTCCTCTCTCTCCTCTCCTCCTCCCTCCTCCCCCTCTCATCCCTCCTCCTCTCCCCCTCCTCCTCCTCCTCCTCCTCCTCCTCCTCCTCCTCCGCCTCCTCCTCCTCCTCCTCCTCCTCCTCCTCCCCTCACTCCTCCTCCTCCTCCTCCTCCTCCTCCTCCTCCTCCTCCTCCTCCTCCTCCGCCGCGATACCCTTCCCCGCCTCCACCGTCTCCGCCCCTGCGAACAAAAATCACCCTCCGCTGGCCTTCCCCTCTGCCCCCGGCCCCCTCCTCGTCCTCCCCGCGAGCGTGCAACTGCACCTCTCTGAAGTCGCCTGCCCAGCTACAGGGGCGGCGGGGGGAGTCAGACGTTGGGCACGGTGATGGGGCTGATTTTTTGTAGGCCTGCGCCGCCCCCACTCATTCGACTGCACGCTACAACCTGGAGGTCGGGACGCGGGCAGCACTCGGCGAGCTGGCGGAGCTCCAGGGCACTGACATGTCCCAACTCCTCCACCTGCTCCCTCCCTCCTCCTCTTCTTCGCCCTCCTCCTTCTCCCCCCTCGGGCGCCTCCCGTTCTCCGGCCGCCAACGCTTTATCCCCCCCGTCCCCTTCATCCTCGTTGCCAAGATGATGCGCATCCTCCTCCTCCTCCTCCTCCTCCTCCTCCTCCTCCTCCCCTCCTCCTCCTCCTCACTCCTCCTCCTCCTCCTCTCCTCCTCCTCCTCCTCCTCCTCCTCCTCCTCCTCCTCCTCCTCTCTCCTCCTCTCCCCTTGGCTCTGCTGCTGCTCCTCCTCCTCCTCCTCCCCCTCCTCTTCGTGACTTTCCTCCTCCTCCTCCTTCTCCTCCTCCTCCCCTCTTCTGCTGCTCCTCCTCCTCCTCCTCTCCTCCTTCTCCTCTTCTCCTCCTCCTCCTCTCCTCCTCCCTCCTCCTCTCCTCCTCCTCCTCCTCCTCCTCCTCGTGACTTTCCTCCTCCTCCTCCTCCTCCTCCTCCTCCTCCTTCGCATCCCCATCCGCCCCTTCTCTTGCTGCTTGCCCCCCTCGGGCGTCTCGTGCTCCCGCTCCCGCGGGCACCCGCCCCCGGGGCGCCGATGAGGCAGGACCCTTCGGCCCTCACGCGGCGCGTGCTGCCCAGCATGGTGACGATCGTGAACTCCTGCCGAGCGGGGCGGAGCCGCGGCGGCGGCTGGCCCGCTGCCGAGCGGCGCCGCCGCGCCGCGAGGCGCTGCGCGGGCTGTCCTCGGGTCTCGCCCCACACAAATAAACATATACAAATTACCCCACAAATAAATAAATACAAATTCACAGGGACACGCAAATAAAAAAAAAATACCCCAGTGCGACCCTAGGATAGCAGCATTAGTAGTAACGGTAAACGCCGTCCTCCTCCGTCTCCTCATCGTCGTAGTTGCCGTTGTTTTTGCTTGTGTTTGCTTTTGCATGGTGTTGCGTTTGCGTTGCCTTTCCTTTGCTTTGCTTTTGCGTTTGCGTTGCTTTGCTTTGCGTTGCTTGTGCTTTGCTTTGCTGTTGGTGTTGTTGCTTTTCCTTTGCTTTGCTGCTATGCTATGCTATGCTATGCTATGCTATGCTATGCTATGCTATGCTATGCTGCACTATGCTATGCTATGCTATGCTCTGCTGCGCTATGCTGCGCTATGCTATGCTACGCTAGGATGCGCTATGTTATGCTAGGCTATGATATGCTATGTTATGCTGCGCTATGCGATGATATGCTGTGCTATGCTGCGCGATGATATGCAATGCTATGCTATGATATGCTATGTTATGCTGCGCTATGCTATGCTATGCTGGGCTATGCCATGATATGCTAAGCTAAGCTAAGCTACAGCTACAGCTACAGCTACAGCTAAGCGGAGCTAAGATGAAGCCAAGCTAAGCTAAGCAAAGCTAAGCTAAGCTAATATGAGATAAGCAACGCTAAACTAAGGGGACGCAACTGGGGGAACCGCGGGGCGGATCCTGGGGAACCGCCCAGGGCGGGGAACACTGCCCGGCCCCTTCAACTTACACGGTAAGAACCCTTCTAGGCAGAGCCTAGGTAGGGAATAACAGGATTCCCAATATTTTCCCATGTTTTGGGGTTTTCGTCTTCCCCCCACTTCCCATATTTTCGCATATTTTCCTGGGAGTCGACGATTAGTAATTGTGTCTGTATGTTTGTTCCCCTCCTGACACACCCCGTGAGGAGGCCCCCAAGTAGAGGCCTCCTGGATGGGGTCCGAGCAGATGGGGTCGGAGGACCTCGCCGCATCGCCGAGGCAGCAGCGAAGCATCGGCGAGGCAATGACGATGCAGCGACGAGACATTGGCGGCGCATCGTCGACGCCCGCGCGAAGAGAATCGGGCTCCACATCGAGCCGCATCGCCGATGCGTCGGCGATGCGGCGCGATCCTCCGACCCCATCTACTCGGACTCCATCTGGGAGGTCCAGACCACGGCAGGAGGACGCCGCCTAGGCGGTCATCCCGTATCGCAGGGGCGCGCGCGCCGGAGGATGCAAAGGGGCCCTGGGAGGCCGTGTCGACGCTCTGCGAGCGGGGCGCGGCCAGCAGCAGCGGCCAAGGCTGGGCCGAAGGGGAGGGATGCGGGGGTGACCCTGGAAAGTCTAAAGGGGCCCAGGGACACACACAGACAAATACACACAGAAAGTGCGGTGCTCGCGGCGCGGTGCTCGCGGCGCTCGCTCCACTGGCAGCGTCTTCGCTGCCCGCACGTGAGGTGGGGGCCCTGGGCCACGCCATGGCCTGCTGGCGCACCGCCTCCGGGGCTGGAAACGGAACGCGGGCGCCGAGGCAGAGCGGCCGCCGAGAGCCAGAGGGTGCGGCCGCGGCCCGCCCTTGGTGCCTGGCCACCATGCGCCTCGCAAGAGTTTGGGGAGGTCAGGAGTAGGCCCCTGGAGCCAAACTGATGACCGAGGAAGAGGAGGATGAGGAGGAGGATGAGGATGAGGACGAAGACGAGGATGAGGACCAGGAGGAGGAGGATGAGCAGGAGGAGGATGCCGTGGAGGTGGAGGTGGAAGGAGGATGAGGATGAGGATGAGGATGAGGATGAGGATGAAGATGAAGATGATGATGCTGATGATGATGATGATGATGATGCTGATGCTGATGATGATGATGATGCTGATGATGATGATGATAATAATGCTGATGATGATGATGATGAGGAGGAGGAGGAGGAAAAGAATGAGGAGGAGGATGAGGATGAGGACGAAGACGAGGATGAGGACCAGGAGGAGGAGGATGAGCAGGAGGAGGATGCCGTGGAGGTGGAGGTGGAAGGAGGATGAGGATGAGGATGAGAATGAGGATGAGGATGCGGATGAGGATGAGGATGCTGATGAGAATGAGGATGAGGATGCGGATGAGGATGAGGATGAGGATGAGGATGAGGATGATGATGATGATGATGATGATGATGATGATGATGATGATGATGATGATGCTGATGCTGATGATGCTGATGCTGATGCTGATGCTGATGCTGATGCTGATGCTGATGCTGATGAGGAGGAGGAGGAGGAGGAGGAAAAGGAGGTGGGGGAGGCGGAGGGAGGTCAGGCTCCTCCACCTCCCCCTGCCTGAGCGGCGGGGCGGATCCGCGGGCCGGGCCCTGCCGGCACCCTCGGAGCGCACGCGCACCCGGCTCCTCGGGGGACATTCGCATGTGCCCGCTCACAAGCAGGTAGGCGAGCGTCTGGGACACCCGGTCGCGGTCCTCCTGCGTGGGCGGCGCAGCGCGAAAGACAGATGCCCCAGTCAGTGCTTGCACTGAAGGGGTCCTAGCGGAAGTTGAGGGATTTGGCGAAAAGATCCCGCCGATTTGGGTGGCAGGCTGGGTTCCCGGGTTCCCGGTTCCGGGTTCCCGGGCTCCCGCTTACCATGGTTCCGGGCCGATTTCGGTGGTTTTTGGGTTCCCGGGCTCCCGGGTTCCTGGTCGATATCTTCAGCGAGCATCCACTGATTGGGGCTCTTCTCTGGTAAGATATTCTTGTGGGCGGGATGAACAGGTTACGGTCACGAGCTTCTGGATCGCGTGTCGCTGCGGCGGCCCCGGCGCTCCGTTCCGCGGGGCGGGAAGCTGGGAAATGCTCGGGACGATGACGCTGGGGGACCGGGATGTGGATAGCGTGTCGCACAGGAGGCGCGGCGGGCCAGAACCAGCGGGGCGCTAAAAGTTTCCGACCGTAGCTCCTCTTTCCGCGGTGCGAATCAAACATCGCCAGGTAAGCCAGGAACCTCACACAAACCGACCTGCGGCAGGCAAGTTACTGTAGGAAGCCTTGACCTGGCAAAAGAAACGAACGCGCCGGGTCCGACCATTTTCCGAAGCCCAAAGGGCCAATAGTACTGCATACACACAACACGACGACATAAGCAACAACACCAACAACACCAATAACACCAATAACAACATGATTCCAACGCCGATCCAACAGATGAATGCAAGCAGCACTGGCAACAAAGGAACATAACAACCACATGGGAAGCAATGATAACATCAACAATGGCCATGCCAACAAGGCCAGCGGACTCGGAGCACGCAGCCCTCATGACGATACACGAAACCATCTCAAGCCTAAAGCATGTTGGCCAGCGCGGGACCCAAACAGTTGGCTACTGCAGTCTGTGCGGCGCAATCTATGCGGAGCAAAATATGCGATGCAGCCTACGTGATGCAGTTTAGGCGGATGAATCTACGCGGTGCAATCTACATTGTGCAATCTACGTGGCGCAACCTAGTGCAATATATGCGGTCCACAACCTATGCGTTGCAATTGATGATAACAAGCGACCTTACACATTCCATGCTCTTGCAAACATCCCACCGACCCACCCGCAACTTGGTTTGCAAACCACATGCGGCGGCGATTGCGATGAGTGCTTGGCGTTGGCTGGTTCATCTTTGCGGCCGCGCCAACCCAAGTACGCGCGCGCATCGGCCAACTATTTTGGCGCGACCGACGCGGCCGCGGTGGCGCTGACCGCTGGGCACAACCCAACGGGTACTTCACTGCGAGTCGGCGACTTGGGCGGGCACGGTAACTATCATGGTAACGTCGACAACGGTAGACGCGATGATGATACTAGCGGTGATGGTGGCGATGTTGACAGCGACGACGGCGCGACCAGGGACGGCGCAAATGCTGATCGCGCCGACAGCCATGACGGCGTCCTCGCGCCGGCGATGAAATTTTTGAACAGAGTTAGACGTGCGCGCGCGGCCGACGTGCGAGAGTGGCCCGCATGGTTACGTTACACGGATCGTGCCCCCCCAGCAGGCGCGCATGGGTTTGCGGATGATTTCGGCATGCGGCGCCAGGAGGCCCGTTTGGCAGAATTCAGTCAACATGACGAAACATGATCGACCCACGAACCCCGGAAAGAAATACAGAAATGTAAGACATGGCAACGTTTCAAAGACACCTGATTGGGCGACGGGCAAATGCAATACTGTGTGTATCGATCTTGATGTACCGTGCCGAGGGCTGTGCTGTGCAGCGCTGTGCTGAATTGCGAGGTGCCATGCCACGATTGTGCTCTATAGCGTTGCGGATCGAGTCCTCCTTTGCATCCGAGTCCTGACCGAACTGATCTGGATCTTAAGCTCGAGCTGCCTGAGCACATAACTGGTAGCTGCCCCAGAGCTGATTGACAGGGGAACCTGCCAGGAGGACGCGCCGCGGAACGTCCCAAGGAACGCGCCAGGCGACATGCCAGGGGACGTGCCATGGGGACGCACCGCGGGACGTGCCGAGGGGACGCGCTACGGAACATGCCAATGGACGTGCCACGGGACGTGCCAGGGGACGCGCCGCGCGACGTGCCAGGGGGACTCGCCAAGGGACGCGCCACGGAACGTGCCAAGGAACGTGCCATGCTGCAATGCTGAATGTATCGATTTTGATGTACCGTGCCGAAGCCAGTGCTGTGCTGAGCCGTGCTGAACTGCGATGTGCCATGCCGCAATTGTGCTCTATAGTGATGTGGATCGAGTCCTCCGTTGCATCCGAGTCCTGACCGAACTGATCTGGATCTTAAGCTCGAGCTGCCTAAGCACATAGTAGCTGCCCCAGATATAAATTGACAGGGGAACATGACAGGAGGACGCGTCGCGGAACGTCCCAAGGGACGCGCCAAGCGAGGTGCCAGGGGACGTGCCACGGGGACGCACCGCGGGACGTGCCGAAGGGACGCGCTACGGAACGTGCCAATGGATGTGCCACAGGACGTGCCAAGGCACACGCCGCGCGACGTGCCAAGGGGACTCGACACAGGACGCGCCACGGAACGTGTCAAAGAACGTGCCAAATTGCAATGCTGAATGTATCGATCTTAATGTACCGTGCCGAAGGCAATACTGTGCTGCGCTGTGCTGAACTCCGATGTGCCATGCCGCAATTGTGCTCTTTAGTGATGTGGATCGAGCCCTCCGTTGCATCCGAGTCCTGACCGAACTGATCTGGATCTTAAGCTCGAGCTGCCCTAGCACATAGTAAATGCCCCAGAACTAATCGACAGGGGAGCATGCCAGGAGGACGCGCCGCGGAACGTCCCAAGGGACGCGCCAAACGAAGTGCCAGGGGACGTGCCACGGGGACGCACCGCGGGACGTGCCGAGGGGACGCGCTACGGAACGTGCCAATGGACGTGCCACGGGACGTACCAGGGGACGCGCCGCGCGACGTGCCAGGGGGACTCGCCACGGGACGCGCCACGGAACGTGCCAAGGAACGTGCCAGGTTGCAATGCTGAGTGAGTGTATCGATCTTGATGTACCGTGCCGAAGCCAGTGCTGTGCAGCGCTGTGCTGAATTGCGATGTGCCATGCCGCGTTTGTGCTTTATAGTGGTGTGAACCGAGTTCTCCGTTGCATCCGAGTCCTGACCGAACTGATCTGGATCTTATGATCGAGCTGCCTGAGCACATAGTCCACGTAGTAGCTGCCCCAGAGCTAATACTAATTGACAAGGGAACATGATAGGAAAACGCGCCGCTGAACGTTCCAAGGGACGCGCCAGGCGACGTGCCAGGGGACCAATGTTTTTCGCTACTAGTCGCAAGAGCGCGCGGGGTATAACTACTGTGCATCGAAAATCCATCGGAATTTTGATATGTTGTGGCTCGCGCGGTATTATTCGGATTCGCACCACCAGCTCACCCTTAATCAACGCACGCGCACCGCACGGCATGGTTTGACAGGGATGAGAAGGGGGGCGGATGCCAGCTCGCTTGGAACGGCATGAATACATGAGGAAAATGAACAAGGAGGCGAAATCACACGAAAACTGCAACGCGCGAGGCCGAATTGATAACCCCTGCGGGGGGGGGGCGGAGGTCGAATCAAATGTCTCCGGCGAGAAGGGAACTTACGCGCGGCAACCTACGTAATGCAATCTACGCGGTGCAATTCGCGTTGCCGAACATGAAATTGTCGAGCCCACTGCTCGCGCAATCATCCCGCCCGCCCACCCGCAACTTGGTTTGCGACGCCCATGCGGAGGCGATTGCGATGAGTGCTTGGCGTTGGCTGGTGCACCTCTGCGGCCGCGTTGGCCCGCGTGTGCTCGCGCGCGCAGCGGCCAGCTAGTTAGGCGCGACTGGCGCGGACGCGGCGGCGCTGACCAATCGGCGCCTCCCAGCGGGCATTTGACTGCGAGCCGGCGAATCGGGCGGGCGCGGTATCATGACGACGTCGACATCGGTAGACGCGACGATGATAATAGCGATGCTGGCGACGATGCTGACAGCGACGACGGCGCGGCCAGTGACGGCGCGGATGCTGACCGCGCCGACGACGACGACGGCGCCCTCGCGTCGGCGATGAAGGTTTTGGAAGGAGTTCGACATGCGGCGCGGCCAACGCGGCCGCGTGTTTTATTTGACGCGGATCGCGCCCCCCCCCCCGCCCCAGCGCGCGCGCAGGGGCGCTCGAATAATTTCGGCGTGTGGCGCCGCAAGTCCGTTTGGCATAAATCAATGACAACGATGGAAAACCTATTGTGTTCTTCAGGATTCGCAGGGGCGCGCGCTCAAGCTCGTTTGAGAACTGACGCTGCGAAACCATGTGTAGTTGCATGGTTTTGGGACACTGGATTTTGAATCCCGCGCGAAGCCAAGGTGCTTGACGTATTTCGGCGCGCGCGACGATGCGCGCGCGTGCACTTCGTCCCATGTGTTTCCATGGGCTCTCGCGACGGCGCGCGCGCGAGGGCGCTCGGGCCATGTCGACGCGCGCGCGAAGCTCATTCGATAGCATGTTATGAACATGTAAAAAAGCAGAGTTTCCTTAAGAAGCCGCAAGGGCGCGCGCGCAAGTTTTTTTTTTCTGTTGTAAGTCCGCGTTGCGACACCAGGTGTTTTTTGTATGTTTTAAGACACTTGAGTTTGAAATCCGCACGAAACCCAAGGTTTTTAAACCTTTCGGCATGCGCGCGCGCAGTTCGCCCATTTTTTCCCAGTGGCAAACAGATTCTTGAAAACTGATGACTGTTGATAAACGAGTGCGCGCGCACGATACCTGTTGCAGGGGATGGGGGGGGGTGCGTGCGCCGGCCCCCCCTGCTAACGTCTCACCCAACCGCCCGCAACTTGGCTTGCAAAACCCACGCGGTGGCGATTGCGACGAGCGCGTGGCGTTGGCTGACGCACCCCCGCGGCCGCGCCAACCAAGCATGCGCGCGCAGCGGCCAGCTAGTTTGGCGCAACAGGCGCGGCCGCGGTGGCGCTGATCTCCGGGGGCGCCCCAGCGGACACTTCAGTTCGAGTGGCCGACTTGGGCGGGCGCGGCATCATGGCAAGGTCGACAACGGTTGACGCGCCGATGATAATAGCGAGGCCGATTGCGATGCTGCCAGCGACGACGGCGCGGCCAGCGCGGGCGCCGATGCCGATTGCGCCGGCGACGACGACGGCACACTCGCGTTGGCGATGGAGGTCTTGGAAAGAGTTCGACATGCGCGCGCGGCTGACATTCGAGAGTGGCCCGCGCGCTGTTATTCGACGCTGATCGCGCCCCCCCCCGCGCGCGCGCGAGGGCGCGCGCGTGATTTCGGCGCGTGGCGCCAACGGCCCCTATGGCATAATTCCACGCGCATGTGGAAACACGCACGGTGTTCTCAAGGGCTCGCAAGAACGCGAGCGCGCTTTTTTGGAAACTAATGTTGCGAAACTATGAGTGGTCATGATTTTGGGCGCTCGGCTTTGAAAATTCCGCGGCAACTCAAGTGTTTGACGGGCGCCGGCACGCCGCGCGACGACGCGCGCGCGCTTCGCCATGTTTTTCTGCAACGGTCTCTCGCGACGGCGCGCGCGCATGGGCGTTCGAGCGATTTCGACGCGCGCGCGAAGCACGTTTGGTAGCATTTTCTGAAGATGATGAAGAAACCTTTGTTTCCCACAAGAATTCGCGAAGCGCGCAAACTTGTTATGAAAATCCGCATTGCGAAACCACGTGCTTCTATATATCTTAGGGTGCTCGATTTTGAAATCCGCACGGAACCGAAGGTGTTTGAACGCTGTCGGCACGCGCGCGCGACAACGCGCGCGCGCACTTCGTCATGTTTTTTCGGTTACAAAGGATTCTTGAAAACTGATGATGTTTGATGCGCGGGCGCGCGCGCGTAATACTTTTTGCAAGGGGTTGCGGGGGGTTGGGGTGGTGGGGGGGGGGGGGGCGGATGCCGGCCCCCCTGGGATGGCGTAGAATTCAGATCTCGGGTGGGCGATGGGGCAGAACCGGGTGCCAACTGCAACGCGCGAGGCTGAATTGCGAACCCCTGGGGGGGGTATAATCTAATTTCAGTTAAGACATGAGAATCGATGTGGTTCAACTGATGTGTACAAACGAATTGACACATTCCATGTTCTTGCAAACGTTACACCCACCCACCCGCAACGTGGCTTGCGAAACTTACGCGGCGGCGATTGCGATGGTGCATCTCTGCGGCCAGGCCAACCCAAGCACGCGCGCGCAACGGCCAGCTAGTTTGACGCGACCGACGCGGCCGCGGTGGCGCTGACCGCTGGGCACACCCCAGCACTTCAGAGCGAGTCGGCGACCCGGGCGGGCGTGGTATCATGGTAACGTCGACAACGGTCGGCACGTTGATGATAGTAGCGGTGCTCATGACGATGTTGACGACAACGACGACGGCACGGCCAGTGACGGCGCCGATGCTGATCACGCCGACGACGATGACGGCGTCCTCGCGTCGGTGATGAAGGTTGTTGGAACAACTTCCACGCGCGAGAGTGGCCCACATGGTATTATTGACATGGATCGTGCCCCCACAGCGCGCGCGCAGTGGCGCGCGCATGATTTCGGCATGCGGCCTGAGACGCTCGTTTGGCTGAGTGCCATGAACATGTTGAACAACCGATGGGATTCTTAAGAATTCGCCAGAGCGCGAGCGCTGGCTTTTTTGACAGCTGTTGTTGCGAAGCCATGTGTTGTTATCTGGTTTTGGGGCACTCGTGTTCGAATTCCTTACGACACTCAAGCTTTTTGATTGATTGCGGCATGCGCGCGCGACGACGCGCGCGCGTGCACCTCGTTTGATGTTTTGCAGGAGATTCTTGCGACGGCACGCGCGCGCTCGAGTGAATTCGACATGCGCGCGCGACCCCCGTTCGGTAGCATGTTATGATCTGTCCGTTTTCTTTTTTCTTTTGAAACAAACAAATCTTTTCTTAAGAATTCGCCAGGTGGCGCGCGCATTCGTGCTGCAGAACCATATGTTGTTGCATTCGCGTTTTCTTTCGGAATCGAACATGTTTGAAGAATTGCGGCATGCGCGCGACGATGCGCGCGTGTGAACTTCGTCCCGTGTTTGTCGCGGGTGACGCCTGGAAACTGCTGGTAGTTGATAAACGAGTGCGCGCGCATGATATTTGTTTGCAGAACGTGGCGGGGGGGCGGCGGATACCGGGGTTCCTGAGATGGTCTGGATCCATGAGGAAAGCGAACAAGGATGCATAGTCATAAGTAACCTACCATATGCGAGGCTGAGTTGATAACCCCGGGTGTGGGGGTGGGGGTAGAATCTAATTTCTTTGAAAGGACGAGAATGTCTGCGACGGCGACGGCGGCGACGGGCGGCAACGCCCGCGGAAGCCGCCGCCCACCCCGAGATGGCAGGCCAAGTAGAGGCCCCTGTCTGCTAGCACTGTCTGGGGAATCTCTCTCTCTCTCTCTCTCTCTCTCTCTCTCTCTCTCTCTCTCTCTCTCTCTCTTTCTCTCGCACCCCAAGGAGCGGCCGCGGGCAGCCAGAGCCGCCCGCGGACGCCCGAACGCGCGCGCGAGGCCGCGCAGCCCTCACGGCTGCAGGCCTGGCACCAGGATGGCCCGCCCCAGCAGGCCGCAGGCGGCCACGCGCAAGCGCGCGGCCGATCAGGCCCTGGGCCCCAGCGAGGCTGCGCCCAGGAGGTGGCCTAGCGCGAGGCGCCCAGCCAGGAGGCACGCGGGTCTAGCAAGGATCCCGCCAGCATCCCGAGGCCAGGCTCATCCGAGCGGCCGCCCAGTATATGGGCCCTTGCCGCCCAGCAGTCGCCTCAAGTAGAGCCTCTTCTTCTTCTCTCCCGCCGTGGCCTGCGGCCCTGGGGGCAGGCTGCCGCCGCGCGCCGCAGGCCCTCGGCGCGGTCCACGCCCTTCAGCTGCGAACGCGCCCAGCACCTGCAGCAGAAGGCGTAAGGCCCCGCGATGCGCATGCCGTGCCCGTGGTGCACCTCGGGCAGCTGCACCTCCCCACGCGGAGCGCGGGGGCCTGCCACTCGCGCAGGGCTCCTCGAGCGGTGGGCCACACGGGCCCCCTTGCGCGGCCCCCGGGCACCTCCACCGCACGCGCCAGGTTCGGTGGCCGCCGCGACCGCCGCCGCCACAGCGCAGGCCGCCGCCACAGGGAGGCCCTCCGCCCCTCGCGCAGCCGCAGCCTCGCCTTCCCCGTCATCCAGCCTGGGGCCGCCGTCCCCCTCGGCGGTGGCTTCGCCTCGAACGCCCTGAGCCGTCCCTGCCGGCTGCTGCTGCAGCATCTGCCCCGCTGCGGCCGCAGGCGGGGGCGGAGGCAACCCCGATGGCGCCGCATCGGGGTGCGGCAAGTCGTCCTCGCCGCCGCTGCCGCTGCCCAGGTCGCCAGGTCTCTGCCAGGCACCTGGCCACAGTCGCCGCAAGGCCTCGATCCCTCGGCTGCGGATGCCCTGGGGCCGCGGCAGCCCAGCCTGGCGGGGCGGCTGCTCGCTGGTGCCAGAGGGGCCCAGTCCAGGCAGGGGCCCCGAGAAGCCAGGCAGCCCAGGCAGGTTGACCACTGCCTCTCCGATGACGTCCTCCATGGTGTGGCAGACCTCATCCAGCGTGGCCCACTGCATGACGGCGAAGTGCAGCCACTCCTCCACGGTCGCCATGTCCATCAGGTGCTCAGCCGTGAAGCGCCGCACGTCGGCCTTCATGAGCCAGGCTTGCCTGACCATTGCCTGCACCAGCGCCCTCAGGCCTATGGAGCCTGCAAGCCTGGTAGCCTCTTCCTTCGTCTCCTCCCCGCCTGGCCTGGCGAGCCAAGCGAGGGCATACTGCGCCGCCCAGGCAGTCCAGGAACTCCCCGCAGCCTCGGAGTCGCGCAGGTCGAACACCCAGCAGCTCGCGAAGGCCCTCAGCATGCAGCGCAGGGCCTCGAGGCCGAACACGGCGTCAGGCTCGGGGCTGCCGTTGCTCTCGGACTCGTTGTGTTCCAGAGGGTGGCTACGCCCAGGCGGAGAGCGGGACCTGCTGGCCGTTCGTCCCGCGCTGCGCCTGCGCCGCTGGGCGGGGGCAGCTTGCGGCCCCTCTGGCCGATGCGGTCCCTCTGCGGCGCTTCCTGGCCACGGTGGCGTCGGCTCCTGCGGCGCGGCTCGTCCTCCCCCAGGGCCATGCTGCTGGCTGGGGCGCCCGCTCGGCGGGGACCTCGAGCCCCCTCGCCTCTGGGGTGCGCCGCCTTGCCGACTCCTGTCACCTCCTCTGCTAAGAACTCCTCCACCGGGCTCGAAGAAAGTGAAGTAGAGCGGCCCTCGCCGCCCCCCAGCATGCCGCGCGCTGCCACGGTCGCACAGGAAGGCCCGCGCCGCAGCGCGGTAGCAGCGCAGTCGTAGGAGTTTGATCTGCCTGTCTTCGCCCTCCAGTTGCAGCGCCTCGTCGATGTGGGACTCCCTGAACGGCCCGCCGTCCCGCCAGCCACGCTCGCAGAACTCCTCGGCCCGCCTCAGCCACTCCGCATTGCGCGTCTCGGCGCTGTTGTGCATACAGAAGCCTCGGTCGACTTCCTCGCCCAGCATCCTGTACACGTACTCGACGCACTCCTCCATCCAGGACGCGTAGGCAAGGCTCTGGCCCATCAGATCAACGACCCAGGAGCTGGCCAGCAAGCCCAGGGCGGCCTCTAAAGGCCCCGACCGGTCCCACGCTTCGATGGCGTGGTGGTCGTTTCCCTCCCGCGGCCGCTCCAGGCCCACGCGCCGCCCAGTGCTGGCGAGCCCCCGTCCTGGGCCAGGGCGGGGCTCAGGCCGCCCTCCCCTCTGTGCCTGTGGCTGCCCCGCAGCTGCGGCGCCAGCAGTCCCTTCAGCAGGGGTGCCCTTGGCCGCCTCCAGCAGGTAGTTGACCGTCTGCTGCATCGTCCACTTCTGGCTCTGGCCCTGTGTAGCAGCGGCCGCTCCACTCATGGGCAGGAGCTCTTCCTCCTCCAGGCGCTCAGCCGCCTGCAGGCTTGCATTGACTGCAGCCGAGCTCGCCATAGGCCGACCCTGGCGGCAGCGGGCCCGCATCCTGCCCAGCTCCGTGGGCTGGCAAGGCCTGCAGTCCAGCAACTCCCTCGCCTTGGCCGCGTAGGCCTCGCGCCCACAGTGGACGCGCAGCACCCCGACTGAACTGGTGACCTGGTACTCGTGCCTCGTGAGGCTGAGCTTCGGGGCAGCTGGCCCCCTCCAGACCTGCCTGCGTTGGAGTTTGCCGTCCTCCCCGAGCGGCCTCCACAAGTCCAGCTGGCAGATCCGCGCCGCCGCCCACCACGGGCGCGTGGCCGTGTCCAGGGCCCGCTGGAGCTCCGCGTGCAGCGCCTCCGCCGTGTTGTTCGGCAGCCTGGTGACCGCGGCGCCGAGGTTGGCGAAGAAGTCCGCCCAGCAGTTCCCAAGCCAGTCCAGTGGGCGCAAGCCCTCGTCCAGCGCTTGCTGGAGGGCGCGGTGGGCAGGCACCCGCCGGAACCTCGGCGGCGGCCCACCTCGCTTCGCCACGGCCGCGTGAAGCTGTCTCCAGATGCTGGCATGCCTCGCTCTGGCCGACTGCGCCGACGGGGACCAGCCATTGCCCTCCGTGACCAGGGGCTGCAGGTCGCTGACGATGACCTGAACGAGGCCAGCTTGCGCCAGCGGGGCCAGGCACGCGTGCAGCTCCGCCCTCCCCACGGTCTGGCGTGGCCCAGGCAGAGGCCCGTAGGCCGCCTTGAGGGGGATCCCGTCAGGCCTGAGGGCCACGGCTGCCCGCCCACACCTGCGCGCCTCGGGGACTCTGGAGGCGTGTCCAGAGCCGTCCGTGTAGACCGCCGACGGCGACTCCTCCTGCGTGGCGCCCCACTCGATGACCACGTTGTCCGACGGCGCGGGCGGCGGCAGCGCTGGCATCAGCGGCAAGCCGTGCGCCAGCGGCAGCTCGCTGTCCCCGATGGTCCACTTCTGTTCGGCTTCCTCCAGCTGGTGCCTCATCGCCACGATCGGCTTGCGGAACGGCCCCTCGTGCTCCAGCTCGTCGTCCCGCGGCGCCATGAGGGCAGGGCAGGCGCGCCACCTGTGCATCAGCGTGTCCTTGGCGCCCCCGCACGCCTGGCACAGGTCGGAGGCAGTGTAGCCGCGGGCATGCCTCCAGGCGTTGGCGAAGTGCCCCCCGGCCCACTCCGCCTGGATGGCCCCCAGCTCCGCCGCTGGCCGCGCCCAGCACGCAATGGCACGGATGGCCCTGGGCCAGATGGACTCGCCTTGGCCCTCTGGCAGGTGGGCCACCAGCCGCCTGCACTGCCGGCGCTGCATGCCCTCCACCTGCGCGTCCTTGATGTCCCGAGGGGCGACCCGCAGCATGGATAGCGTCTCGCCCAGGTCGGACTGCAGGGCCCACGCTGCTGTCATAGTCCAGCCGATGCGGCCGAGCGTGAGCCACGTGGCCCCAAGCGGGCCATGCGCCGTAGCCCAGGTCAGTGTGCCCGCTCGCATCGCCTCCGCCAGCTTACACCAGCCAGCGTTCAGGCTGGCCAGGGATCCTCGTCCCTCCCAGATGCGGCTGGCCAGGCGCATCACCAGCGGGATGGTGGCCGCATAGATGGGGTCGTAGTCCACCCTCCTCTGCAGCAGCATGACCGCAGCGGAGCCACAGCCCGCCTTGGCCCCTGCCGTGACCGCCGCCACCGTCCTCAGCTGTGCAAGTGGCCGATCCGCCAGGCCCGCCACCCCAGCTCCATGTCCAGCCGAGGGGGGCAGCCCCGTGGCGACCAGGGCAGTGGCACGCCCCCCCGCAGCCCGTCTGAGCATGGCCACTCGGCTGCGCCTGGCCGCGAGGGCCTGCAGACGGCGTTTCTCCTGCGTGCGGAGCACCTTCCGCCCGTGGAGCTCGTGCCCCAGGTTGCGCACCCAGAACTTCTCCGCGAGGCCCGCTCTCTGCATGGAGTGCGCCAGCAGTCGCGACCTCCGCCTGGAGGACGCCAGGTAGCCTGACTTCTGCGGCTGCATGACCAGCCTGAGCTCCACCATGCTCGACGCGAAGCTTCTGAGAGCCTCCGCCAGGCTGTCGTCGGCCTCGCCCCGTGGGCCGCCCCAGTCCAGCGTGACGTCGTCCACCAGGCCGCACGGCGTCATTGATGGCGCAATGGTGTGCGCCCGCTGCAGCGCACGGAGCGCGAGCTCCAGCAGCAACGAGTGAGCACTACCGCACCCCGCGATGTTGCCTTGCCAAGCCACAAAGAGGTCCGACGTAATGTTGAACGCTGCCAGCGTTCGTGGCTGCCGATAGGAGCTCAGCAGCATCCACGCCAGTCCCATGGGGAATCCCAGTGCGCGGGCCTCCACCAGCTGCGCCTCGGGCGCCACCATCTCGTAGGCCTTCCAGAGGTCGAGGGCCACCTGGGCGGAGCCCCAGCCACCGAGGCGCGCCTGCTCCTTGGCCAGGTTCAGCTCGCACGCGGAGTCAGAGCTCGATCGCCCAGGGCCCGTGCCCCAGACCAAAGGAGGGGCGGGCGCCCTCCCATGCCTTGGTGATCGGCCTCCTCGCCCTGCTCCACACTCTCACCAGCGTCGGCATGAGGCCAATCAGACTGCTGCCTCCGTCAGGTTTGGGCAACCTCACCATGGCGTTGATGAGGCGGCCGCTCGGCCACGCTAGGAGTTCTTCGCACTTGTGGAAAACCGTTATCATGGCGTGCAGGGCGTCGTCGGAGAGGTCCTCCAGCGCCCTCGGCGGGACGCCCGACTGGCCCACTCCCGCGCGCCAGGGGAAGGAGCGTAGCACGTCGCGGATGTCGTGCAGCTGCAGCGGTGGCAGCGCGTCCCACAAGTGCGCGTCGCTCGGCGGCGCCATGCTGGTGAGGCCGTGGTAGTTCCAGATGTCGATCCACGGCTTCATCTCCCTGTCCACCAGGGCTGCCGAACCCTCCTCCTGCATCGCGGGCAGTCCTTCCTGGAGCACTGGCACCTTGGATGCAGCGTGCGCTGCGCCAGCGCCTCCCAGGAAGGCCTCGCCCACCCATTCCTTCCAGCGGGCCTCGCCGGCCTGTACCATCTTCCTCTGCCTCTCCTTCGCCTCGGCCAGCGCACGCTTCAGGCCCTGCTCGAAACCGTCCTCTGTCCAGTTGGCGTCGGCGCGGAAAGGCAGTTGTGTCCGCGGCGGCAGGCTGCGCCAGTGCGCGTGGTCTCTGATGTCCTCCAGGAACATCCTGAGGTGCGCCAGGGTGGCCGCAATCGACCTCATGCACTTGCCTCTCGCCGCCGCCTGCCTGTCTGCCTTCTTCTTGCCTGTGGCTATCCAGAGCTGCCAGCAGCTTGACCAGGCGGCCCCGTTTGCTGAGGAGTTCGGGCGCCCACCCAGCAAGCGCGGCCCAAGCATGGGCCCCTGGCCCCCGCAGCTTCCGCTTCTGGGGTGGTCTCCACTGAGCCACCTCCCACTTCAAGCCAGCAGCTGCCCCGCTCGTGCCACGCCCTGCGAAGGTACGGCGGGCGGGCCCCACGAGGTCCCGCCTGTCGAGGGTCTCCGTCTCGGCCCCCTCCAGCAGCAGGTCCCAGATGATCTGCAGGCCTTGGTCGTCGTGCGTGGCCTGGACACAGCGCGTCACCTCCTTCCAGCGCCACGGGCCGCGGGCGCAGCCAGGTTTGGCGGGCTCCCTGGGGGCAGCCCTCGGCTCGTCCAGGACCTGATGCCACGCCTCCACCCGCGCGGACCGCAGGGGCAGGTGGACTGGCCAGTGGGGCCACGTGCTGGCCCCCCGGGGCGCCGCGGCGAAGCCCGCCAGGCTTTTGGACACCGCGAAGTAGTCGATCTTGGAGCCGCTTCCTTGCCTGCAAGTGGGGGTGCCTGCGACTCGAACCTGCGCGCGTAGCTTACGGACCCAGCCAAAGTCAAGGACGTCCACCTCCATGTTCCAGTCGCCCACGGCCACCGAGTGATGGCCTTCTGCCTCCAGTGCGCCAAGGTACTGGGCCAGCTGCCAGAGGATGCCCAAATTGTTCGCCGAGAGGCCCTCCCCTACGTGCAAGTGAACGCTCAGCACCACCACTCCCCCTCGAGGTCCCGCTCGCACATGCCCAGCTACCAGACGACCAGGCACGATCACATGCGAGTCCCGCCCAGGGGGGCCCTGTCAGCTGGATGCAAGCGGGGGCCAGCACCGCGACTCCGCCCACCGACCCCGCCGCCGAGGTAGTGGACGGCATAGCAGCACTCCAGACTCCGTGCCGCCCTGCATCCCTGGCTGCCCGCTGCTGCGCCGCAAGGGCACCAGCCACTCAGTGATGCTCCTGCACGGCCAAAGCCAGGGTGGTCTGGCCATCCGCCTGGACGAGGTACTCGTTCAGCGGCCCCCGCGACGTCACATTGGCAGTGGCCAGGCAGCAGCCGCCCTTGACCATGGGCGCGCGCTGGCCTCCACGGTCACGCGGCGGGCCAGCACAACCTGGCGGCGAGCCTGGCTGGGCAGGGGCTCGCGGGAGGGCGGCGCGGTCCCGCGGCTGTGGGGGCTGAGCGAGCGGGGGGCTCGAGCTCTGCATGGGGCGCGCAGGGCAGACCGCAGGGCCCTCCGAGGCGAGACCTCGGCGCCTGCAGCCTTCCTGGCCTGCAGGAATGTCGAACTCGTCGATCTCCAGTTCGTCCGCCTCCAACGAGCTGCCGATGGCGTAGTCCATGCGGGGGGAAGGCTGCGACTTCGAGGGGCTGAATCCCTCCGCCCCCCCCCCTGGGCCGTACCCTGGGGCCGACGCCCGCGGTCGCCAGTCGGGCGCGCCCTCCTGGTCGACCATCTCTGACATCCTGGGGCCGCACCCTTGATGGCCGAACACCCCCATCAGCCCAGAGTGGGTCTGAAGGCCCGCCCCCCCCGAGAGGTCACCTCCAATCACATCGTGCAGGCCGTGCCCTGAGGCCGACACCTGCGGCTGCCACATCTGGTCAGCCGGCTCTGACATCCTGGGGCCGAACCCTTGAAAGCCGAACACCCCCAGCAGCCCCGATGGGGCCTGCTGACTCCCATCCCTTCCGAAGGCTGCCCCAGCGCCGCGCGCCTGCGGCTCGCCCGCGTGCTGCTGCCCCAGCACCGTGCCCCCAGCAGCCCCTGCCGCGCTGCGACCAGACTGCACCTGGCCCCCCTGGCTCGGGCATCCGCCTTTGCCCCAGGAGTTGCAGTCGCCCAAGTCGAGGGCAGCTTGCTCGCCAGCCTCGTGCAACTCGTTGTAGTAGGCCTCCCACCTGCCGCTGATGCCTGTCATAGCACCATGTAGGCCCTCAGGCCGATGTGCGCGCCCGCTTGGGCGGCAACATGCCCAGGTCGGCGTAGAACCGCTTGAAGGCCTCACGCGCGTCATCATCAGCAGGGCGATCGCTGCCCTCGGCCCCAGCTGGGGCGGCTCCCACCTTCGTGAGGAAGCTGAGCTGCGCGTCGACGCCCAGCTCTTCGTCGCCCATGGCGTCGCATCCTGCAGGGACCCTTTCTCCAGGGATCGGGGCGCGGCCCTCCTCAGGGGAACCCGCTCCAGGCCCGCTGGCCCGCTCAGTCGCCCTGGCGGCTGCTGCCGCTGCAGCCTCCGCAGCCCTGGCCTCGTGGCACTGCTGCTCGAACTTGGTCGCCTGCTCCAGCAAAGACGCATGCAGGGCCCCATCGACCCCGAACGAGCCGATCACCTTGCCCAGGAAGTCAGCGGGGAACTTGAGGCCCTCAACCTCGATTTCACCCTCCAGGCCGTCATGCACCACAGCAGGAGGTTGCGCCAACTTGCCCAGCGTGCGTGACTGCTCCGCCCTGAGCTCGACCAGCCTTGCCTCGCGCTCGACGTCCGCCAGGCGCAGCGCGTCGGCTTTGGCCTCGAGCTCCTTCTGCTTCGCCGCCACTGCCTCCATCTCCTCACGGCCCTTATCTTGCTGCTTCTCCAGCTTCTTGATCTGGTCCGCGAGGCTCCTGAGCTGCACATCCTTTGGCTTGGCCAGAAAGACCTCCTGGCGCAGCTGCTCGCGCTCCGCCTCGAGCTTGGCCTTCCTGTTGCGGGCAGCCTCCACGAAGTCATCGACCTCGTCCTCCATGTCCGCCCAGCGCCGAATCTCGCCCAGCTGCTTCTCCAGCTGCTCCAAGCGCTGGCGCTTTGGGTCCGCCGCTGCGCCGTCTCGCCAAGGGGTTGCGCCTCCCCCGGGCGAGGGGCCTCCACCAGGCCCAGGCTGGCCCGCCGCCGCCTTGAACTTCTTGAGCTGGTCGAGCACCTGGGCGAGCTTGACCTCGGCACTGCTGCGCGACGGCGCCGCATGCTCGGGCTTCCCGCAGAAGTGGGTGCTCTTCGGCATGTTGCACCACTTGCACTGCAGCCGCTCGCCGAAGTTGAGCTTCCTGAAGCCTTTGGCGTCTGGCACACTGCAGGACTTGCAGTACCAGGGGCACCTGGCAGCTGCCCTGGCCGCAGCCCCAGACCCGAGGCTGCGGGGCCCGCCACCAGGCCCCCCTGACTTGCCGCTGCCACCTCCGCCGCGCCCGCCGCTGCCAGCGCCCCCTGCCATGGCCTGCACTCTCCGAGAGAGAGAGAGAGAGAGAGAGAGAGAGAGAGAGAGAAAAAAAGCGCCCCCAGCACAGCTAGAGAGAACAGGGCGGCCGCCCGCCGCGGCCTGGAGCGATGGCCGAGAAATTGCAAAGAGTCCTGGCTCAAAGCGCGAGACCCCTCGCGCTCCAGGGACGCCCACGAGGGACTCGCGGTCGTCGGGTGTCTCATGGCCTTGAGCCGAAATGGCTACGGACTCTCTCTCTCTCTCTCTTTCCTCTCTCTCTCTCTATACATATATATATATATATAAACTGTCGGGGGTCCGCGCGCATTTGTTGGGTCAGCGCTGGGCCCACCCGACGGGCGCCTTCGACGCCGCCCCTGGCGCGCTCCGCGCGCGGGGGGGTGGGGGGGCCAGCGGTGCCCGCGCGCACCGCGGAGACCGTGCGAAGCCCCGGGCGCCGACACGTTACGAATGCATGCTTGCCATCGGGGAGAAGGGGCTGCGCACAGAACCGCCTGCCCCAGCGATGGTTTATACACCGCCACCCTGCCCTGCGAATCCCAGGGCGCCGACGAGTTACGAACACATGCTCGCCATCGGGGAGAAGGGGCTGCGTACAGAACCGCGTGCCCCAGCGATGGTTTGTACACCGTCGCCCTCCCCTGCGACCCAGGGGCAATCCACCTGGGGGGGGGGTCTGTTGTAATCGCCGTGTCGTGGACCATCTGCCACTCGCGTTCTCCACTCCCGTTGATGTGCGTCCACCACCACTCCACTTCCCCTCGTTCCCGCCAAGACCCCTCTCCCAAACCCACAACCCCCTAACCACCCCTGCTCCCTCCCATCCACCGCCCCCCGCGGGTGTTGCGCTGTGCGTTCGCGGCCAGGCCTCGACATGACTGTGGCCGCACCAAGGGCGGTGCGAGAGATAGAGAGAGAGAGAGAGAGAACAAGAGAGAGAGAGAGAGAGCGAGTGAGAGAGACAGCGAGGGAGAGAGAGGGAGAGATAAGGGACTAGAGACCAGAGTGAGGGGACATGGTGTGAGGGATGCAGGGGGGGGGGCTGTTGAAAGCGATACAGGGTGAGAGTGAGGGTGGCGAGTTTAGGTGATGGCAATGATGCTGGCTGTCTGTGAGAATGAAACGATCACGGTGTCACACCCTTCGCGCCCGCGCATCCATCAGCGCAAGTAGGGGGTAAAGAAGGGTGATTGAAGAAGGAACATAGGGAGGGCAAAGGAAAGGGTAAAGGTGGGAAGGGGAAGTGTGAGGGAGAACGAGCATGAAAGGGGGGTGAAGGTCAGAAAAACATGTGGGGGAGGATGCCGAAGCCAAGGTGGTAGAGGATGCCTACGATGAGAACGAGGATGGATACCGATAGTGACACAGAAAATGAAACATGCAAATTGCGAGAATGAGGGCGAATATGAATATGAGACATACCACGACGAGGATGGTGAGGCAATCGAGTACGACGAGCGGGTGTGACATGGAAGAGAGAGAGAGGGGGAGAGAGAAAGAGAGAGAGAGAGAGCAAGAGAGAGAGAGAGCTACAACGAGTGGGAGTGAGACGCACTTGTTTTAGGGAAGGAAGAATATGATGAGGGGTGACGGGGAGGAGGTGGGCAGGGTGGTATGAGATCATGGTGAAGACGATGACGGTGAGTAGAGGAAGGGGGGCGACGATAATCATGGGAAGGGGGCGGACGAACTCAATGGAGGATGAAGACGAAGGATGGGAGGAGGCTGAGGGGGGTGACGGAAGAATAGGAGGAGGAGGAGGAGGAGGAGGAAACATCGAGCAAATGGCAACTGTATGCTAACAGCTGGGCGGCGAGCATCTGTGGACGGGAATTGTTCCTCAAGCGTGTCGCCGCGTCGGCCCCGGCGACGCGCTGTGCCCCTCAAGAGCGGATAGCACGTCGCCCAGCTCTCCGCTGGGCGGGAGGCTGAGAAACGGCTTGGCACGTTGACTCTCGGGACTTGGAAAATGGTTAGCGTGTCGCGCGGAAGCGTGGTGGGCCAGAACTAGCGGCGCGAACAAGCAGTTATGCTGAAACTGAGAGGGCGAGTGAGAGAGAGAGAGGGAGAGAGCAAGCGAAAGGGCGAATGCGATGATGCTGGAGAGAGCGAGAGAGATAGAGAGAGGGAGAGAGAGAACGAGAAAGAGAGAGAGAGAGAGAGAGAAAACAAACAAAAGAGAGAAACCGGGAAGGGATCCATCGGCGGTGGACAACCTCCCTTTAGTAAACCACCCTTCAGTGAAAACGACCTAGAACCGAAACCAACGGACCTGGACCCGCAAAAATAACTGCCGCGACGCCCTCTCGCGAACCGACAGCGGCCAATCCGCTCATCGACGTGTCAGGGTAGGAGGTCTACCAACCTCCGAATTCAGTATCCGGGAGCGGCCAAGAGGGGGGTGTCCAAGAGGGGGGGGGTGCAAATCATGACCGGCGGCACGTGCGCGGCCCAGCGGGGGAGCCAGGGGCGTAGTGAAATAAGAAGAGGCGCCATGAAATCTGGGGAAATCTCGTGGCCCCCGCCATGATGTCCCACCCCCCCTAGTCGTCACCCTCCTCTCTGCCGCCCCCGAATCCAGCATGGGGGGGAAGCGGGCCCCGAAGGCCACATCCGGGCCCTGGACACCCGGGCCCCCCCCCCCCCCCGGGACGAGCCCCTCCTCCCGCAGCCCGCCCGCCGACGGCCCAGGGGGGCCCGAGGAGGGCCCGTGGGGAGCCCGCGGACGGCGCGCAAAACTGAAGGGGCCCTGGGACACACAAATAAAAGGATCCCCCTATATTCTTCAATATCTTTTGGATTTTCGTCTCCCCTCCCCACTGCCCATCTTTTCCGATGTTTTCTGGGGGGTCGACGATGACTTGTGTCTGTGTGTGTGTGTGTTTTTCCCCCTCCCCAAAAACACCTCCGAGCCCGCCTCCCCTCGGAATCCCGCTGCCCCCACGGCGAGGGAGAGGGCGGAGGGACGGCGACCGCCCGGCGGGCCCGGGCCGGTGGCGGCCCAGGCCGGCCGGGCTCCTGCTTAAGATCCTGCAGCATCCTGCGGGATCTCCTGGCGCCCCTGGCCCGGGCAGGATCCTGCGAGATCCGGCGCCCTGGCGGACCCCCCCGTTGGCACGGGCCCCTGCCCCGTGAGCCCCGGGAGCCCGCAGGGCAGACGGGAGACCGGCAGCCGCGGGTGTCCTCGTGGATGAGGCTGAAGATCTCGTAGTGCGCCTGGCAGGGGTTGGCCCGGGAGCGGCGCGTGGCATCCTGTGCGCCAGCGTGTGCTCCAGAGGTCCGGAAGCTGCTGCTGCAGCTGCTCGCGTTCCATAGCGTTGGGGCTGTCGTCGTCTTTTGCCATCGCCCTCCTCCTCCTCCATCGTCTTTTGTCGTCCTCCTTCTCCGCCTCCTCCCTCTCCTCGTCCCGCTCCCCCTCAAGCCCCTTCCCTTCTGAAAAGATAACTCGTCCCTGTCGCGCCCCATGGCGTGTTGGTAGGGCCAGACGGGCGTTACGCCTGAGCTTTCACCACTTACTACCCTGGAGCTTCTACTCTGCAGCAGATTCCAGGATGGAGGGGGGGTGCGTTCAAAATGTTGTTCTGGCTCACATTCGTCTGAAAAGTTTGCAGCAGCTTCACGAATGGAGGAGAAATCGTTTCTGCAAAACGTGGCTCCCGCCCTCGCGCCGCCCACTGCCGCTCCTAAAGACTGCAACAGCTTCACAGCAGATGGGACGCGGCGCATTTTTTCAAAATGCAGCACCCGCCTCAACTCCGCACACGTTCGCTGCAAGAGCTCGCACCAACTTCATGGACGAATGGGGGGCCGCTGTCAACACGCGTCCCTCGCCTGAGCGCAGCGCGCGTGCGCCCCCAAAGTCTGCAGCGGCCCCACGGATGGAGGGCAGCTCCTGTTCACAATGTGGTTTTCGCACCAGCGCCGCGAAAATTCGCCCTTCACGCTCGCGACACTTGCACGGACGGATGGGGGGCCGTCTTCAGAATGCTCCGCTCGCCTCCGCGCCGCGCGCCATCGTTGTCAGCAGCTGCGGTGTTTCAAGATGTGCCTCTCGCATAGTCACCGCGCGCCTTTTCTCACAAGCCTGCAGCAGCTTCACGGATGGATGGGCGTGCTCTCAGAGAGTGGCTCTCGCCTCAGCGCTGCGCACACTCGTCCTCAGAGCTGGCACGCGGCTCACGAGTCGAACCGGGGTGGCTTTCAGGAGCGCCGCTCTCGCCTTGAAGCCGCACGTCGTTTGTACCACTTCGCACCGACTGCACGGATGAAAGGGGGGCTCCTTTGCAGAAGTGGAGCCCTCGCCTCGGCGCCTGCGTGAATCTGCTGTCCGATTGCAGCGTTCAGCAGCAGGGAAGGCGGCTCTTCTTCGACGTTGGGCTGTCGCCTGGGACTTCGCCAGGGTCAAGGGCCCGACACGTCAATGGACGCAGCAATGCACGAGCCCATGGCGGCCCTTTTTCAAAGTGGGGCTCAAGCTCGGGACTTCCTCGAAGGTCATCAACACGAAAGGCAAGAGGCTCGGCAACTCCAAGGATCGCGGGGGCGGCCCTTCCTCGAAAAGGAGATATCGCTGGCCACGTCGTTCAGCTGTATGAACAATACTTCGCGCGTTACTGACCACAAGTGAAAGGCAATTATTTTTCGAAGTGGGGCCCTCGCCAAACTGACAGGCTCAACTGTGATAGCCTGTCAAGGGTGGTCGCTTCTCGAAGTGAATGGAGGGACTGCTAATTGCGTAGGAGGGGGCTAGGGAAAGAAGAGAGTATTGCGGCATCGCTTGTGCATCATTGGTTTACTCGAACCCTCCTCCTCCTCCTCCTCCTCATCATCATCATCATCATCATCAGCACCACTACCATCATCATCACCATCACCGCCATCATCAACAACAACATCATCATCAGTATCATCATCGTCATCATTATCATAATCACAATCGTCATCATCACCATCATCAGCACCACTACCATCATCATCACCACCATCACAACAATCATCAAACTCATCATCATCATCATCAGCATCATCATCATCATCAGCATCATCATCATCAGCAGCATCGTCATCATCATGGTCGTCATCATCATCACCATCACCACTATCACCAGCATCACCATCATCGTCAGCATCATCATCATCATCAGCATCATCATCATCAGCATCATCATCATCACCATCACCATCATCATCATCATCATCATCATCATCACCATCATCAGCATCGCCATCATCATCATCCTCAGCAGCATCATCATCATCATCATCATCATCCTCAGCAGCATCATCATCATCATCAGCAGCAACACCACCATCATCACCCACGCCCCCCTCCAACAACTCCTCATCTTCCTGCACCCCTTCTTCTCCCTCCCGCATATTCCTCCCTCCCCCCTGCCTCCTCCCGCCTGCCCTCCCTCCCTCCTTCTCCCTCCGCTCCCCCCCCCCTGTCCTCCTACCCTCCCTCCCTCCTCCTCCTCTGCCCGCTCCTACCTCCCTCCCTCCTCTCCCTCCAGTCGCCGTGACCTGCTCGAGGTGTTTGGGTGCAGGCCACAGTGGCCTGCGACACCTCCGCGGTCGCGCGACCACGGGCGCCGCCACGCCGCGCGGCCCCGATCATGACTACCTACCAGACCACCCCAACCCAACCCGAAGACCCAAATTTCGGGTTGGGGGGGGTATGGGTTCCATACGTGTTCTCTCGATGTTCCCCGACCCCCCCCCACTGGAAATGGAGGGCAAATGGAGGCCTTCGGGTTGGGTTGGGGTGGTTTGGTAGGTAGTGAGATCAGGATCCGGCCTGGCACCGCCGCCGCCGCAAGGAGCGTGCCAACGCACGAGTGCTCCTGCGGCTTGGTGCGGCGGCAGGCCTACTGGACAAGCACCACAGCAGCGGCAGGATGGCGCTGGGAGACCGTGCGTCGTCACGTTCGACAGGCCATCCGTCAACCTGGCGCTGCTCCTTTGTGAAGTGCAGCCAGGACAACTTCGCGTCGAGAGCGACATGCAGGGGCTGCGGAGCGCCCAAGGGAGGAGGAGGTGGAGGCCAGAAGGAAAAGGCCAAACCCCCCTGGAGGAAGCGCTCTGCCTCGGCAGACAGAGGAGGACACGGGCGAGGAGCTGCTGCAGGAGACCAAGGAGAGGCAGTTGCTAGAGGGCCAGCGGCCTCGGGCAACATCGGCATCCTGCCCATGCTGCCGAACCAGGCGCAGCACCACCCCAGCTGGCTGTCCGCCCCGCCGATCGCCGCAGGGCTCAAGCGTCACAGGGAGTCCTTGCGCAAGGCGATGGTGGCGGCGGCGGAGGCGGCGAGGGCGATCCGCAGCATGCCGCCGGAGCAGGTCTCCCCGCAGCGCCTCAAGCAGGCGGAGAACGAGTATGCTGCGCTCCACTGCCAGGTCATCCTCGCCAAGGACCCGACCACGCGCATGGAGAAGCAGGAGCAGTTCGTCAACAAGGCCAAGAAAGCGCTGTCGGCCGCCTAGGACGCCCAGTTCGCCGCGGAGCTGGCGGCGGAGGCGTGCAAGGCGGAGACGCTCAAGGCCCAGAAGGAGTACCAGCACGCGCAGGAGTTCATGGCGCAGATGGCTCAGCTGGAGCACTGGTGCGCCTACCCGCCAGAGGGAGGTGCCCACGCCGCGGCGGAGACAGCCGCGCACAAGTTCGCCAGGGACGCGGCGGTGCCGGACGACAGCGACGAGGAGATCGAGGACGCGGATGACGACGGCTACGGAGGTGGCTCGTCAGGGCAGCAGCAGATGCCAGTGAGGCCAGCGTGGTCACACACAGGCACGGCCCAAGATCAGAACCGCGTGGCGAAGCTGGAGACACAGATGGGGTCCATGCAGGACACGCTGGGGCAGATCCTCGCAGCGCTCAATGGGCGCCCCCTCCAAGGCCAGCCATCGCAGGCCGCAGGAGCGGAGGACATCCCCGTTCCAGGTGGAGGGAGGCCGCCCACCAGCCAGAAGAGCGCGAGCGCAGGCAAGGCAGCCAAGTCCCCAGCCAAGGCGTTTGCGGAGCCCCCGCCGCCAGGCCAGAGGAGGCTGGCCCTATCGACTGGAGGAGCTGCCACGGACAGCGCAGAGGGAGCCGTCAAGGTCATGAAAGACGAGAATGGCGACGTGGTCGAGCTGGCGGCAGCCCGCTCCCCACTGCAGGAGCTGCAGCAGTGCCAGGCGCCGACCGCCGCCGACGAGAACGCCATGAGCGACGTCAGAGAGGGGCAGCGGTTGGACGCCAACGGGCGGCCGTTGGGCTAGTTTACCCGGGCCAGCCCCCGCTACCGTCCTCAGCGGCGACGGAAGCGACAGGGGGGTGTGGCCCGGTAGACAGAGCCGCCACAACGACTTCACCATCAGAGGCGCTGCCAAGGAGTGGTGTTGACACGCCAATTCCAGACACAGCAGCCGACATGGCCGTGCTGAGGGCAGCATGGCCAATCTCCATCGACAAGGGCTTCGTCGAGTATGGAGAGCAATACCTTCACAGCTCCACCAAGGGAGTACTTTCCAAGTGCTCGCGTCTGCAGGGCGATTTTGATCCAAGCCTGTTCGAGACGCTACTCATCTACACGGATGGCTCGGGCGGCAGCACGCACGGTCATCTCCCAGGGCCGCCGGCCTGGGCCTTCGTCGTGCTGGGCTACACGCACGACGACGAGTTCGTGCTCATCGGCACGATGGGCGATGCGATGCCGACGCTGGGGGAACAGTTCAGCCAGCCGTCAGGTGCCGCAGAGATCTGTGCGATGATTGCCGCGATCCTCTGGCTCCTGCAGCTCCAGGTGGCTGTGGACGAGACGGGCAAGCATGCGCAGCTGCCAGTGATCAGCTTCTACACCAACAACAACTACGTGGTAGACATAGGGAGAGGAGGTGCCGCGCTGGAGCACTACGCGCCGTACGCCAGCTTCCTGGACAGCATCGTCAAGGTGCTGAGACACAGCGCGGAGGACATCCTCTGGTCGCACGTCAGCGGCCACATGGCGGACCCGTGGAACGAGCTCGCCGACACCGTCGCCACGCTGGCCAGAGGCGGCCTCATCGCGTGGCCCAACGGCTTCGACCTCTGGGAGCGCATGGAGCAGGTGCTGCCGCAGGCGCCCTGGCTGTGGCTCAGTGTTGCCCCTCAGGCCGAGAGACTCCAGTACCCGCTCCCTGGCCTCCCCGTCCCTGTCCTCGAGGCCCCGTCCCAAGGCCTCCAGAGCTTTCTCCTGAAGCACCTGGCCCAGGGAGACAACGCCTCTCAGGGCGAGGGCCGAGGCAAAAGGAGGGGGGAGGGGCAACACGGCAAGCCACGGAAGCTACGGCTAGCAGTGGCCAATGTCCTGGCGCTCGATCCCAGGAAGTCCAGGGTGAGCAAGGGGAAAGCCTTCACAGGCGTCCTCATCCCAGGTAGGATGCAGTCCCTATCGCAGCAGTTCGAGGACGCGGGCTACCACCTGGTCGGCACGCTCGAGACCAGGGTCCCTGCCGAGTCCGTCGTGAGGGTGGGCCACTACATGGTGCTCCACACTGCTGCCGAAGAAGGAGGACGCTTCGGGGTCTCGCTGTGGATCAACACGGTGGGCCAGCTCGGCGAGGACGGCCCCACCCTGAAGGAGCAGCACGTGGCGATCGTGCACAAGGGGCCGACCCGCTTGCTGGTGTGCATCAGGGCCCCCTTCCTCCACTGCGACATCCTGGTTGCGCATGCCCCACACAGCCACAGGCCCCCAGGGGAGATCAGGGACTGGTGGGAGCACACCCAGAGGATCGTCGACAAGAGGCCCGACCCCAGCCCGTGGCTCTTTTCCCTGGTCGACGCCAACGCCCAGGTGGGATCGGTCCCCACGGTCGGCATCGGAGAGTACGGAGCGCAGAAGGAGAACCTCCCAGGAGCCTGCCTCCGCAAGTACGTCAAGCGCACAGACTCCTGCCTGCCCTCCACGCTGGGCCAATCCAGGAACAATGTCTATGCCACGTGGACTCCATCGAGGGCCAGGTCCGCGGAGGACGGCAAGCGCATAGACTACATCGCGGTACCACAGGAGCTGCTACAGCATGTGGGCGAACAAGGGGTCAACGACAACATCGAGCTTGCGGTCTCCCACAAGGACCACGCAGTGGTGGACCTGGAGGTGCAGCTCCCGCAGGGCCAAGATGGGGAAAGACCGCCCAGGTGGCAGCGCCCCAAGGTGGACAAGACCAAGCTCACCACGTTCTCTTGCCAGGTGAGGTTCGACGAGCTGATGGGGCAGGTGCAGCACCCGGCAGCGAACGTCCACCCCAACGATCACGCGGACTACCTCGACTGCCAAGTCCTGAAGGCGGCAGAGGAAGCCTTTCCGCTGGAGCCCAAGGCGCCGAAGCCGACATGGGAGTCGCCAGCCACGCAGGACCTCTGCCATGTCAGGGCGTTGCTCCTAAGGACAACAAGGAGGGCCAGGAACCGCCTGGGTCACATCATGCTGGTGGTCACGATGGCGGCGTGGGCTAACTGCAGCGACCAGGGGATGTGGCACAACCTGAGGACAGCACAGTGGCAGGCATCGTCAAGACGCAGGGTCACGTGTGACAAGGTCATGGAGCCATGCCGCACGGCACTGCAGGACTACCGCCAGGTGCACGACTTCTCGGCCATGGTCATGGGCCAGCAGCACCCTGCAAAGATAAAGAAGCAAGGAAGAAGAGCGACGCAGTACCCCCAGGGCCACATCTCGAAGCGCGTGTCCTTCAACGAGGTGCCCGACTTCGACATCCCAGCTGAAGCAGGGGACGTGCAGGGTACTACCGCATGGGCACGATGGCCAACGCCTACGTGCAGTGCAGCCATCGACCCACCGATCCCGGGGGACGACTGCGAGGACAACAGCGACTTGGAGGAGCCAGTCAGGCCCCGCGGCCCTCACGTCGAGGACTACGTGGGACACGCTGGCGGCAGATGGTGTTTGGGCCAGAGTGATGCTGCAACCCAAACACGACGAGCTCTTGTTAAGTCAAGCCGTCGGGGAGGCATCGGACAACCTGAGAAGGACCAACACCAGAAGCAGCCAAGCACACGCAGTACAGGAGGGCGAAGTTCAGCAGCCTGCGGACATGTGCGACCCGCCGTGGGAGGACGCAATTGACGAGGAGGAAGACCTAAGGGAGCACATGGAGGAGCGCTCCACCTACTGGGTCTACAACCTAGCGGAGGCGGAGGGCAGCCAAAGATCTTGGAAGCTGTGGTGTGTACCTGTCGTCAAACGACTTCTACGTCGGCATCCTGTGAGGCTACGTGCCATCCAGGACACCAGGGACGGCGAAGCCAAGCACATCGACCGCATCGCAGAGGACATCTGCGAGGCCGCGTGGAGCAACACGGTGGACCGCAGGGCCGGCGTAATCAACTGGATCTGGTGGCAGGACCGCCAGGGCGAGCATGCCAGCAGGGACAGGCTGGTGGCGGAGCACTGGCGCACCCTGGACAACATACGTGCCGAATTTCGTGGAGTACTTGCAAGGCGGGCTCCGCCTGAAGGCGCAAGGCGACGTCGTAGGCTTGAACTAGACCCACCAGCAGGGGCAGGTGCTGACCAGTGGCGAGGTGAAGCTGATGAAGGCAGCCATGTTTTGCCGAAGTCAGAGCGGGACGCCTCGGTGCTCCTCGAGCCGAGAGCGTCCCAAGTCGTCGCCACTAGATCGCCGGATGCCTCGAATGGCCACGCTCTGCCAAGGTCAGAACCGGCAGCCTCGGTGCTCCTCGAGCCGAGTGCTGCCTCACGCGTCGCCACGTCGCCGGATCAAAACAAGCCGGCCAGCAAGAGAGGCACCTACAGCCTGCAGCCCAAGCTACAGAGGCCCGACGGACACCTGTTCCACGAGCGCCTGGCGATCAGCCCGACCCAGACGCCCATCAAGGCCTTAGAGGAGGTGGGGGACGACTGGGAGACCCTACTGCCGACCCTCTACTGGAGGATGGCGAGTACAATCCAGACCAAGACGTAGGCTCTGAGCCAGTGGTGCTGGAAGCTGGTGGGCGCAGATATCCTGGCCTCTCACCGCCAAGACGCTCGAGATCAGTACCATCGCATTGCAGGAGACATACACGACGCATGGGACAAGAGGCAAACGGACGTAGCGTTTGCACGGCTGAGGGGAATGGGCATTGGATCTCAGAAGCGCATGATGAACAAGTGTCTCCCGTCGGTCAAACTCCTCGACGGCACGTACGCCACGTCGCAGGCCCAGATGGGGAACAGGTGGCTCCAGCACTTCAGCCTGGTAGAGTTCGCGGCGGACGTGCCGATTGCGGACCTCCACAAGCTCATGCAGGCGCAGTTTGAGAAGGGAAGTCTGATGCCAGACGTACTCGACCCCAGCTGCGTCCCGACGTTGGCGGACATGGAGCGTGCGATGAAGATCACAAAGGACTCAGCGCCAGGGGTCGACGGCCTGATGGGGAAGCTCTTCCGCACGCAGCCGAAGACACTGGCGGCGGCATACCACCCACTGGCAACCAAGTTTGCCTGCACAGGAGTGGAGCCAGTACAGTGGAAAGGAGGCTTCTACAGACATCACCACAAGAAAAAGCAAGCCGAAGAGTGCGGCAACCACAGGTGCTTCGCGGTCACGGCCATGGTTGGCAAAAGGGTGAGGCACTTCTACAGGACAAAGGTGGCGGAGTACCTGCCACAAGCCGTAGGAGACCGCCAATTTGGAGGAGTCAGGCGCAGAGGCACTCAGCATGCGTCGGTGGTCACTAGGATGCCGCAGTCAGCGGCGTCCGCCAACATGCTGTCCTTCGCGGCAATCTTCATGGACGTCAAGAACGCATTCTACTCCATGGTCAGGGAGCTGGTGCTGCGCACGCCCATGGCCAAGGCAGACAAGGACGCGATCGCCGAGTCCACGGCCGCCCCGCCCACGGCCCTGGAGATCCTGAAGAAGAAGCTGGAGGAGGAGATGCCGCTGCTCCACCGCACGGAGGCCAGTGAGCATCTGAAGGCATTGGTCGAGGAGCAGTACACGGCCTCATGGTTCGTCTGCGAGAGCTCGGACCACGTTGCCCTTGGAACCAAGTCCTCGATCCCAGGCCAACCTCTCGCCGACCAGATCTACGAGATCGCCATGGCGGAGGCCATCAGGGTCTCGGAGGCGAGGATCGAGGAGGAGGGCTACGGCATCTATGTCACAGGTGCCAACGTACGCTCGCTGGCGCAGCAGCTCGACAGCGACCTCGACTTTGAGAAGATACCAGGCCACAGCGTGGCCTTTGCGGACGACGGCACATTCTTCTTCATCGGCAAGGCAGAGGAGGCGATGGATGCGGTGGCAGTCATCGCGGGCATTGTTCTGGACACGTTCGCGGAGTTCGGCCTCGTCCTCAACCTGGATCCTGGCAAATCGGAGGCGCTCTTTGCCTTCGCAGGTCAAGGGGCAAAGGGAGCGAGGAGGGCCCTATGGCATGAGTGCCATGGAAGGGTCAAGCTCAGGTCGAAGCACTACGAGGGGGCCATCATCCACGCAGTGCACAACCACGTGGCGTTGGGGACGGTCATCGACGACCATGGAGCGGTGTACCCCGAGCTCTACGGCCGCGCAGCCACCACTACAGCCGCTCTCAGAAAGCTGAGAGAAAAGGTCTTCCGCAGCCACCAGCTGGACCTGCCTACCAAGATGGTTTTCGCTGACGCCCTGGTATGCTCGTCGAGATGCTTCTCGCAAGGCAGCTGGCCAGGACTCACGAGGGCGGAGGCCAAGTATCACCACGCCATGGTCATGGCAGTCTACAGGGCGGCGGCGGGGAAAAAGTTCGCCACCAAGGAGGACGGTGAGCTGGACCTCGACGCCTACCCAGAGGCAGAAGATGAGGCGCTGCTCGCCAAGGTGGGAAGGGCTCGGCCGGAGGACCTGCTGAGAGTAGCGAGGCTAAGGCTTTTCGGCGAACTACTGCAAGCAGGACCACCTCTCGCCTTCGCGACGATGGCCCAGCTCCTCCTGCGGCCCCAGCATGCCAAGAGGCAGTCCTGGCCGCAGATGCTAATGGGGGACCTCCGCTGGCTGCAAGGCTACTCGGCGGACCTGCAGGACCTCCCGGATCCCAGCGATGAGCTGAGGCCTTGGAGATGATGATCAGACGCTCGCACTCCTCGTGGAAGTACAGGCTCAACGACACGCTCAAGGCGGCGGCGGCACAGCTGAGCAGAGGTCATGCGGCGCGCATGGCAGAGAAGCGCTTCTTCGCCATGGTGCAGCCAGCGGGAGTGCCGTACTCCACAAGGGAAGGCAGCCCTTTTGGGCCCCCGCAGGCAGACGAGCCAGACACAGCGTCAACGAGACAATGGACGTGCCCGTGGTGCAAGAGGACGTTCAGGCGACAAAGAGGGCTCAGAGTCCACATCTCACAGCAGCACTGGACCATGGTCAGGCTAGCACGTACCTGGACGGATTCAGCAACGCAGTGCCAAGGTTGCCTGACGCTGTTCGACCAGAACCACCACCTCACCGAGCACCTGGCGATTGCATCGTCTGCCTGCCTCGTCGCGACTATTGACGCGGGAGAGGCGCCTGGCAGTGAGGAGAGCGAGATGCGCAACGAGCTCCCACGAGGCCTGCTGAGGAAGAGAGTGAACATACCCGCGATCAAGGCAGCGGGGCCCTTGCCAGACGTGGTATCCCTCAGCCAAGATGACGCAAAGAAGGTCCTGCTGGAGGCAGACTACGTGCTCGACGACGCTGCCAGGGCCACGCTCCAGGAGGGCTCAGAAGAACGACCACAGGTGAAGCCGGAAGTTCAGCACGACGAAAGGTACGACCTGAACCAGTTCCGCACCGACAAGTACAGCGGGGTCACCACGGAGGTGAAGATACCGTGGAGGATACAAAGGGCAGAGATCTACGTACTTAACCTATTTTGCGGGCACAGGCGCAAGGAGGACATTCAACATGTGTTCGAGTCAGCGCCGAAGTTCGAAGTGATGTCGGAGAAGGTGCACATCATGGTCCTCAGCATCGACGTGGCGATCGACGCTCAGCGCTGCGACCTCATGCGACAGGACAGCCTGATGGTCTTCCACGAGGGGATCATGGAGAGGCAGATCATGATGTCGGGAGGAGGACCGCCATGTGAGACATGGAGTGCGGCGAGATGGTCAGAGCAGCCAGGCCCACCGCCGCTCAGATCCCACGACCAGTTCTGGGGAGTGGCGCACGCGGCACCACGGCAGAGGATCCAGCTGGCCGTGGGAAATGCCCTGATGCAGTCCATGGTGCTCCTCCTCGCGGCGCACCTGGTGGCAGGCACGGCAGGGTGGTCGGAGCACCCCATCCCGTGCAGCTGGCGGCTGGCGGCCGTCACATCGTGGACATGGGAGCCGTGGCTCGCGCTGCTGTCGGCGCCGTGCTCCACGACCACGGACTTCGACCAGTGCGAGCACGGCCAGCTGAGTAGGGCCCCGACCAGAATTTTCGGGCTCCGCATGGCGGGGCTGCACAGTCGCCTGACTGCGACGCCTGGGGGAGGAAAATGCTCCCACGGGCGAGAGGTTTATGCCACTCTCCTAGGGCGCGAGATAGGGTCCAGGGCCTTCCGGACCGCGCGGAAGAAGGTCTACCCCCCGGGCCTCTGCCGCAGCATCGCCGAGAGCATTCTGGAGACGCTCGAATCGGCTCTTGATGCTGCGCTCCCGGACGAGCCCAGGGACGAATCCCAGTCTCACCACCTCCTTGTGCAGGGCCTGGCGGACTTTTATGTCTCAGAGATCCCTACGTCTGAGGACGGGGCCAGGGAGTGGGCCCCTGATTTTGCGAGGGGAAAGGGCCGCAGCAGGCCTGACCCTGAGAAGGGCCGCTTTGAGGCCCCGGGCCCGCCTGGCCAGGACCCCCCAGGCCCCTCCCAGGATCCTGAAGACAGCCAGGGCCCCACTGAGGAGGAGGCCTACGCTGCTGAGGTGATCGGTCTCTCTCCCCTCCTCTGGTCCCCGACTCCGCCTCCGCCTCCGCCTCTCCCTCCTCGCCGCTCTCTTACCGACACCCAGCGGCGCAGGATTGCCGAGAATAAGGCCAGGGCCCAGCGGATACGGCAAGAACGCCGTAGACCGTGGGCCTCTAGGGGCCTTGACCTGCGACTCGCGTGGGGAGCCCCAGAGGGCTACCTCATGCAGGAGAGCCCCTGCAGGGCTCGGGCGGACCTGCCAAGGAGCGGGTCGGCCTGGGCCCAACAAATCTTCGGAAGGGCCTGACAAGGGATCGGGCCCGCCACACCACCCTCCACTCGGCTACAGGCCGGGTCCGAGCCGGCCCACTATAAGGGCCACTGCACGTCGGCACCGACAAGACGCAGAGTTCCACCACCACCTCTCCCTCCTACTCCCTCCCTACTCCTCCTCCTCCTCCTCCTCCTCCTCCTCCTCCCTCCTACCTCCCTCCTCTCCCTCCTACCTCCCTCCCTCCTCTCCCTCCTCCTCCTCCTCCTCCTCCCTCCCTCCCTCCCTGCATCCCTCCCTCGATCCCCCCCCCCTCATTCTCTGATATCACCCGCCCGCGCTGCCCTGCTGCTCTCGCCCGTGCCCCTCCCGCTGGCGAGGCGGCGGCGCCCCCCCCCCCCCCCCCCCCCCGGGGACCAGCAGGCCGTTGAGCTCGTTCGACTCGAAGAGCTCGTTGCACTCGTGGTTTGTGACCATCACCTGTGGCCAAGCTCCCCTCCCTCCCCATCCGCCTTCTCCCCTCCTCCTCCTCCGCCTCCTCTTGATCCACGTCCTCGTCCCTCCTCCTCCTCCTCCTCCTCCTCCTCCTCCTCCTCCTCCTCCTCCTCCTCCCCCTGATCTTCCTCCACCTCCTCCGCCTCCTCTTTGTCCACATCCTCGTCCTCCTCCTCCTCGTCCACGTCAAGTTCATGCATCATTTTCGTGATTGTCATCCCCGCCCATTCACCAGTCAATTCAAGCTGCTCATGTGTCCTGCCATCCCTTCACTTTTTCATGATTCCTCGACCACTCCTCCATCCCCTCTCTCCCCGCCCCCTCCCGCTCCTCACTGCGCTAAGGAAAAGGCGGCGATCCCCCCCAAAGCTCCAGAAGAAAAAAAGGTAGGGCAATAACGATGGAGAATTTCCCCAAACCGCCTCTCGCGCCAGAAGCTCTGCTCAAGAGTGCCATAGTGAGCTGCGTGCGGGGCAGGCAATTCTGCCACCACCTGCGAACCCTACCCTCGCGGGTCCCACCGGGGATATCGGACACTCGCGCGTGGTTCCAATTGGCTGTAGACATCCCTCGGATTCTGAATCCCCGCCGGCGTTTCTGAAATCCGACCGGCAGAAATAATCAACTATCGGTCGGAAGAAATGGGTAGAGACGTGAAGTCGGAAGCCGTTGAAAGTAGATTGGTCTCGCGCCCGCCCCCTGAAGACGAAGGAAAAGGGACAACCACTCGATCCTTGAAGTAAAAAGGCGCCTACATCGGATCCGAATCCGGGAGTCCAGTGTGCAGGGTTCACGTGGTGCTGCCAGATTCAAGCTCAACAGACATGCAACTTCTCTGGGCGAAGAGTGAGAGACCCTTCGGCGACCCAAGATCGCTAGCGACGTCGGGCGAGGAGTAGCGCGACGGCGAACCGACGACAACGGACGAAGGACGACGACGACGACGACGATCCCTTGGAGCAAGAATGATGTATGCTTCTTCGCCAGGAGCACGTGTCCCCGCCAGGAGAGGACGGGGGGGGAGGGGCGCCCCCCCCCTTCGCCCCCCCTCCTTACTATTCCAAGGCTTCCATTCAAACAGATCCGAATCCGGGAAGCCAGTGTGCAGAGTTCGCGTGGTGCTGCCGAGTGTTGTGGATGCGATGACAGTGGACACTCTAACAATCCCATGATTGAATATAAGATGTGTTTAAGATGTGTAAAACATGTTCTGAACATGATTCAAACATGCTTTCAACGTATTTAAAGTATGTTTGAAACATCTTTTAGACATCTGGACATTATTTGGCGGCATGCTTCCTCTCCATGAATCGACTCCCACAAGCCTGGTTTGGAGGACGGCGCGATCCACGCGAGGCAACGGAGGCGCGGCGTGCGGCGGAAGCGGTGAGGGGGCCCGAGGAAGGACAGGCGAGGCCCGAACGGGGGGGGTGGGGCACCTGCGCGCGCAGCGCGGGGGCGCCGGGGGAGGGGGAAGGATCGCTCAGCACCGCAACGGAGAAGCGGATCGAATCGGAACGCGCGTCGGGTCTGGCTGCGGCCACACGGAGTCGGGCACGAAGGCAACCGAATGTGTGATTCGGATGGGGACGTCCCAGGATACCTGGGCCAACTTCCGACCAATAGCTTGAGTTAACGGCTGGGCCAGCCTCGCGCGCGATGCCCCGTGCATGGACACAGGACTAGGAAACTGGGCCAAACGAAACGAGGCCGCCGAAGAACTGTTAGGCCAAGGCGGAAACGGGAGGTTCCTTGAAGACCGGCGCAACTGCAAAACCGACTGCGCACGCATACGCAACTGCGCTGTGCCGACATCCAGCCGCACCGGATCGCACGGAAGGCGACCTCGAAGCGGACCGAGCGAGGTAGGCGCGACATGGAAGCGGATCGTCAAATCAAACTGGGCCTTGCGGGGGCTCCAGCGTGGGTTCGGGGGCGGCCAAGAGGAGGGTGTCCAAGAGGGGGGATGCAAATCATGGCCGGCGGCATGTGCGCGGCCCAGGGGGGGCCAGGGACGTAATGAAATAAGAAGAGGCGCCATGAAATCTGGGGAAATATCATGGCCCACGCCATGATCTCCCACCCCCTAGTCATCACCCCCCTCTTGGCCGCCCCCGATGAGTGCCGCAATCTCGCGTCGTGACGTCCTGGGCGTCGGTTTCTGACACCGCGTGGATCGCGGCGGCTTCCCGACCGAGCGAATCTCTCGATGTCGGCCGGCTCTGGGCTGCTGGCCGCGCTCAGCCTGGAGAGCCCGACGCAAGGCGTGCGCTCGCTGGCCGCACAGCATGAGCCTGACGTGGTCCGCCTGCGGCGGAGGCCTGGCGCTTGCCGAGGTGGGGTGCCAGGGTCGCCAGCAGTGGCATTTGGTAACCTCCTCCTCCTCCTCCTCCTCCTCCTCCTCCTCCTACATTCCATTTCCTTATAGATAACTCTTCCCTGTCGCACCCCGAGGCACGTTAAAAAAAGGACAGGCCTTGCGTTTCGCCGGAGACTTCCTCACCATCTATGACCCTGAAGCTTACAAGTGGCCAACAGCTTCACCAATTGCGAGCGGGTGGTTTTCAAAATGTGGCTGTCGCCTGAGCGCCGCGCACATTCGCTTTTCAAACATTGCAAGAGTTTCACGAATTGAGGGCGGGCCATTTTCAAAATGTAGCTCTCGCCTTAGCGCCGCGCACATTCGCTTTAAACATTTGCAAGAGCTTCACGGATTGAGGGCGGCTGGTTTTCAACATGTGGCTCTCGCCTCAGCGCCGCGCACATTCGCTTTACAAATTTGCAACGAATGTCACGAATTGAGGGCGGGCCGTTTTCAAAATGTGGCTCTCGTCTTCGCGCCGCGCACATTCGCTGTCTGAGAATTGCAAGAATCTCACGGGTTGAGGGCGGGTCGTTTCCAAAATGTGGCTCTCGCCTTCGCGCCGCGAACATTGGCTTCTTTAGAAAAACATTGCAAGAGTCTCACGGGTTGAGGGCGGGTCGTTTTCAAAATGTGGCTCTTGCCTTCGCGCCGCGAACATTCGGTTTAGACAAATGGGAAGAGTTTCACGTATTCCCATGATCAGCGGACCAGAAATGGTGTTTTGGAAGGATTCAAGATTATGAAGGTACAAGAGTTATACTGATTCGCGGTGTTGAAGTCCCAGGAATGTTTTTTTTTTTTTTTTTTTTGAAAAATTCAAGATCGTCAAGACGCAACAGTCAGGCTGATCCGTGGCGTTGAAATCCCGAGAACAACGTTTTTGCATGCTTCAGGGTGTTCAAACGGCCTTCTTCCAACGAGGCAGTTCTCTCAGTGGAAATGAACCGTTGTAGGGGCCTCTGAAGATTGGGCTTGGAAGGAGGGTTTATTCCAACATCGTTGATGATTCTTGGGTTTCCACTGGTCCTCCTCCTCCTCCTCCTCCTCCCCTCCTCCTCCTCTTCGTTCTCCGCCTCCTCCTCCTTCTCCTCCTACTCCTCCCCCTCCTCCTCCTACTCCTCCTCTCTTCCTCCTCCACCTCCCTCTCCTCCTCCTCTGCCTCCGCAGTCGGGGGGGGGGGGGGGCAGCAGGGTGGCGGGCCAAAGGGCCGAAAAAACACCTCGCACAATGACCACCCCTACAACATGCACTAAACTCGCGCCTGGAAAAGGAATCGAGCCCAGAGAAAGAATCGAACATGACAGGGTTTTTGGGGCAAACGCCTGGGACCGACTGTTAAAAGGTCAGCTGTGGGGGTCGGGATGGTCTTTGCTTCCCTCGGCGGACGGGGGAGAGGCCTGATGGGGGGGGGCAAGAGGGAAAGAGCAAGAAGGAGCTACGTACAGCTCCTCTGTTCGCAAAGCTGCCGCGGTTCGTTCCCCTCATGGCCGACGCTTGGCGTCGGCTCGGGCCGCGCTGCGACTGCGACAGACTGCCCCCCCCACTGGAGTGAAACCCTGGCGCGAGAGCAGACCAAAAATGTTTGCAAGACCTGCCAAAGCCAGCGCCAACCGACTTTGCCACTGGTCGCTGCCCTACCATTGCCACGAGGGGCGACATAATGAATCCGTGGTGAAGAGGCGGACAAACTCCCCGAACTAAGCGTGGATCGCAACTTCAGAGAGGTATGCCTAGGGGTGAAATAAATCTGCGCAGGGTTTTTGCGTAGTGTTTTTGCGAAGTGTTTTTGCGTAGCGTTTTTTTCGCGTAGTGGTTTTTTTCGCGTAGTGTGTTTGCGTAGTATTTGATTGCGCAGTGTTTTCGCGTAGTGTGTGTGTGTGTGTGTGTGTGTGCGCAGCGCATATGCGTAGTGTTTTTGCGTAGTGTTTCTGCGTCGCGTACTCGCGTCGTGTGTGTGCTGAGTGCGTTTGCTCAGTGTATTGGCGTAGTGTATTTGCGTCGTGTATTTGCGTCGTTTATGTGCTGAGTGCGTTTGCGTAGTGTATTGGCGTAGTGTGTTGGCGTAGTGTTTTTGCGTAGTGCTTTCGCGTAGTAATGTTGCGTAGGGTTTTTGCGTAGTGTTTTTTCGCGTAGTGTTTTTGCGTAGTGTATTCGGGCAGTGTTGTTGTGTAGTGTTTTTAGCGTAGTGTGTTCGCGTAATGTGTTCCCGTAGCGCATCTGCGTAGTGTTTGCGTGGTGTTTTTGCGTCGTGTATTCGCGTCGTGTGTGTGTGTGCTGAGTGCGCTTGCGTAGTGTATTGTGGTAGTGCAATTGCGTCGTGTATTTGCGTCTTGTATGTGCTGAGTGCGTTTGCGTAGTGTATTGGCGTAGTGTGTTGGCGTAGTGTATTTGCGCAGTGTGTTTGCATAGTGCTTTTGCGTAGGGGTTTTGCGTGGTGTTTTTGCGTAGCGTTTTCCGCGTGTGTTTGCGTCGTGTTTTTGCGTAGTGTTTTTGCGTAGTGGTTTCGCGTAATGTTTTCGCGTGGTGTGTTTTGGCGTAGTGCTTCTGCATAGTGTATTTGCGTAGTGCATCTGCGTAATGTTTTTGCGTGGCGTATTCGCGTCATGTATTTGCGTCGTGTGTGTGCTGAGTGCGTTTGCGTAATGTGTTGGCGTAGCGTATTTGCGTCGTGTATGTGCTGAGTGCGTTTGCGTAGTGTATTGGCGTAGTGTGTTGGCGTCGTGTATTTGCGTTGTGTTTTTCGCGTAGTGCGTTTGCGTGGTGATGATGCGTAGCGTTGTTGCGTGGTGTTTTTTGCATAGCGTATTTGCGTAGTGTTTTTGCGTAGTGTTTTCTGCGCAGTGTATTCGCGTAGTGTACTCGCGTAGCGCATCTGCGTAGTGTTTTTGCGTACATGTTTTTTTTGCGTTGTGTACTCGCGTCGTGTATGTGCTGAGTGCGCTTGCGTAGTGTATTGGCGTAGTGTACCGGCGTAGTGGATTTGCGACGTGTATTTGCGTCGTGTATGTGCTGAGTGCGTTTGCGTAGTGTATTGGCGTAGTGTGTCGGCGTCGTGTGTTTGCGTAGTGTTTTTGCGTGGTGTTTTCGCGTAATGATTTTGCGTAGTGTTTTTGCGTAGTGCTTTTCGCGAAGCGTTTTTGCGCAGTGTATTTGCGCAGTGTGTTTGCGTAGTGTGTTTGCGTAGTGTTTTCGCGTAGTATATTTGCGTAGTGCATCTGCGTAGTGTTTTTGCGTAGTGTTTTTGCGTCGTGTATTCGCGTCGTGTATGTACTGAGTGCGTTTGCGTAGTGTATTGGCGTAGTGTATTGGCGTAGTGTATTCGCGCCCTCCTCCTCCTCCTCCTCCTCCTCCTCCTCCTCCTCCTCCTCCTCCTCCTCCCTCTCCTCCTACTCCTACTCCTATCCGCGGCTACCTGGTATCGGTCCTTGAATGTTCCTCCTCTTCCCCCTCCTCCTCCTCCATATCAGTCCAAAGTTCGTCCTCCCCCTCCTCCTCCTCCTGCTCCTCCTGCTCCTCCTGCTCCTCCTGCTCCTCTGCTCCTCTCCTCCTCCTCCTCCTCCTCCTCCTCCCTGCGCTCCAGTTCTAGCAAATATCGGTCCAAATTCCCCCCCCCCCCCCCCCCCTCCACGCCTCCGCAACTGCCCGCCTCCTGCGGCGAACGTGACGTGAGACGCGGGCGACGCGCTGCGTTGGGATTCGGGCGTGTTGTTTCCGTGTAGTAGCGCGCCGACTCGGGGCGCTCCTGAAAACACTACGTAAAAACACTACGCAGAATGAATGCCCTCGTGGGCATCGTCTCGCGCCAGTTCCGCCCGAATCCGCAGCCCCCCACGGCATCGGGCGAAACTGTCCAGAGACGCGGGCGACGCGGCATGCTGCTGCGCAAGGGTTTGGGCGTGTTGGCGTGGTGGCGCGCCGACTCGGGGCGCTCCTGCACGCACTGCGTAAAAATACTACACAGAATGCCCCCGTCGCCCGCATCTCGCGCGAATTCCGCTCGAAACAGCGGCTCCCCGTGGCCTTGGGCGAACGTGACGTGAGACGCGGGCAGCGCGGGTTTGGGCGTCGTTGTTTGCTACGTGGTTGCTTGCCGGCTCGGGGCGCTCCTGGTAAAACACTACGCAGAATGCCCTCGTCGCCCGCGTCTCGCGCCAGTTCCGCCCGAATCCGCAACTCCCCGCGGCCTCGGCCAACGGTGACGAGAGACGCGGGCGACGCGGCATGCTGCTGCGTGGGGTTTCGGGCGTGTTGTTCCCGCGTAGCAGCGTTGCCGTCTCGGGGCGCCCCTGAAAACACTACGTAAAAACACTACGCAGAATGCCCTCGTCGTCCGGACTTCGCAGGGCCGCGCCAGCCGCTGGAACGCCCGCTCACGAGACCTCCCTGGTCACACAAGTACTGTGCGGATGTGACGTACTCACGTACGTAACGCTTCTCCGTAGTGTGTGTGTGTGTATGTGTGTGTGTGTGCGTCGTTGTTTTTTTTTGTTTTTGCGTAGTGTTTACGTAGTGTTTTACGTAGTGATGTTTCTGCGTAGTGTTTTTACGTAGTGCTTTAAAAAAATAATAAAAACAAATCACCTTGTAAAATTTCTAGCTCACCATTTAAATTTTGATTTCACCATTAACCACAACCGTCCAACTGCTGTGTGCTGTGTTGGCGAAACACACGCAACACTCAAAAAGCCTGAATGCGAAATGGCTAAAACTATGTAGTGCAACGCGCGTCGTCTGGTTGGTATGCGGGGTGCAAGCTAGGTGATGTAATTCAGCAAGCGAAGTGCAGCCGTCAGCTTCTATGCTCGCGCAATCATCCCTCCCTCCCACCCGAAACTTGCTCCGCAAAAGCCATTCGGCTACGGTTGCGGTTGTCGATTGGGACTTGCTGGTGCCTATCTGCGGCCGCACTAGCACATCCCGGATCCTGCGCAGATCGGCGATCTTGTGAGGCACATGTGATGCGGCCGCAACGGCACTTACGTGTGAGAGCGCCCCAGGGTGTCTCAAAGGCCGCGCTGGTGCGCGGGCGCTTCAGAGCGGGTAGGGGCCCGTGCGGGTGCGATCTTATGATGACGTCGGCGGTGGTGACCCCGACGGTGAGCAGAATGATGATGACGCTGATGCGAAAGGTGATGATGATGGCTCTGATGACGCTGATGACGATGGTAGCTATTGCGCTGACGAGGAGGCAGAAACAGTGCGCGCCGGCAGCAACCAAGCCATCCTGACATGATCTCGGCGTGCGCGCGCGCGGCAACGTCCGCGTGTGGCCCGCACAATATTAGTTGACAGAGTTGGTGGGCGAGCGATGGTTGTGTAACGTTCCCGACGTGGTCCCGCGAATGGCCCGGGGGGCTCTGCTGCGACAGATCGGATGCACACCTATGGAGATCCGCCCGTGGATCTCTGGAACTGTCACCGAGTGCGCGCGCAGAGTTCTGAAAACTCGGATGTCCACAGGTCGCTCGTTTCTGACAGTCATTGACTGGGCGTGTCTTGAGCTTCGCACCATGGTCTCCGAACGATCTCGGCGTGCGCGCGCGGCGGTGAGCGCGCGCATGCCGTGATGCTCGCTGCGAGGGGTTCTCCCACATGGCCTTTTGAGATAGACGAGCGCGCGCGCATAACCTGCCACCGTGGAGGAGTAGGAGGAGGAGGAGGAGGAGGAGGAGGAGGAGGAGGAGGAGGGGAGGAGGGGAGGAGGAGGAGGGGGAGGAGAGGAGGAGGAGGAGGAGAGGAGGAGGAGGAGGAGGAGGGCCCCCTGGCGCGTTGAGGCGTGGACGGATGCCGCTGGCGGTCCAGCAATGCTTTCGTGTGATCCAGTGCGGGGCCGCCCCCCCCCTCTCTGCCCGCGGACCTGCTGCATGCCTCGCCCCTCCTTCCCGGAGCCGCTGCCCTCGTGCCCGCTCGAGAACGGTGCACTTCCCGCGCCACCACCATCAGTTGGAGGGGGAGGGGGTCCTCCTCCTCCTCCTCCTCCTCCTCCTCCTCCTCCTCCTCTTCGTCCTCCTCCTCCTCCTCGCCCTCTTCCTCCTCCTTCCCCCCTCCAACTTATGGTGGTGGTGGTGGAAAGCAGGCTCATCAAAAGAGCTGTGGAAACTTCCCAACGGCGCTTCCATTCGTGCTCGCGCGGGGATGGTGCACTTCCCGCATGTCAGCTAATGCCCGAACCCTCATTCCATGCGCGCCCGCTCGAGGACCGTGCACTTCCCGCATCCCAGGCGCTGATCCCAAGCGCTCCAGGGCCTCCCAAGCAACGATTCCTGATTAAAAACAATGGCTGGTTTCAAGACGGCCCGTACAGACAACCAAGGACACCAGGATGACCCACGATGCCTCGAAGACGGCCCAAGATGGCCCCGAGGCGGCCGAATACTTGTCCAAGACGGCCCAAGATGCCTCCAAGAGGGCCCAAAAGGGCCACAAGAGGACCTCCGGCAGGGCCCGAAGACGCCATAATCATTGATTGGCATTTGGTTTTACACGATTTTCACTCGCGCCTTCTCGGGCTGCCGTCAGCTCTCAAGACGGCCCAGGAGGACTCCACGATTGCCCCAGAGGCATCCAAGACAGTCCCAAGGCAGCTCAAACGGGCCTCCCACTGGACCCAAGACGGCCCCAGAAAGCCCTTCGGCGGCCCAAGACGGTGCCGAGGTGGCCCCACGACGGCCCCCAGACACCCACCACACGGCCCAGAGGGCCCCATGATGACCCAAGAGAGCCCCGAGCAAGCGCAAGAGGGCCCCCAGACTGCCCAAGAGGGCCCCAAGGGAACCCCAAAACTGCCTTACAGGAAGCCACGGCAGCCCCAAGACGGCCCAGACAAGTTTCATCATCAACGTCATCACCATCACCATCACCATCACCATCACCATCACCATCACCATCATCATCATCATCATCATCATCAGCATCATCATCATCATCATCATCATCAGCAGCAGCAGCAGCATTATCATCACCATCACCATCACCATCACCAGCATAGCCAGCAGCAGCATCAACAGCAGCATCATCATCAGCAGCAGTACCATCATCATAACCAACGTAATCGTCGCCATCGTCCTCCTACTCCACCTCCCACTCCTCCTCCTCATCACCACCATCATTGTAATAATCAGCATCAGCATCAACACCATCATCAGCAGCATCATCATCAACATAATCACTATTGCTGCCAACAGCATCCTCATATACATCATCAGCGTCTGCACCGTCATCATCATCAGCATCGTCATCACCAGCATCAGAATCGGCGTTATCATCATCACCATCATGATCATCATCACAATCAGCATCATCAGCAGCATAACTATCATCACCATCACCAGCATCATCAGCATCATCATCGTCATTATCATCAGCATCAGCAGCATCTTCAGCATTACCACAACCATCGTCGTCGCCATCAGCATCATCACGAACATTAGTATCATCATTCTCATCATGACCATCGGCATCAGCATCAGCATCATCATCGTCATCGTCGTCATTATAATCCATCTCCTCAGCATCATCATCCTCGTCGTCATCATCGTTATCGTCATCATCAGCATCATCCTCACCCTCATCCTCATACTCATACTCATCCTCATCATCATCGTCACCACCCCTTATCATCCTCATCATCATGATCATCATCATCATCATCATCATCATCACCACCACCACCACCACAATCATCAGCATCATCATCATCAACATCATCCTCATCACGGCTCTACCAGCCTGGAGACACGAGGCGTCACACGTGACGGCCTCCCGTGCCCCCTCGAACAGTCGCCACCCTGAGTGCTGGGCTGTCACGGTGGCGGGACTTGCGGCAGGCAGCTGGATACTATTTGACAGGGATGCAGGGGGGTCACTACCCAGTGGCTGGGGTGGAATGAATTCACATGGGCAACGATGAGGCATCATCATCACACGCACGCTGCAGTGTGCCAGGGGGGCGGGTAAGTCCAGGGGGGAGAGGGTGGTTGAGCTTATGATTTGGGAGGGGAACGTAGGCAGTGCCATTTAGGAAACCCTGAACCCAAAAACGTTTCCATCTCTCGGGGACGCATTCTGCCCTTCCGCCTCCTTCCGGCGGAGGCGGCTCTCCGGCTTACTCCCGCCGACCTTCGGCCGCCCTTCGCCGCCCTCCGAGGCGGAAGGGATGAGCACTCCTCCTATGCTCGAAGCATTCCTGAAACGCCGTGTCGTCGTGTGCAGGCTCGTCGTGACGTCTAGCCAAGGAAGGCGCTGGAGCCGCGCGACTGGAGGAGGAGGAGGAGGAGGAGGAGGAGGAGGAGGAGGAGGAGGAGGAGGAGAGGAGAGGAGAGGAGAGGAGGAGAGGGCAAGGCCCTCCCTGAAGCGCCTCATGCATCTCTGGGGCGTGCTGGCTTCTTATGTCGTCAAGGAGCGCGCGTCAGCGCACGAAGCGCCCACAGGGCACCTCACCAGCCGCACGGGTGGCAGACCCAGCCTGCGCCCCCGAGGCGCCCGCGAGGCGCCGGCGAGGCGCCTCGCCCCAGCGCTGGCACAACGCCTGGATCTGACTGCTGCCTCGCAACTGCCTTCCCCCTCCTGGGTCCTCCTCTGCTTCCCCCCGTGGTCCTCCTGCTCGTCCTGCCGCTGGTGCCCCTGCTCCTCTTCTCCTCCTCGTCCTCGTCCTCCTCCTGCGCATCCGCCACCCGATCCTGGTCTCCCTGCCCCTGCTCCTGCAGTGTACGGCCGGACCCAGGACAGAATCGCATCATTCAACAGCATGAGACTCTCCAACGGCCAAAACACACAGAACAGCCGAAGGTACCCTTCCCAGGATGCACAAGAACATCCATCAAGCACGAAGAACATCAGGGTACCCTCCCCGAACCGACCTTGATCTTCTACCCCAATCCGACCGTACAAGACCACCGAGTCTGATCGCGCATCACACGATGGGGCCACATTGAGGATCAAGGTCCACTAGGAAACCCGTGGGCGAACAGAAAACAAGCATTCAGCGCCATTGGAAGGGACTGCTACTCCGAGTTTCTTTCAGAGCGTCGGGGGGGCGTCACCCCCGCCGACAGCCCCACATCGACCCCCGTCGCGAGCAGCCACCGCGCGCCGAAGGAGCTCCGACGCCCGTCGCGGTGCGACGACGAGGCGAGGTTGACCCCCGTCGGAGGGGTACCCCCCACGCTTGTTAAGAAACCCAGAGCAAGAGGGGTGAGACATCGTTGTATGGTGCGAGCGTGCCTGAATTCGTGCTGCGCCTCTGCCCCACCCCACCCCCGTCCACCCCTCCCAATCGGAGATCCGACGTTGCTCACAAACTGCAACATCGCGAAATATTATAACCAGCGCCCCGGACCCCATCTCTCTCTGTCCTTTTTCAAGCCTGCTCGACCTGCGAGGGTCCCAGGGCCCGGAAACTTAGCGAAACCGCCCGCTGTGGAGCAAATGCGGCGCCAAAACCTCACGGGCGCCCCACACCCCATCCCTGCGCATCCCTTCTCGTCCGCTCCGGTTGGACGACGAAATTTTGCAAGCTCTTCCTGACCGCGTGCAGCTGCACCTACATTGCGACGCAACCTCGACGAACAATACCCGCCCCTACATTTCAATGTGGGCATCAAGCGAGTACCGCAAGTCCAGATGGACAAAATGATGCAAGTCACCATTTACATGTGGGGGGGGGTCCTCAGATATCGATGGACTCTGATCCAAGTTGGCCCGCTGTTTCTCAAAACGCTCAGAGAATTTGCGATACTTTTCGGGGGCGCGCAAATCTAGATTGGCGATCCATGGATCTGGCGCGCGGTCGCCAAATCCATGGATCGGGGGAGGTGCCCTCCCCAAAATGCGGCCGGTGCAGCCTCGCTCGGCGGCGGAAATCCGCGATGTCCCATTGATACGGGGCCCGTCGCTGATCCACGCCGCCTTGTGATCCGTGCTTGCAATCGCCTGAAGTTTGTCTACCCGCAGTCCTCCTCCTCCTCCTCCTCCTCCTTCTTCTCCTTCTCCTCCTCCTCCTCCTCCTCCTCCTCCATCTCCCTCCTCCTCCTCCTCCTCCTCCTCCTCCTCCCCCTTCCCCGCCTGGGCCTGCCTCCCCCCCCCCGCGCATGCCCCCTGATAGGGGGGCCCGCAAGGGGGCCTTGCCCGCGGAGATGTCGCACACCATGGACGGTATGCCGTGGGGCATCTGCATCTGCAGCACGCTCTCCCTGGCGGAGGGTTAACGTCGGGCATGTCCCCTTTCGGCGGTGGACAAACCTCCCTTTAATAGACCTCCCCTTAGCGAACACGGCCTGGGACCGAAACCGACGGGCCTGGACCCGCAAACATGACGACCCTGACGCCCTCTCGCGAGCCGAAAACGGCCAATTCCTTCATCGACGTGTCATGGTAGGAGGTCTATCCACCTCCGACCCTTACAGGGGGGAGGGGCGTTACGTTATCAGAGTGAGGGGGCCGAACGGTCATTCACTGTCCCTGGGTGCGTGGCTGACGTGGAATTCCGCGGTGCGGATTCTCGTTGTTGTTGTTGTTGTTGTTGTGGTGGTGGTGGTGGTTGTTGTTGTTGTTGTTGAATATTATTACTTCTAACGAATAATTATTGTTGGGCCCCCTGGTGCACGCCCCCCTCGCCGCGCCTAGGCCGCAGCCACATTTTCAGGCCGCAGCCACATTTTCATCATTTTCGTGAGGAAGTCTCAGGCAAAACGGGGGAGTCCGGATCCGGTTGTTTTGTTGACGCCCGCTTTCCCTGTCAAAAACAATATAAAATGACATGTCTTGTTCTAACATAACCAAACTTCAAGAATCCTTTGCAAAAGATGACACGAAGTGCACACTCGCGCGCGCAAGATGAAATCCTTCCAAAACCTTAGTTTTCGTAGCGATTTTAACATAACAACATGAAAAACCCAATGGTTTTTCAAAAAAAAGTTTCAAAAATTCATCCCGCGCGCTCTTGCGGATTTCTTAGGAAACCCAATACTTTTTCAACATTTCTGTCAAACGGGCTCTTGCGAGCAACTTTTTCACGTGCTTCGAACTTCTGCAACAACGGTTGCGCGCCTGCCAGGGCCATCATCCCTGTCAAATAATACCATATGGGACACATTCGTTTTTCTTCGCGCGCGCACGCCGAAATCTTCAATTGCAGGGGGAAAAGTCGTATACTAAGCTAGCTTACAGAAAATGTTACCACAACAAGTCAGTGTACCCATGCGCCAGTGTAGTAGCCAAGGTCGTCCGCAGGCCACGAAGTGAGGTGTCCGAACGTCATAGGGCGGGAAGCTGGGTGTGGGTGGTGGCGATGAGTCGTTTGGAAATGTAGTAGAGCTTGAACCGGCCCCCCCACAAAGTGGGGGTATTGCCCGCCTCCTATGAAAACCCTGGCACTGGTGAGAACGGAGTGTCCCCACGTGCTAGTAATTGTTGTTGTTGTTGTTGTTGTTGTTGCTGTTGTTGTTGTTGTTTGTTGTCGTCGTCCCACCCGCAACCCGCCCAGCGACCCACCCGCGACCCACCCCGCGACCCACCCGCGACCCACCCGCGACCCACCCGCGACCCACCCGCGACCCGCCCCGCGACCCACCCGGCGACCCACGCCGCGACCCACCCGCGACCCACCCGCGACCCACCCGCGACCCACCCGCGACCCACCCCGCGACCCACCCCACGACCCACCCCGCGACCCACCCGCGACCCACCCGCGACCCACCCGCGACCCACCCCGCGACCCACCCGCGACCCGCGACCGCGACCCCCCGCGACCCACCCCGCGACCCGCCCGCGGCCCACCCCGCGACCCACCCGCGACCCACCCGCGACCCACCCGCGACCCACCCGCGACCCGTACCCCGCGACCCACCCGCGACCCACCCGCGACCCAAACCACGTTCAAGGTACAAACCACCATTTTCGGCGCCTGCGGCGGGCTTTTTTTGTATTCCTTCCAGGTGGAGAGCCCGCGACCCACCCCGTGACCAACTCGCGACCAACCCGCGATCCAAACCACGTTCAGGGTACAAACCACATTTTTCGGCGCCTGCGGCGGGCATCTTTTGCATTCGTTTCAGGTGGAGAGCCCGCGGGCCATCCGCGACCACGTTCAGGGTACAAACTACATGTTTCGGCGCCTGCGGCGGGCATCTTTTGCATTCGTTCCCGGTGGAGAACCCGCGGCCCACCCGCGACCCAAACCACGTTCAGTGTACAAACCAATGTTTGTTGGCGCCTGCGGCGGGTTGCTTTTGCATTCCTTCCAGGTGGAGGTGGAGAGCCCGCGACCCACCCGCGACCTAAACCACGTTCACTGAACAAACCAATGCCGCACAAACGCGGCGGCGGATTTTCGCATGCCGTCTGAGCCCGCAAGGACCTCTTCAAGCCCCGCGCATCCACACCAGCCCGTCCAGCAACTTTGCCCTGGCGAGTTGCCTTGATCAGAGAAGGCGGGAAGCATAAAGTGGAAAAAAGGACTGCGTTGCAGTTATCTTGGGAAAGGAGGGGGAGGCAGGAGGAGTAAACAGGGGACGAGGAGAACGCGGCAGAAGAGAGGATGTAAGGATAATGTGGAGAGAGAAAAGGAAGAGGAGCAGGAGGACGAGGAGGGGGAGGAGGGGAAGGAGGAGGACGAGGAGGGGGAGGAGGGGGAGGATGATGATGATGGGCGACAATGGGAGGACGATGATGGAGGCCGATGAGGGGGAGGACGACGATGGGAGGACGATGATGAAAGGACGAGGGGGGGAGAGGGAGGACGAGGAAGAACAGGAGGAGGAGGGAGGAGGAGGAGGAGGAGGAGGACGATGACGATGAGGACGAGGAGGAGGAGGAGGAGGAGGAGGAGGAGGAGGAGGAGGAGGAGGAGAAGATCGCCATCGACAGGGAAGGTGGGGGCTACGAGGTCCGCCGGCTCGACAACGCCCGCGTCGCCCGCGCCCGCCCCCTCACTCTTATCCGCAATTGCGGGGTGCTATATATAGGGGGGGGGGGGTGGGGGGGGGGCCGCGGGCCATGATGCCCATTATGCCCCAAACAATACAGAAACACGCTCTTGGCGCCATGGGGCTCGGGTATGGGCAGAACCCCCCTTAGCAAAACGCGGTCCAGTGAAAGCGACCTCGGGCCCAAACCTGGCGGGCGCAGGCCTGGAAAGTGACGGCCGCGGCGCCCTCTCGAGCACCGAGAACGGACAATTCACTAGTCGACGTGTCAGGGTAGGAGCTCTGTCCACCCCCAATGGAGACGGGAAGGGGCGGAGAGGGCCTCCAGCCGCACCCCCGGGGGGCACGCCTCAGCCGCCCCCTGGGGGGGAGGCGGCGAGGGCCACGGGCTACACGTCGTTCATGCCTGATCGTGCTCATCTCTAGCTGTGCTCGTTGCTAATTGTCCCTGGCCCCCCAATGGCCAGGAAGAGGCCCAGGATGGAACAATTAGAAACGGAAGAATCTTTGATGGGCCTGCTTTCCACCACCATCACCACAATTTGGAAGGGGGAAGGAGGAGGAGGAGGAGGAGGAGGAGGAGGAGGAGGAGGAGGAGGAGGAGAGGAGGAGGAAGGAGGAGGAGGAGGAGGAGGAGGAGGAGGAGGAGGACCCCCCCCCCCTCCAACTTCTGGTGCTGGAAACTCTTGGCCCCCCAGAAAAATCAAAGGACCCTCGAAGAATCGGAAGTCAACAGCGTGTGGGCGCTGGCCGGCAGGGCCCCGGGCTGCGCGCGGGCCGCGCTGCCCAGGCGCTGCCCTGGCGGGCCTCGGCGGGCCCCCAGGACCCCCTCCAGGGTCGCGAGAGAGGAGCAGAAGTCAACACGGGAGGGCCTCCTAGATGTGAGTCGGGCCTGTCCTCCTACAGGGAGATCTTGGGCAACAACTAAGACATAGTCAAAAGAGACACCACAATTATGAAAAGCTGCACCAAAGCTCGTTCCCAGACTATCTGTTGACTATTTTTGAACACTCCTCCTGTCGAGGGACGTGCCCGACTTCATCCCAGATCTTCGGCCTCTGGGGGCCCCTCCCCCGGGCCTCGGGGCCGCCCGAAAACGACCCAGGGCAGAACACCGGCCCGGGGGGATGGTTCAAGACCCCCGGGGTCGGCGTCACGAAAAAATCATGACGTGCTGGGCCCCCCGAAGAGGCCGGGGTCGTCTCAGCACCGGAGGAGTTTAAGAGAGACTGCGTGGATCTCAATATGGTTTCCGGCCACGCCGTGGGACCAGCGAAGCAGTGTTCGTTCGTGGCGAGGAGGCTGATTGGCGCAGCGCTGAAGACAAAAACGGCAAGTTATTATTATTCCTACTGGATTGTGGTAAAGCATTTGACTAGATCAATCCAACAGGTCTTTCTACAAGAACTGCAACACTTTGGAGTGCCAGCTGGGATGACGATATGGTGCGGGGCATCTGCCAAGCACGCAAGACGGGGGTACTACATCATCACAGTATACACAATCCTCTAGCATTGCGCAAGGTTGTCCATTTTTGCAACACTTGTTCATCATTGTTATGTCGATCGTTTTAGCGATGGTGGATACACGCCTGAATTTGGAACGGCCCAGCAGGCCATCCAAGCCACGCGTGGTTTCTGTACGCAGACGATACGATGCTCGTGGCCACGGACCCTAGCACCCTGCAAGCGCATCTGAATATGGTGGTAGATATCGGGGAGAAGTACGGCCTGGAACTCAACTCTGACAAAACAGTGTTGCTCAGGATTCGATCAGATGGACATGTCCTAGGGCCGGATGGCAACACAGTCGCGGTCAAAGAGCATGTTGTTTATATCGGTGGTCTCATCAACATCGACGGGAAGCCGCGAGCAGAGCTTACACGGCGCTTGGGGGAAGCGATATTCATCTTTCAGAAATTATGTACTGCCTGGAACCACGCCAACTTGACGAAAGCAAGGGATCTTGGAGTCGTGCGCATTCTCCAAGTTGCTGTGTGCTTCTCGAAGCGGACAGGGGTCGCACTGATGGTTTCCAAACCAAGTGCTTACGCAGAATTTTCAAAATCCTCCTGCTTGGTAACCCGCGTGAGCAATGCTGATGTACGTGAGCATGCCCGCGCGCCGCCTTTGACATCGAATCTATTGGAACGGTAATTGGCCATGTATGGAAAGCTTGCCTGGGGCAGAGCCGAAAGCGTATCAAGAAGGATGGTGTTCGAAGATGGTCAACCATTTTCTCTCTTGCCTCGCCACTGGAAGTCCCCACGAGCGAGAGGACGACCCCGGCTACAATGGACGACATACTTGCACGCTGAGGCCCTAGCTAGGGGAACGAACAATAAGATGAACATAAAAACTCGGAGGTCCGCGCGGATTTCTTGGGTACTCGCTGGACCCCCCCCCCTGGCGCGCGGAGCGCGCCAGGGGCGGCGCCGGAGGCGCCGCCAGGGGGCCCCAGCGCCGATCCGAGAAGTCCGCGCGGGCCTCTGAGCTTTTATGTTTATGTCATTGTTCGTTCCCCTACTAGCAGTGGCCAGCAACGACCCCGACACTCCTCAGAGTCTGCTGCAGAGTTCTTCGGAATGGCATGCGGCAGTCAGGCGGCGCTGCACCCTCTAGCTGATTGTTTGAACCCCTTCTTCCCCCCCCCCCCGCCCTCTCCTCTCCTTCTTCCCCCTCTCTTCCCCCTCCTCTCCTTTCCCCCTTCTTCCCCCCCCTGCTTCCCCCCCCCTTCCCCCTTCTCTCCTTTCCCCCTCCTCTCCTTCCCCCTCCCCTCCTCTCCTTTCCTCCTTTCCCCTCCCCCTTCTTCCCCCCCCCCTTCCCCCTCCTCTCCTCTCCTCTCCTCCTCTCCGCTCTCTCCCCCGCCCGTGGCGCTTGCAGGCAGCCGAAGAGCGGGCCACCCGCACAGCGGATGTTGGTTGCTGCGCGCCTCTTCCTCCCTGCATGGCGCATACGGTGTTGACATCTCTTCTTTGATGTTTACGCATGTGCAAGTACGTAGCTATTCCGCGCCAATGCGCCGTCTAGGTGCGGCTTCGAGTGTGTGTGTGTGTGTGCGTGAGCGTCTCAACACCGCTCAGGGAAAGATGAGCCCCCCAAAGAGGGCCTCCTGTTCGGAAGCGTCCGGGAATGTGTGTGAGCCGCCTCCTTCTGTGGGGCCGTTCGCCAATGAAAGGTCATGCCAAGACGAAGCCAGGATCGGGCTGGGCGAAAGGGGGGATAGCAAAGGGGGGGTTTGAGAATCAGCTCACGTAGCTGATTTTCCCAGCGCCTCCCAGCGCCGGAGGCGGCCATGCAGCAGATTTCGTAACCTCCCCTTTCCCGATCCCACCCTGTCGTTCGGCCCGACAGGACTAAAACAAAAGTCGGACCAGGAGATATCGGGGATCTCTGAGATCTGGCGCCTCTGGACGATGTCATATCGGAAACACCGCGGCCCATCCAGAGCGCGCCCTGGAGCGATCCTAAGAGCAGCCCAGAACGCTCATATGGGCCCGCCCGCCATGTCCCCTCTGAAGAACTTCATTCAGGAGGAGTTGCACGGGGGAGGAGCATGAGTAAGAGCAGACAGAGACGAACAGTATGTCTCAACCACCATGTGGTCTTGGGCACTCGTTTTGAATCCGCCGCAGCGCCCGGCGTCCTCGTCCCTCCTCCTCCCTCCTCCTCCCTCCAGCATCCTCCCCAGTCCCTGTTTCTGCCCCCCGCGTGACCCCACACGTCTCGTGGCCCCATCAGGGGCTCCGCCGAAGCCCCCCAGGGCGTGTGGCCGCATGCGGCACCACCCGACCGTTTCGGCACGCGCGCCTCGCACGCTCCGCTGCTCCGTGCGGAGCTCCACCGAAGCCGCCGTGGGGCCTGGCCGCAGGCGGCCCCCCCCCAGCCCATCTCGGCACACCCTCACGCGCTTCGTGCCTCACACGGGGGGCTCCACCGGAGCCCCCAGGAGGTCTGGCCGCAGGTGGTCCCCCAGCCAATTTCGGCACGCCCTTAGTTCGGGCATGTCCTCCTCCTACAGGGGGATTGTGGACGAGAAATGGTAAAGAATCGAAACATAACAAAAAGATACCCCAAAATAGTAAAACATTCGTCTCGAGAGTATGTTTCACAATCTTTGGATATTTCTCCTGTAGAGGGACAGGCCCGACTTAAGCACACCCCTCACGCTTCGTGGCCCCATAGGGAAGCCCACCGACGGCCTTGACGGTATTGTACCTTGTGCGCCACCACCGCAATTTCCGCGGCACACCCCTCACGCGTCTCGCGGCCCCACAGGGAGCTTATCCCGTTTCGCGGCGCATTGCCTATGAGGAGCGGGCAATCTCCTGCGCTACTTGCAGCTACTTTGGGTTGGGTCCTTCGCCAGGGCAACTGTTTTCTGCGATTCCGAAGCCAAGAGGTCTGACGAGCTGGGGCTCCTGGGGGCGGGGTGCCAGCGCCGCAAGCTCTGGGCTGGCCACCTCACTCCAGCGCGGCCGTGGCGCCGGCCGCCTCCAGCTGCTTCAGCGCCTCCTCGCAGATGTCCTTCGGCTTCGCCTCCAGCAGCTTCCCTGGGCTGTCCACCAAACCCTTCGCCTCCTTCAGGCCCAGGCCCGTGATGGTGCGGACCACCTTCAGGATGGCGATCTTCTTGTCCTTGGGCACCTCCTTCAGCACGAGGTCGAACTCGGTCTTCTCCGCGGGCTTCTCCTCCTCGCCCCCGCCGCCGCCTGCGGCGGGCGCCGCCATCATCACCGCGCCGCCCGAGGCAGACGCGTCCACGTCGAACGTGTCCTCGATGGCCTTCACGAGCTCGGACGCCTCCAGCAGGGTGAGCTCCTTAAGCGTCTCGACGATCTTGTCCACCCTCTCGGACTGCCGCACGACCAGGGAGGCACGAGGCGGCGCCCGGCGAGTGAGCTGCGCGCCCGCGAACGCCCTCGCGGTGGGCGGCTCCGCCACGAGGCGATCGCTGGAGGAGGCCCAGGACCCTGAGATCCGACGTTGCAAGCACACTGCAGCGTCGCGACAAATCACAGCTGGAGCCCTAGACCCCATCCTTCTGCCTCATGTTTCGAGCCGGATCGATGTGCGAGGGTCCTGGGGCCCCGAAGCGAGAGGCCTCCTGGAGGGGGTCGGAGTAGATGGGGTCGAAGGATTGCTTCGGCGATTCATCGCCGACGCATCGGCGATGAATCGGCGATGCTTTGGCGATGCACGGGCGATGCCGGCGATGCACTGGCGCCGTCGGCGTGGCGAAAGTCGGGCTCCGCATCGAGCCGCATCGCCGATGCATCGGCGATGCGGCGCGATCCTCCGACCCCACCGGCTCGGACCCCATCTGGGAGGCCTGGAGAAACTTGTGTAGCGAAAACGCCCGCTGTGAAACATTTTAGGAGGCTTGGAAATGGGCACCAGCACGCACACAGGGGGGTGCCTCCACCAGGGTAAAATTATCCTAGAGTCCAGTGTTGATGGTAATCTTTCGGCCGCCTAAGAAGCCAGTTTATGATCAACACCACCGAGATCGGGCGCTGGAGGCACACCGCCGATATAGGTACCTTGAGCAGGGACCGACCGTCCTGGCATTCCTATATGAAGAGGCCCTGGAACACACAAATAAATACACACACATAAAAAAAGATTCCCCAGATTTTGCGATATTTTCTCGGGTTGTCTTCCCGCCCAATTCCCATATTTTCCCATAGTGTCATGGGAATCGACGATTCATTGTGTCTGTGTGTTTTTTCCCCTCCTGACTATAGGCCTACCACGAAATGTGCTCAGAACCCAAGAATGTTCTCAGAACCAGAGCAATGTTCGCAGAACACGAACCAGATGCGTTAAGGCACGATGGTCTCAGCCAGAAGTGTTATACGAACATTTCGTACAGACCACAAAGGATTCTTAGAACATTCTTCGGTGGGCCTGTACGCGAGCCGAGACGCTTCGCCACTGCCTGAGGTGTTGGTGTCAACCTATAGGCCTCCGACACTTGCAGCTTCAAGATCTCAGGGGAGAGCACGGCACCGACCAGCGCGGCGACCGCCAGGGCCAGCGCAGGGGCCGAGCTGCCGCCGCGGCGGGGCATCCCAGCAGCGAGCTGCGGCGGCGGGCTCGCTCGCCTCCGGGGGCCGGCTGCGCGCGGGGAGCGACCTGAGCCAAAGCGGCCACGGAGGGGATTTTTAGCTGAGCGCTCTCCATGCCACTCGAGCCTCTGATTTGGCAACCTTCGAAGGTGGCGTCCTGGACTTCATGGCTTCATAGTAGCTTGTGGGTAAGTTCTTTCTTGGAGGCGTGTCTAATAACAGTCCTATCATTGAATTAAACATGGGTTCAAAATGTGTGAGACAGTTTGTGGACATGTTGACAACATGTTTTACATGTTTAGACATGCGTTCGACATCTGGAAGTTAGTTGACAACACGCTTCCTCTCCACTGATCGTCCTCCACAAGGGCGTGTGCACTCGTACGAGTAGGAGGGACGCGCTCGACTTACCACCCTGGCCTTTGATGTGGCAACATTCGAAGATCGTGGACTTCCATGGCTTCATAGGAGGCTTGTCGGTAAGCCCTTTCTTGGAGGGGTGTGTTGAAGGGGCCCTGGGACAAACAAATACATACAATAAACAAATAACCAGATTCCCTATAGTTTCCAATATGTTCTAGGTTTTTGTCTGCCCCCCCACTCCCCATATTCTCCCATATTATCAGGAGAGTCGACGATTCATTGTGTCTGTGTGTTTCTTTTCCTCCTGATGTGTGCAAATACATAAACATAAAAACGCGGAAGTCCGCGCGGATTTCTCAGATCGGCGCTGGCTCCCCCTCCCCGGCGCGCGGAGCGCGCCAGGGGCGGCGCCGGAGGCGCCGCCGGGGGCCCCAGCGCCGATCCGAGACATCCGCGCGGACCTCCGAGTTTTTATGTTTATGTCACTTCTTGTTCCCCGGATAGAGGCTCGTCGGTGAGTCCATTCTTGGAGGGGTGTGTTGAAGGGGCCCTGGGACAAACAAATACATATAATAAACAAATAACCAGATTCCCCATATTTTCCCATATGTTCTAGGTGTTTGTCTTCCCCCCCCACTCCCCATATTCTCCCATATTATCAGGAGAGTCGACGATTCATTGTGTCCGTGTGTTTCTTTTCCTCCTGATGTGTGCAAATACATAAACATAAAAACGCGGAGGTCCGCGCGGATTTCTCGGATCGGCGCTGGCTCCCCCTCCCCGGCGCGCGGAGCGCGCCAGGGGCGGCGCCGGAGGCGCCGCCAGGGGCCCCAGCGCCGATCCGAGACATCCGCGCGGACCTCCGAGTTTTTATGTTTATGTCACTCTTTGCTCCCCCGATAGAGGCTTGTCGGTGAGTCCTTTCTTGGAGGGGTGTTTGTCTTCCCCCCCCCACTCCCCATGTTTTCCCCCCCCCACTCCCCATGTTTTCCAATATTTTCTGGAGGGTCGACGATTCATGGTGTCTGTGTGTTTCTTCTCCTCCTGATGTGTGCACTCGCGCGATGCTTTCCCATGCCGCCCCCGCGCCGTGGGGCGCGCGCGGCCCCCCCGCGCGCAGGGTCGGACCCTCTCGAGCTCGCGTGTCGCTGCGCCGCAGGACTGCGGCCCGGGCAGGCGGTCCGCTGCGCCACGGCAGCGCATCACGGCGTCGTCTGCGGAGAGCGACTGGAGGCTCCGTGTGGAGCGTTCAAGGATATCTGAATCCTCTGGGCCCGTCGCCTGACAACTGAGAGTCGCGGTGAATGTCGAGTCTCGCTGCGCCGCAGGACTGCGGCCGGGCAGGCGGTCCACTGCGCCACGGCAGTGCATCACGGCGTCGTCTGCAGAGATCGTGTGCGTGAGCGTCTCAATACCGCTCAGGGAAAGAGATGAGCCACTCCCAAAGAGGGCCTCCTGTCCGGAAGCGTCCGGGGATGTGTGTGAGCCGCCTCCTTCTGTGGGGCCGTTCGCCAATGAAAGGTCATGCCAAGACAAGCCAGGATCGGGTTGGGCGAAAGGGGGGGATAGCAAGGTGGGGGTTTGAGAATCAGCTCACGTAGCTGATTTTCCTGGCGCCTCCCGGCGCCGGAGGCGGCTACGTATCGAGGAATGGGCCCCTTGGTGAGGCCGAAACCAGCTGCATGCAGCAAATTTCGAACCCCCACCTGTCCCAATCCCCCCCTTTCGCCCGACCCGAAGAGAGCGACTGGAGGTTCCGTGTGGAACGTTCAAGAGTAATTATCCGAATCCGCTGGGCCCATCGCCTGAGAACTGAGAGTCACGGTGAAGGTCGCTTTCCGACTGCTTCCCCTCCTCACCATGGCAAAGGACTCCCCTACTGCCCTTCCGACGGAGCCCCAGTGCAACTGCACACATGCGTTCAGAGAACACGTCGTGCAAGACATCCTCCAGCAAGCCCGGGCGATGTTCTGCCGTTTTGATGCTGGGGGGCGAGCGTGCCCCCGAAGCTGAGCCAGCTTCCCGGCAGGGTGGTTGAGGAGCGGTGGCCCGGCCTGTCGAGAGGAGGCTTCTTGATCAGATGCTCGACTGTGGAGCACGCTGCAGAAGACTTGCAACGAGGTCACTCCTGATCCGTTGGAGAGGAGGTCTCTGCACGTCTGATCTCCCAAATCTGGGGGGTATACTCGCTGCCTTCTCCCGTCTTCTTGCACCTAGGTGGGCCCGTGCGCATCTCAGTGGCTACAGAGGAGGAAGCGGATAAGGACGCGGAGGAGGAGGAGGAGGAGGAGGAGGAGGAGGAGGAGGAGGGTGAGGGGTAGAGGATGCGGGAGTCGACGTTGGTGGTGGATGGTGGTGACGATGGTGAGGTGGAGGAGGGGCCGCACAGGGACGGGAGGAAGAGGACGCCGGGGAAGGAGGGGAAGAGGAGGGAAGGAGGGCGCTGCGGAGGGGGAGTCGCAAAGAAAGGAGAAGGTCAAGGAGGAAGGGAGGGAGAAGGAAGGGGGTGAAGGGGAGAGAGGGGTGGACAAGGAAGAGGGGAAGGAACTGGGTAATGATTTCAAGGAGGGGGAGGAAATGATGGGGAATGATGAGGAGTGGGAGAAGGTGAGGAAGGTAGTAATGAGGCGGAAGCTGAGATGAGAGGTGGAGCTAGATGACGAGAAGGAATGGGAGACGGAAGAGGCGAACGACGAGACAGGGGAGGATGACAAGTAGAAGGAAGGAGGATAGGGATGACGAGGAAATTGAGGAGGATGAGGAGGAGGATGAGGAGGAGAGGGAAGCGAAGAGGGAGAGGAGACAAGGAGCAAGGGGGAGGAGGACGAGGAGGAGGGTGTGGAAGAGGAGTGCGCTGTGGAGAACACGACACTGACGAAAGGAGGAGGTAAGAGGAGGGATGACAAGGCGTATAAGGAGGGGGACAGGAGGGGAGGGGAGGGGGATGAGAACGAGTAAGAACATGAGGCAAAGGACGCAGAGGATGAGGATGAGGATGAGGATGAGGAGGAGGAGGGCGAGGAGGAGGAGGAGCAAGATGAGGAAAATGAGGGAGGAGGAGGACACGCAGCAGCAGAGCAACAGGAGGCGGAAGAACTATCCTGGCGAAGGATCCAACCATATGCAGTTATGAGCACCGTCGTTGAACGCACTGCATTCGGAGGAGCTCCCTATAGGGTCACGAAACGTGTGAGGGGTGTGCCAAATGTTGTCCGGTGGGCGCATGCGAAAGCAGTCACTGGGGCCGTCGGTGGAATTCGCTATGGGGCAACTAGACGCGTGAGAGGTGTGCCGAAATAGGTGCGGTGAGCGCATGCGAACGCAGCCATTGGGGCCGCCGGTGGAGCTCCCTATGGTGCCGCGAAACGTGTAAGGGGTGTGCCAGAATGGGTGTGCGTGACGCATGCGGGCGGTGGCACTGTGGCCTTCGGTGGAGCTCCCTGTAGGGCCACGAAACGTGTGAGCAGTGTGCCGAACTGGGTGCGTGACGCATGCGGGCGGTGGCACTGGGGCCGTCGGTGGAGCTCTCTATGGGGCCACGAAACGTGTGAAGGGTGTGCCGAACTGGGTGTGCGTGACGCATGCGGGCGGTGCAGGGAGGAGGGGAGGAGGAAGGAAGGAAGAAGGGAACGCGGGGACCGTGTCTTCAAAACGAGGACCCATCACAACAGGATGGTTGGTAAAAACAAGGGGAAACGCAGGAGCGGGAAACATGGTGACGATGAGCATCGAGACAACGATGCTGAGAACGGTGGTGGCGAGGATGATGACAGGACAAAACATTTGGGGGGGCACAGGGGGGGCGGGCGAGGAGAAGGGGGACGGACCCTCCTCCTCCTCCTCCTCCTCCTCCTCCTCCTCCTGCCTCCCCTCCTCTCCTCCTCTCCTCCTCCCTTCCCTCCTCCTCCTCCTCCTCCTCCTCTCCTCCTCCCCTCTCTTCCTCCTCTCCCCCCCTCTCCTCCTCCTCCTCCTCCTCCTCCTCCTCCTCCTCCTCCTCCTCCTCCTCCTCCTCCTCCTAGGCGCCGGCACAAGCGCCTGTCGCACTTGGACACGTAGAGTCTCGCGTCCCTGGACTCCGAGCTGACCTCCACCGGGGCACGCCGCGGGTCAGGGCGGCGCGCACGCACTGCCACTCCCCCCTCCTCCTCTCCCCGCCCATGCAGC
>CAUYUJ010015738.1:115000-127500 GCA_963575745.1 Prorocentrum cordatum
CCACGGCCTAGCACCGGCCCCCATGGCCTCGACTACTGACTTCGACCGGTGTGTATGTTCCAGGGCGCTGATCCAGCCGAAGTAGGTCTGGCTCCAACACGTGTGCTTGCCATTCGTACACCAAATATGCACAAGCAGCTTACACAACACAGCAAGGTTCAGCGCACGCATGGTAAAACAGTACCCGTATGACGTTGCTGGGGAAGTCTGCTGACGGTCGGCTCCGTACGGGTAGCAACAACAAAACAGATCCCCCCGCGTGTGTGCAGCCATGGCTCAGAGTATTCTCTTCTCCGTTCAGGCAAGTTCGAATTCCAGGCTCCCGCTCGTCACTGATCCCACCGGACTATCCTGAGGATTACATGACGTGTACGCTGAGTTCGATCCAGAGTTTGAGTTCAATATCGCCCCCGAGTTCGCGAAGAAGCTGCAATAACCAAAGAGCCGATCCCGAGCTGAGTAGACGGGATGGTGTTCGCCGCCCTCCCCCCGCTGCTGCTGCTGCTGCTGCTGCTGCTGCTGCTGCTGCTGCTGCTGCTGCTGCCTCTCCTCCCTCGCCCATCCCTCCGCCCGCGCCTGCCCCACTAGAGGGTGTGGAGCGCCCGTGCGAGGAAGGCCCTGCTGCTCGAGGAGGCCGGGGGAGCGGTCCCCTCCTCGTCGTCTCCTCCTCATCCCCCACCACCGCCATCAGAGATCACCGACGAGCCGAAGGCTCGACCTCAGGCGAATCGCGAAGCTGCCAGAGCATTGCGCCATGGGCGTCGCGCCCAGTGGTCCTTCGCATCCACACGATGGCCCGAAGGTCAGAAATCTTCTCATGGGTTTGCGCCCAGAGCCAGTCTCCCCCTCTGCTGGTGCTTTCCCACAGGAGTGCAGAGCTGTGAGTCCACCACCTCCTCCTCCTCCTCCTCCTCCTCCTCCTCCTCCTCCCTCCTCCTCCTCCTCCTCCGCTCTCCTCCTCCTCCTCTCCTCCTTCCTCCTCCTCCTTCCTCCCCCTCCACTCTCCTCCTCCTCCCTCCCCTCCTCCTCCTCTCCTCCTCTCCTCCTCCTCCTCTCCTCCTCTCCCCTCTCCCTCTCTCCTCCTCCTCCTCCCCTCCTCCCCCCCTCCCCCTTCCCCCTCCTCCTCCCCCATCCTCCTCCCTCCTCCTCTCCTCTCCCTCATCCTCCTCCTCCTCCTCCTCCCTTCCTCCTCGACTGTATCCGCTGCTCTCCCTCTCTCTCTTCCCCGTGCTCTCTCTCTCTCTCTCTCTCTCTCTCTCTCTCTCCCCCGCTTTTGCTTTGTGCCCTTCCTGCCCCCCTCTTTCACCTGCCCCTCGCTGGTATCCACATCCATCCATCCTTGCCCCGGTGCTTCCCCATCATTTGTCCCTGGTCACCCGCAGAGTCCGCTTGTGCGGACTGGGAGTGGGCCAGAACCCCATCCGTTAAGGTACGGCACGACGCGTGCCCCCAGCAGGGCTCGCTGTGCTCCTACACCCCCCAATGGGGCACTTCATGATTCAAGCAGGAGCGATCCGAAGCTCGCTGCGGGCCGTCAGGCCCGCAAAGGTGGCTGCTCGTTCAATGCCCAACCACCTGGGGACCTTCCACCCCTCAAGGAAGCGTAAAGTCTCAGAGTCCTCCCCCTCCCTCCCGCCCCCAGGGCGAATCCTGTTCGGTCGGGCGGTGGGGCAAATGCGCCCGGCGACGACACGAAGAAGCTCGCGCCCTTCTTCTTCAGGCCCTGTCGGAGAGGCGCCGCGCGGGGTTGGTGGGTGCAGGATGAAGAGGCGGAGAGGGGGACCACGATGAGCAAGCACAGTGGATGGGAGACAGGAGGCAACGATGCAGGAGAGAGGCGTGAAAGGAGAGGAGCGGCGCCAGGGGCGAGGGGACGGGGGCCCCACGCAGGAGACGGGATGACGCAGGGAAGCTCCGACGAATGAGGTGGGCGAGAAACAAGGAAGGATGAAGGAGGTGGAAGGAGGGGGAGGAGGGAACACACAAGAACGCGAGGAGATGACCGAGCCCCTGGATGTGGAGTGATCCAACAGCAGCGTCGCCCATGGCGTCACACCCTGGCTTCGGGCGCGGGGCCACTCTGTGTGCGAGTGCGCGTCCTGCGTGCAGGCACCGGCTAAGCAGGAGCATTGAAATATTGTCGAGGCTGGGGAGCCACGAGGACCAAGCGTATGGACCGCGAGTGCTCCAACAGCAGCGCTGCCCAGGACGTCGCACCAGCGGCATTGGGTGCGGAGCCAGTGTGTGAGTGAGTCTTTTTCCTGCAGGCGCCAGCCAAAAACAGGGACATCGAACGATTGCCGAAGCTCAGCAGTCACCGCCAGCGATCATGAGCGGCCAACATGTCCACATCGACGCCCCCGCGGTCTGGATTACAAGGCGCGATCCCGTCGATGCGCGGTCGCATGCATACGTTCCGCGCGAAGAAGCATCCGCGAAGCTATGCCCCGGATCCCTGTGATCGCGGCCCAAGAGCCTGGCCCGCGAGGCTGTGGATATGGGTATTGTTTCCTGCCCACGCAAGAAAACATGCCGCGGAGGAGGAGGAAGAGGAGGAGGCAAACGCACACGTGAAAACATGAGTTGCACTTCTTGAGATGTGCGTGTCCTCTTGGCGCATGGGCCATGCAAATCTCCTCTGTATCGTTCCAACGTTAGCGGGTGATCCCCGACAGGAGCACCCGCGGAGGAGGAGGAGGAGGAGGAGGACGAGGCGGCAACCCTCCGAGAGGAGAGGGGCGAACGCAGGCGGCCAAGCCCAAAACGAGAAGCAGGGCAGGCGTCCTCGACAGGCTCGGCGGCAGCGGCGGCAGCGGGTGGGCGGCCAGTCCTGCCTTGCACAACTTGTCGCGCCGCGGGCGTGGCGGCGGCGAGCCCCCGTGCGAGAGAGAAACGAGCTTACTACGATTACACCTGCCATGGCACCTCAAAGGTATTATGTGAAATGTCGACCGCGACAGCGATGCAGATAATTTCCGAACGAAAGAAATACCTGGGACCCCCCGGAATGAAACCAGCAGAAGGAGGACCAGGAGGAGGAGGAAGTGGGAGAGGAGGAGGAGGCGGAGGAGAAGGAGGACGCTAAACTAGCCCTTGACCGCCAAAGCAATTGGGGCGCGTCGAGAGCAGCGCGCAAACCGGCATCAGGTCGGCCACGACATACCTCGCACCTTCAGTACCCCTGCATTTCCCATGCCGTGCACCCCCTCACACTTGAAGATATGTACCTCTTATACTTCGTTTCGAGGAAGTCCTGGGCACAAGTATCACCGTGGAGGCGAGTCTCCGACCTCGCGGCTTCGACAAGAACGAGTGCGTCTTCGACCTGGCGGCTTCGACATCTACACCGCACGCACACCACGAGTATCACATACCAGGCCATTTGGGTCAGACGACTCCACACTGAAGGATGTATCGGGCGCCAGAGCCTTCTCTGAACGTTCCAGAATGCTCTGAGCGTGCTGGAACGCTCTGGGGCAGATGTATCCTCGTCCTAGCCGCGTCCGACATGAGCAATGCGCACGGTGCGCTGAGCATCTCCGCCGACACTGTCCACCAACTCCTGCGCGACCCACACCTTCTGATTGCGGGCGGCCTCTCAGAGCCTGGGCTCCCCCCGCTGACAGAACCAGCACTGCCCCCGAAGGAAGGCCAGGAAAGGGAGGAGGCAGAGACGAGGCGGTCGCGGAGTGCGCTGCTCTGCGGGGGCCTTCTGGCGGTTCCGGATGACCGGGTTGTCCCCGAGAGCACCAGACCCCTCGCAGCGGGCCGACACGATGCGCTCCCTATCTTCCTCGATCGCTCCGCAATTTTCCTCTACCTCGCTTCTTTTTCTCCCTCCTCCTCTTCCTTCCATCTCCTTGCTCGACTACAGCTGCCTCGTCCGCCTCGTCTTCGTCCTCTGGCCTCTCCTCATCATCCTCGTCACCCTCATCTCCCTCCCCCACTCCTTCCTTTCCCCTCCTCCCCCCCTCTGCCCACTTCCCCACCTCCGCTCTCTTGGCCCTCCTCTCGCCCTTCTCCTACTCCTCCTCCTCCTCCTCCTCCTCCTCCTCCTCCTCCTCCTCCTCCTCCTCCTCTATGCCTTCTCCTTCTAGGTAACTTCTCGCTGTCGCACCCCGAGGCCAGTTTTTTAAGGCGGGCCGGGCGTTTCGCCTGAGACTTCCTCACCGTTTATGACCTTGAGGCTTAAACGTTGGCAAGAGCTCCACAGATGGAAGGCGGGTGGTTTTCAAAATGCGGTTCTCGCGTTAACGCCGCGCACATCCGTTTTCAAACATTGCAGGAATTTCACAGATGGAGGGCGAGTGGTTTTCAAAATACGGCTCTCGCGTTAGCGCCGCGCACATTCGTGAACAATCTGTGCAAGAGGGAGCTGTACGGGGAGGCCCCTACTCGTCCTCCTGCCCTCTCCTCCGACGCGCACGGCGGGGGCGGCCGTGCTGCGCGAGCCCGCGCAGACGAGGGCGACTCGGCCCACCAGCCTCCCGCAGCCTGTCTATGGCGAACTTGGTGGGCGGAAAGAACTGCCCAACGAAAGTGAGGCAAGAGAACCCGTAGACATTGAACATAGCAATACTCTTGACCAGTTCCAAGAAGAAAGAAACGTTTGATACACTTGGCCCTCCCCTCCATTTTCCGAACAGGTCCCTCCCAGCTCATAGCTTGTGCCTCCCACCCAAGAGTAATCACAAGATGCCTAGCAGCAGTAACGAGGAGGGAATTGCCGGAGCGGATTCCCATTCCTCGGAGACGATGTTTAAACTCTTCAATCGTGGGCCTGCTGAAGACGACGACGACGACGACCGTCTTCTTCAAATGCATCAAGAGACCTGCGGCACCTGCAGCCACCAACCATACCTCTAGGGCGAGCGAGATCGCCTGGTAGATGTCCCTGAAAACGAGCCCGACGTCGTCGGCGAAGGCCCGCACGAGGCCGAGGTGTGATTTTACAGCACATCATCCTGAGGATCAGGTCCATGGCCAGGGCAAAAATCGATCCAGATAAAGAGCACCCCTATTTGATCCCCCGCTCCTGCCAATACCAGTGGCCTCTGAGACCGGAGGAGCGGGGAGGAGCAGGAGGAGGAGTAGGAGGAGGAGGAGGAGGAGGAGGAGGAGGAGGAGGAGGAGGAGGAGGGAGGAGGAGGAGGAGGGGGGAGGAGGGGGAGGAAGGGGAGGAGGAGGGGAGGAGGAAGAGGATGAGGGGAGAAAGGAGGGGGAGGAGGAGGAGAGAGCGGGGAGGAAGGAGGAGGAGGAGGAAGAGGATAGTGAGGCCGGACGATAGGGGCGTGGAGGAGGATTCAGGGGGAGTGGGACATCAGTCAGTCACGAATGGGAGAGAAAGGGGGGGGAGGGGGAGGGATGGGAGGGGGAGGGGAGGGTCCGACAGCGGGGGGTCACCGTGGGGGCGGTGGGTCTTTTTTTTTGGGGGGTGGTGGCAGTCCGTTTCCCACAACCCCACCCGCTGTACCCGTTGCATGTAACCGGTAGGGGGTAGGCGAGAGATAGAGACGAGTAGGAGGAAGCCGAGGAGGAGGCGGAGGAGGGAGGAGGGAGGAGGAGGAGGAGGACGTGAGGAGGGGAAAGGGAGGAGGAGGAGGAGGGAGAGGGGAGGAGGAGGAGGAGGAGGAGGAAGAGGAAGGGCAGGAGATGAGGTCCGAGTGGACAGGGTCGGAGGATCGCGCCGCATCGGCAATGCACTGGCGACGTCGGCAGTGCATCGGCGACGTCGGCGTGGGGAATCACGGACTCCACATCGAGCCGCATCGCCGATGCATCGGCGATGCGGCGCGATCCCCCGACCCCATCTACTCGGACCCCATCTAGGAGGCCTAGAAGCCAGGTCCCAGGATGCCAAGGCTTCGGGCAGCTCACAGGATTCGGCCAGGAGCGGATCGGGACCAGGAGGGGACCTCAGCTTCCAGAGCGGGTCACCGAGGCAACAGTGCGCCTGGTCATCACATAGTTCTGGACGCCCGCGAAGGCAGGGCTACGCGGCCACTGGCAGCAAAACCGACTCGGGATGAAAAGCCAGTCCAGGGGAGGTGGTCGATATCCCCGGGGGCCGACGCCATGAAAAACATGCAACGCTGGAGGAGAGGGTCTGTCGGGGCGGACGAGAGGGGTGATAGCGAGAGGGGGAAGCGAATCGGCAAGCGTGATTGACTAGTCTCTCCGTCGCCCCCCTGGCACCAGAGGCGACCATGTTGTCGCGGAGTGTGCCCAAAGGGGGGCGGAAACCCGCTGCACGCAGCAGATGTCGCACTCCCCCTTTCTACCAATCCTCCCCACTCGTCCGATCCGACTCCTGGAAGCCTCTGGGGCCCCCCTTGGAGCCATACTGAACTGACAGACTGGGGGGGGGCCAGATATCTGCATGGACCCAGTGGCCCACATGATGTTCACAAAGGTCGCTTCTCTCGGGGACCTGCGCAGAGCGAGCTCGGAGATAGATCGGCCACCGCGACGCCGTATCTGGGCCCACTGGGTCATCCAGCAAGGGCCTGTTTGGCCGTCTTGGGGAACTCCTGGATCCCTCACAGGCTAGTTGTTGTCCTTGGCGCCGTGCTGGGCAACCGTAAGGCCCCCGGAGGCCTCTCGAAACCAACGAACCTCCTTTAGACAAGCCATGGCGTGCCAGAACGGAATCTGGGTCATGGATCCCCCATCACACCCCCTCAAATGAACCGCTTCGCTCAACTAACAGGTCGCACGCAAAGCTCGCTGTCCGTCACCCTGCGATCAGACAAGCCACGTACGTGATTTTCGCTGCGGTGTGCGGACCAAATTTCCACGGACGCGGGGGATCAACATGAAGAACCAGGAGGAAGGGGAGGCAAGAGGAGGAGGAGGAGGAGGAGGAGGAGGAGGAGGAGGATGCAGATGCCGTGGGAGGATGAGGAATGGGATGGCTTGGTCGCATGAGGAGCAAACAGCAACAGAGCGACTGCACACCTCCCACCGCCGAAGAGAAGAGAGGCACGGCTCTCCATTGGGGACATGTCCACGGTGATCGGGCCGCCCGGGTCGTCCTTACGGCATGCGCTTTCTCGAGGGCGACAGGGTGGGGCAGAAGAGGAACAAAAAGGGCAACAGCAACATGTGGCCACCTTCGAAATCCCTCGACCTGAGATAATTGATATCTCCTGGGAAGAAGCCTTCGCGCCCGCCAACTCCTGCCACCGGAGCCGCCCTCGTGTTGCTTCCGCTGGCCTTCCGCCACCCTCCCGTCGCAGAAGAAAAGCAAACCCCGTCGATCCTCGAAGGCTTCGCCCCCTCTGGAGCGCGCTGCCTGGTTGAGGAGGAGGACGGCGCGTCATGAAGCTGCACAAGACATGTTCAGAACTCAAGAGCGGGCACGTCCTCCTACTGGCGGACTTGGGAGGAAAAAACAACAAAAACATAGCCAAACTAATACACCAAAGAGCACGACAAGCCGTCACCGGCCTATTTGTTCGACTCTCCTCGAATCGCCCTCCTGTGGAGGGACACGCCCGACTTGAAGCAAGGGGTGGGGTAGGGGAACACAAAGTGACATAACTATAAAAACTCAGAGGTCCGCGCGGATTTCTCGGATCGGCGCTGGACCCCCCTCCCTGGCGCGCGGAACGCGCCAGGGGTGGCGCCGGAGGCGCCGCTGGGGGGCCCCAACGCCGATCTGAGAAATCCGCGCGGACCTCCGAGTTGTTATGTTTATGCCACTTTCTGTTCCCCTATGGGGGGGGGCGCAGCACGCGACCCGGAGGGCTCCTCGGGAGCGGCCAAGAGGGGGGTGTCCAAGAGGGAGGGGTGCAAATCATGACCGGCGGCCATGTGCGCGGCCCAGCGGGGGGCCAGGGACGTAATGAAATAAGAAGAGGCGCCATGAAATCTGGGGAAAAGTCCTGGCCCCCGCCATGATGTCCACCCGCCCCCCTAGTTTTGGGTCGGGCTTGTCCCCCTTCCAAGGGATTTTCGACGAAAAATTAAGAATACCCCATAAATACCCCAACATAATCAACAAGTGCCCAACAAATAGTCCCCAGACTGGTTATTTGGGGAATATGTTTTGACTTCTTGTTGGGGATCCTTTTATTTTTCGTCGAAAGTCCCCCTGTAGGGGGACAGGCCCGACTTAATCCTGGCGCCGGGGGCCCCCGTGGGGGTGGGCTGACCCCCCCCCCCGGGGCCCCTGGGCACTTCTGCAGGGCGGCCACAGCCTCAGACGCCACCCCCCGAGGGCGACGAGGACCACGAGGACCACGAGGACCACGACGACGCGCGAGGAGGCAATGCGGAGCGATGGGCGGTGGAGGAGCAGGCCCTCGCAGGGGCCCGCAAGCACACAAACAGATAAACACAAATAACAGGATTCCCCGTATGTTCCCATATTTTCTCTGTTTTTGTCTTCCCCCCACTTCCCATATGTTCCCATATTTTCTGGGAGATCGACGATTAATTGTGTCTGTGTGTTTTTTCCCTCCTGGAGGAGCAGGCCCTGGAGGGGCAACAAACTGCATGAGCATGCACTTGCGGAGGTCCGCGCGGATTTCCTGGATCGGCCCCGGAGGCGCCACCAGCGGGCTCCAGCGCCAATCTTAGGTCGGGCGTGTCCCCCTACAGGCGGAGCTTGGACGACAAATGAAAATATTTTAAAAATACTCTAAATAGTCGAGACATATTCCAAGGACTCCCAACTTCGCGCTTCGCGCTGCGCGAAGCGCGAAGTGCAAATAATTTCGCGCTCTCGCGCCGCCCCCCAGGGGAGAAGAGGAGGATGAGGAGGAATCGGAGCCGAACCGCGAAGCACGAAGCGCGAATAACTTCGCGCCCTTGAGGGCGCCCTTGTATTCGAAAATCATCCCCAGACTATTCTTTACTATTTGTGAGTAGTCCTCCTGTAGAGGGACAGGCCCGACCTAACGCCAATCCGAGAAATCCGCGCAGACCTCCCAAAATCGAGCCGGGCGAAAGGGGGGATAGCCAAGGGGGGGTTTGAGAACCAGCTCGCGTAGCGGATTTCCCCGGCGCCTCCTGGCGCTGGGAGGCGCCCCTGCATCGAGGAATGGGCCCGGCGGCGGGGCCGAAACCAGCTGCACGCAGCAGCTTTCGTAACCCCCCCTGTCCCTACAGTCATCGGCCTGACCCAAGGAACAACGCATAGGGAACGACGAACAAAGAATACATAACGCATAATGGAGGCATATGATCAAAAAAAAAATTGAGGGCGGACGTTTTAAAAAATAGTTTCGCCGGCCTGGTTGGGCCCACATACGGGGGGGAGGGGGCGCCGCCCACGGAGGGCCCCCCCAGGGCGAACGAATAAAGTTCTCCGGGGGACAATTATGGTTGCCCCCCGGGCCGTCTGGAGGGCCAGGGGGGGGGCGAGGGCAGGCAATTCGGAGCGGGGGGGGTCGGCCCTTCCCTCCTCCCTCCTCCTTCCGCTCCTCCTTCCTCCCTCCTCCCTCCGGCCTCCCTCCTCCCTCAATTCCTCCTCCCTCCTCCCTCCCTCCTGTCTCCTCCCTCCTCCCTCCTCCCTCCTCCCTCCTCCCTCCCTCCCTCCTCCCCCCCTCCCTCCTTCCTCCTCCCTCCTCCTCCCCCTCCCTCTCTGTATCCCTCCCTCCCTCCCTCCTCCCTCCCTCCCTCCTCCTCCTCCCTCCCTGTCTCCTCCCTCCCTCCTTCTTCCTCCCTCCTCCCTCCCTCCTTCTTCCTCCCTCCTCCCTCCTTCTTCCTCCCTTCTCTCCTCCCTCCCTCCCTGTCGTAGTCGTAGTCGTAGTCGTAGTAGTAGCAGTAGTAGTAGTAGTAGTAGTAGTAGTAGTAGTAGTAGTAGTAGTAGTAGTAGTAGTAGTAGTAGTAGTAGTACTAGTAGTAGTAGTAGTAGTAGTAGTAGTAGTAGTAGTAGTAGTAGTAGTAGTAGTAGTAGTAGTAGTAGTAGTAGTCGTAGTAGTAGTAGTAGTAGTAGTAGTAGTAGTAGGTAGTAGTAGTAGTAGTAGTAGTAGTAGTAGTAGTAGTAGTAGTAGTAGTAGTAGTAGTAGTATGTAGTAGTAGTAGTAGTAGTAGTAGTAGTAGTAGTAGTAGTAGTAGTAGTAGTAGTAGTAGTAGTAGTAGTAGTAGTAGTAGTAGTAGTAGTAGTAGTAGTAGTAGTAGTAGTAGTAGTAGTAGTAGTAGTAGTAGTAGTAGTAGTACTGTATTCGTATTTCTAGTAGTATAGTAGTAGTAGTAGTAGTAGTAGTAGTAGTAGTAGTAGTAGTAGTAGTAGTAGTAGTAGTAGTAGTAATAGTAGTAGTAGTAGTAGTCGTAGTAGTAGTAGTAGTAGTAGTAGTAGTAGTAGTAGTAGTAGTAGTAGTAGTAGTAGTAGTAGTAGTAGTAGTAGTAGTAGTAGTAGTAAGTAGTAGTAGTAGTAGTAGTAGTAGTAGTAGTAGTAGTAGTAGTAGTAGTAGTAGTAGTAGGAGTAGGAGTAGGAGTAGGAGTAGTAGTTGTAGTAGTAGTGATAGTCGTAGTAGTAGTAGTAGTAGTAGTAGTAGTAGTAGTAGTAGTAGTAGTAGTAGTAGTAGTAGTAGTAATAGTACTAGTAATAGTAGTAGCACTCGGTGCATTACGAATAGTAGAAGTAGTAATAGTAGCCGGGGACGGAGGGAAGGAGGAGCAGGGGGGGACGATTAAAAGAATAGTTTTGTAGCCGACGCTGGCCGTCCATTCGGTCGGCGTCCTCTCGGACGTAGCAGCAGGGAAGGGGGGCTGCCTGTCGGACGCCGCAGGGCAGGCAGGGAGCAGTTCTTTTTGTGTCCTGCGCGCGGCGCCCGTTCCTCATAGATCCGTTCGGCAAGGCAGGCGGACAGGGAGCCTTCAGAAGCACATGCGGTTCCGCACCTCGCTCAGGCGAGCCAGGCGGAACTTCTGGTCGTACCTCGCTGTCCACCTGCCCAAGCCGAGGCGGCGCCTGCACATCTCCTCGGCGAAGTGCAAGAGCCAGAAGCCGCACTGCGCGCCCTGCTGGTAGTGCAGGTTGCTCCGCATAGGCAGGCGGAGAGCGTGCGTCGCGCACCACGCTTGCCTGGCCTGCTCCGCCTGCACTCGCGGCAGCTCAGTCAGAGCCCTCCTCTTGGGCTCCTCCGGCGGCGCCATGGGCAGCTTCTGCAGATGCTCCAAGCCCAGCGTCACGCTCTCCTGTCTATGCGTCTTCTGGAAGGTCAGCACAGAAGTGTAGGTAGCCGCCCCTTCGCGGGGACGCAGGGGTACAGATGCTGGCCTGCCCCCCCCCGTCCCCCGCCCGCCCTCGTCCCGCCCCCTCCCAGCCTCCGCGCGCGCACGTCGAGGTGAATCCAGCCGCGGCGACGAGATGTTCTGGGAGCAGAAGGGGGGCCAATGGTACCCGTGCGTCCGCCGATCCTCTGGGGTGCTCTGAGCTCGGTGGAGCCAGCGCCGTTACGCTGCCGTAGTCCCCCGCGCAGTCAGTGCGGCGAGCCTGTCCTGCTCGGCCTGCGCCAGCTCTGCCCACTCGGCGGCCCTGGCCTGCAGGTCCCAAGCTTCCTCCTCAAGGAGCAGCGTGAACTTGTCGAGCAGGTCGAAGTCAGACAGGGAGACCCCCAGCATCAGCAAACTCCTGGCCCACTGGCTGACGGCCTCTTCCTGTTCAGGCCAGTCCGCAGACTTGGTTTTCTTCCTGCCCCCCTCCTCGCCCATCCGGACACCCCTGTCCTTGGACTGACAGCGGGACCAGCCAGGCGTTGCCGCGGCGCTCCTTCGCCTGCTCGCCTCCTCTGCGGCTCGTTCAGTCCAAGCCTTTGCTCTCCTCTGCTCGTCGTCGCTCAGGTAGCGCTTCAACGCCGTCTGGGCGCAGCCTGTTTCTGCAGTCAGCCTCTCCCAGAAACGGGCAGGCCTCGCTCCAGCGAGCGCCTGCTGCGCGAGCTCGTCGGCCAGTCTCTTCATCTCGAGCTTCCTGGCTGGCGTCGGTGGTTCCAGGTTCGCCACGCCACCGGCTTTCCTGGCCTCGACGACCTTCCTCGGGGTATTCTTGCCCGCCACGCCAGGCGGGATCGCTCCCCTGCCTGGCGGTCTCCCCCTCTCCGGGGGCAAGGCGAGGACTCCTTCCTCGCCCCCTCTGGCGGCCGCGTCGTCCAGCGCAGCCAGCGCGCCAGGCGCCTGGGAAGGTTTCAGCCTGCTGGCGGGCGTGGCAGGCTCGCTCGGGCCGGGCGTGGCAGGCTCTCGCGGCCGCTGCAGAGGCGAGAGCGTCAGGGCGCCGCCGCTCGCAGGTGGCAGCGCCCCCTGCTCGCTGTCGCGTGCCGCCTTGGCTCTTCTCTCGGCAGCCTGTAACGAGAGAGCCATTCGCTTCTGGGCCCTCGCGCGCTCCAGCTCTCTGGCGGACTTCGGCTTGGGTCCGCGCGCGCCGCCAGCCAGCAAGAACGGCGCGCAGCTCGCGGGGGGCGGCGCCGCCTGTGGGAAAAAGTCAGCCAAGGGCGTCTGCTTGAAGCCGTCGCCTGGCCCCAGCAGCCGTCGCAGCTGGTCCTGCGCGTGCTGCA
>CAUYUJ010015738.1:132500-135000 GCA_963575745.1 Prorocentrum cordatum
CCTCCTCCTCCTCCTCCTCCTCCTCTTCCTTCTCCTCCTCCTTCTTTTCCTCCTCCTCCTCCTCCTCCTCCTCCTCCTCCTCCTCCTCCTCCCTCCCTCCTCTCCTCCTCCTCCCCCTCCTTATCCTCCTCCTCCTCCTCCCTCCTCCTCCTCCTCCTCCTCTCTTCTCCTCCTCCTCCTCCTCCTCCTCCTCCTCCTCCTCCTCCTCCTCCTCCTCCTCCTCCTCCTCCTCCAGACCCGGGTCAGTAAAGCCTTGCAGAATCCTGCAAGATCCTGCAAGATGCTGCGCCCACACCCAGGCCAATGCGCAGAGTCCTGCCAGATCCTGCAGGATCCTGCGCCCGAGCCTGGGCCAGTGCGACCCTGGCCCTGCAGGATCCTGCAAGGTCGGGCGCTCTGGCTGACCCCCGTTTGCAGTGACCCCCGTCTCTGGAGCCCCGAGGCGGCTTTTCGAGGGCGCCCCTGGCCGCCGAGGAGGTGGCGCTCATGCTGCTGGAGGAGTGCCACATCCCTCCTCGGAGTCCAGCGCGAGTTCTTTCCCGCGACGCGGCGGCGCCCCAGGACCCCAGAGTGCCGCTGTCCGCGCCGAAAGTGGCGACTGCGAAGCACAACGGTCTGATCCCGCGGGCCGCGCTGCCGTGCGCTTGATTTCGAGGGGGGGGGTCAGGGGCCAGCGGCCAGCGCCGCCCGAGAAGGAGGCACGAGCTCCTCAGGCCAAGCTCCCTCGTGTCACGATCCTAGCTGGCCCCATGCGCAGCGCATAACCCGTAGCGCGTTGACACGCAGGCCAACGTGCATACCGAAAACGCACGTCTGGCGCGACGAGTTCGCCCAAACGTGGGCCAGCACGCTGCGCCAACACGGAGCGTGTGAAACGGACGCTTTGAACACGGTCCGTGCTGCGATTCGAGGCGGGCGTGTTCTGGCAGCCTAGGTCACGATGTGAAAACCAGAGGAGACGGAGAGCCTCGCCTCCGTCGAGACCTCCGTCGCGGAGTCCGTGCCCGAGGGCGGCACCGAGGATGAGATGTCGCAGGGAGCTGGGTCGCCGGCGGCGGGAGGGCTTCGCCAGACGTGCTCGCCCCGTCGATTGCCCCCCCGATGTCGTCCCGGGCGCCGCGGGGGGGAGGGCAGCGCGACGCCGCCTCGAACGGCGCGTTCTCTTTCGGCGGGGGCCTGCGCCCCGGCCATCTTGAGTGGGATCTCTGCGGCTGCGCGCAAGAGGACCTGACCGGAAGCTCGGTGTCAGAGCATCTGCAGCCTGCGGGAGCGAAGCTCGCCGAGAGCAGCCGTCGTGGAGGCGCAAAGATGGGCAGGTCGCCCTGCGCCGTGCAGCACACTCGGGCACCCCACCGAGCTCACTTTCGTTTCGCACCATGGGCATGCCTGTAGTACCATGCAGTCCTTCATGGAATGGATGGTGCTCTTAGCTGCCCCGATACGCAACACGCACCACGTATCGTATGGATACGGAGCTCAACAAGTAGGCTGAAAACGTAGGTCCGACACGATACGTTCGCCAAAACGTGGCCCAATACGTGGAGCCAACACGCAACGTATTGACACGGACGTCTTGAACACGGGACTCATTGCGTTTCAAAACGGGCGTATCGAGGCAATTAAGACTGTGCAGTCTTTCATGCATGGAATGGATGGTGCTGGATCGTTGCCTCCAGCCAGGTGCTCCTTTTCCAAAAAGCACTGGCTTCGCGCGGGCGTTCCACTTCGCGGTGCCCAGAGTTGAGGCTACACGCCAGGGGCTGCAGGCTCTTTGGGTGGGGGATGCGCGGTCACATGCTTGGTGGCCACAAGGGCGTCCAACGGCGTCGGCATGGCGAGCCCATCACCATCCCGAGCGTACCGCTCACGCCGCAGAGTGGAACCCCCAGGTTTCGAATATTCTTCCAGAGTTCCAGGCTAGGCATGTTGCACCTCCTTTTTCTCGGTATATGGCATCTGCAGTGTTGGTGCTTCAGGTAACCTCGCACTGTTTGCTTCCCTCCTCCAGATCCTCTGTGATGGCTGCCTCCCATGTGACTTCAGACGGTTGAGATGTTGATGCTGAACAGTTTTGTCGAGACACGTTCGGGCGTGCTTGCCTCTTAAGTCAGCTGCACGCCGAGATAGTGCACTGCGGGAAGCCCACGCGCAACGACTCGCTCCACAACTCGTTCGTCGTCTCTGCTGCCCTGCACTCCCTCGTGCGGAGCGTGGGCGTGCTAGAGGACGCCCCGGTAAGACCCCGCAGGGCCGCCGCGGTGCGACTGGGAAGCTCAGGGGGATCAAACTTGACCACTCCACTTCTGAAGGGGCCCCGTGGGGCTCTGAAACTTGCCGCCGCGGCCCCGGAAGGTGCTGGAGAGGCTCGCCTCTCTTCAGCCCCCGTTCACCTTCGCTTCCCCCAGTTGCCACCCGCCCTGTCCCCAGCGCATTACCCATCCTCACCCCCATCACTCGAGGGCACTTCAGTGGAACCCACGAGCGGCGCACATGTCGGTGT
>CAUYUJ010015738.1:140000-162500 GCA_963575745.1 Prorocentrum cordatum
TGTTGGGCAGGCGGCCTCCTGTCTCGAGTGGACACAGGCCGCGGCGGCGCGGACAGCGAGTCCTGCTCAGAATGAGCAGGCACTGCTGTTGCGCATTGCGTCCGTTCTTGCCGTGCCCATTTCCAAGGGCTCCCAACTTCGCGCTTCGCGCTGCGCGAAGCGCGAAGCGCGAATGACTTCGCGCTCTCGCGCCGCCCTCCCAAAGGGAGAATAGGAGGACGAGGAGGAGAGGGGAGAAGGAACGAGGACCGCGAAGCGCGAAGCGCGAATAACTTCGCGCCCTCGAGGGAGCCCTTGAAAATCCAGGCCTCGACTTTTTAGCCCGGGTCCCCGGTGCCGCCGGCGGACCCGGCCGCTCGCCTTCGGAGCTTCGGCTCCCGCACGGAGCGCGGCGAGTCTGCGAGGCCGCAGGCTCGGCGCACGACACGCGGCCCCGCCGAGTGCCTGCACGGCTGCAGACGGCGCCCGCCAGGATTGCAAAAAAAAACCAAAAAAAACCCTGGATTGCAAAAAAAACCCAGGATTGCAAAAAAAAACCCTGGGTTTTTTTGCAATCCTGGGTTTTTTTTGCAATCCTTCGTTGCAGCCGCGTCCGTGTATCATCGTAATTAGCTGTTGCGAAGGCGCAGGCGGCGACGCCTGCAGCTTGAGGCGATCCGTCACCAGTGGAAAAGCAGGAGCTCCTTCAGCGCGGGGTGCTGCATCGCCACACAACGTGCGGCGCCGTGAGATCGCAGATCGCAGGTCGATGGGGTGACGCGCAGCGCATGGCGCCGCCCCGTGTCTGTGCCGCACCCTCTTTTCAGCTGCCTCTTGACGGCAATGCGCTCGTACGTTTGCTGCGCTGTTCTGTAATTTGCGCGTGGTGCTGTTCTGTACTGCGAGTGTAGCATGCGGCGCTGTCAATCCCGCTAACCGTTTGTCCCGTTCCTCCCTCCCTGTATGTTTCTACACGCACTGTTCAGTTTCTTCCTGCTCGTGGCCACTTCCTGCCAACGACTTAAGTCGCAAGAGTGATGCTGCGATCGGGGACCATTTGGCTGTGCCCAGGCGTTCCTTTGGCGAAGCGCTCAAGGGCACGGTGTGTCCTTCAATGCTCGTGTTCGTCTTGAGCGGGCCTATGTGTAGTCTTAGGTCGGGCACGTCCTCCTACAGGCCGATTTCTGCAAACTTCAAATTGACAACACATGCTCAAAAATCATCCAACATAGCAAACACATCGTCCCCATCCTATGTTTGTCTATTTTTAAATGATCATCCTGTACAGGGACACGCCCGACGTAAGTATAGCCGCCTCACGTGTGCAAAGGGTTGGGCACGTCGCCCGCAGGGCTGGGAGCGGGGGGTCCGCGAGACTCTCTGTCTTCGAGGAGGAAGAGCAGGAGGAGGAGGAGGAGGAGGAGGAGGGGCGGGAGCTTTTTCCGCCCGCGCGAGGGAGTCTCCCAGCCGCTGGCGCCCTGCCGCAGCCCGCGCGCGCCGCCGCCGCCGCAGGCCGCCCAGGCGCTCGCCGCCAGGCCGGCCGCGCCCCGCCCGGGGGCCGCCGGGCCCTGCAGCAGCCGCAGCGCCGCCGCGGGCGCGCCGCCGCGGCCGCCAGCCGCTCCGCGGCGGCGCCGAGCGCGGCGGCCCGCAGCGGGGCCACCGCGCCCGGCGCTTGGCGTCGGGCGCTGCCAAGAGTGCCCCCTGGCCCAACGCGGATCCCCTCGAGTCGTGACGGAATAGTGACGGACAATTTTTCACGGTTTTCAGCCTCTTGGGGCTCTTACGGGACCTCGGGGCCGTGAAGCAGTGTCGACACAATGTCGGACGAGTGTCGCCCAGGGCCCGACGCGTGAAAGCCCTCGGGTTTCGGTACTATGTTGGTGCTAAACATTTTGCCTGGTGTTCTAGGCTAAAGTAGACTGGAACATCATAACCCTCGGCGCGTGGCTGACTCACGCGGTGGCTGTGCAGCGCGCCACGGCACGTCGCAGACGAGGGCGCCTGCGCGCGGCATCGCGCGGGCAGCTCGCGCGCCGAGGTCGGCGCAATCGGCTCCGCTTCCCTGCATCGCCCAGCCCAGAGGTCCGATGCCGTTCTTGTTGTTGATGCGGGTTGGCGGTGCGCACAAGGGGGTGGAGGGAGGGGGGGTGCTTCTTAGAAGGAGGCTGCTTCTTTTAGAAGACGCCAGCCTTACATCTATAGACAAGGCGCGCGCCTTCCGACATCTATGGATAACGCACGCGCCTTCCGAGAAGCAGGGGTGTTTAAAATCAACCCTCCACCCTCCTCCCACCCCCCTCTGCGCGTGATCGAACGAGGTCCCGGGAAGTCTCGACCCATTCCCCGGGACCAGTTTTTCATCCTGAGTTGCTTTTGTTGACGGTCCCGGGGCCCGGCGAGGGCCGCTGGAGGCCGAAAATTGGGAAAAACTCCATCTTGATCTTTTTCCTGCGTCAGATCTCTGGGAAGCTGCCCCCAGGATTCCCAAAAGGAGGCCCTCTCGCTCTGAACTCCTGGCGCTGCAGCTTTCTTACCACGGGCGCTTGCGCCGCGTGCCGGGCCCCGGGACCCTCACGGACCGATCCGGCTCGATACATGTCGGCGGTGGACAAACCCCCCTTTTAGTAGACCCCCCCGTAGTGAAAGCGGCCTGGGACCGAAGCCGACGGACCTGGACCCGCAAAAAACGACGGCCGCGACGCCCTCCCGCGAACCGAGAACACGGCCGATTCCTGCATCGGCGTGTCGGGGCAGGAGGTCCGTCCGCCCCCGAGGTGCAATATTTTTTTTCGCAGCGTCGGACCTCAGGGGCGGCCTCCTCCTCCTCCCCCTCCTCCTCCTCCCTCTCCTCCTCCTTCTCCCCTTCCTCCTCCTCCCCCCTCCTCCCCTCCTCCTCCCCCCTCCTCCTCCTCCTCCTCCTCCTCCTCCTCCTCCTCCTCCTCCTCCTCCCCTCCTCCTCCTCCTCCTCCTCCTCCTCCTCCTCCTCCTCCTCCTCCTCCTCCTCCTCCTCCTCCTCCTCCTCCTCCTCCTCTCCTCCTCCTCCTCCTCCTCCTCCTCCTCCCCTCCTCCCCTCCTCCTCCTCCTCCTCCTCCTCCTCCTCCTCCTCCTCCTCCTCCCCCTCCTCCTCCTCCTCCTCCTCCTCCCCCTCCTCCTCCTCCTCCTCCTCCTCCCCTCCTCCTCCCTCCTCCTCCTCCTCCTCCTCCTCCTCCTCCTCCTCCTCCTCCTCCTCCCCCTCCTCCTCCTCCTCCCCCTCCTCCTCCCTCCTCCTCCCCCTCCTCCTCCTCCTCCTTCCCCTCCTCCTCCTCTCCTCCTCCTCCTCCTCCTCCTCCTCCTCCTCCTCCTCCTCCTCCTCCTCCTCCTCCCAGCACCCCACCACGAGGCCCAGGCAGCGCCGCCCCGGCACAGGGGGCACCCGCAGCAGCCCCCGATGGCAGCGGCGGGCCGGAGGGCCGCCGCCGAGCAGCCACAGCTCTGGCCGGGAGGGCCGGCGGAGGCGACCTCGGCCTTCTCCTCCTCCTCCTCCCCCTCCTCCTCCTCCTCGTCCTTCTCCTCCTCCTCCTCCTCCTCCTCCTCCTCCTCCTCCTCCTCCTCCCCCTCCCCCTCCTCCTCCTCCAGGCGCGGCCGGCGGACCTCTAGGGTAGGCCTAGGGGAAGGCTCTAGGGGTAGGCCTAGAGGTAGGCTTAGGGGTCCGCCCTAGGGGTAGGCCCATGGGTGTAGGCCTAGGGGTAGGCCCTAGGGGTAGGCGTAGGGGTAGGCCCTAGGGGTAGGCCCTAGGGGTAGGCTCTAGGGGGCTGCCCTCCCCGGCGCCTTTTCCTAGCACCCTAAGCCCTAACGCCCTCAACCCGAACGCCCTAAACCACCCTGAGCCCTAACCCTTAGCCTAAGCCCTAGTCGCTGAACTCTAAGCCATACACGTACACCTTGAGCCCTAAGCCCGAAACCCGACCCTCAACCCTCGCCCTCGGCCATCCCATGCAAGCTCCTGGCCTCCGCGGCCGGATCCGCCCCAGAAAACGGGTCAGGGCCAAGACGCAACCAGGACGAGGATCAAATGGGGTCAGGATAAATCGAGAATCTCTGAGATCCGGCGGCTCTGGGGGATGTCTCAAGCGTCGTGGCCTTCTCCGAACGTTCTGGAATGAGAGCGTTCCGGAACGCTCGAGCGGGAACAGACTTATGCTCGTCCCTAGGACGAGGATAAGTCCCTTCCAGAGGGAGGAGGCGAGGAGCGAAGACTTCTCCTCGTCCTCGCCTCCGCGGCCGGATCCGCCTCGGAAAGCGAATCGGGGCGCAACCCGCGGGTGGAGCAGGAACCGACCGTCCCAGCATTCCACTAGGTCTACCACGAAAAAATCCAAAAATGTTCGCACGATCCCAACATGTTCTCAAAATCCAGTGTGACCACTAGGCCTAGACGGAATGTTCTCAAGATCCAAACATGCCCTCAGCACAAAAACCGTGCTCTTGGAGCAGAAGCCCGACGTGCTAGCACCAGGCAGTCCCAGCCAGAAAAATGTTCTCGGAGCACTTCGTCCGAGAGGCCCGGCACCGCGACGAGGTGTCGCGATCTCCGAGCCCTGGATCGACCTGCGAGGGCCCCGCGGGGCCGGGAACCGGGTGCAAACAACTCTTGGGTCGGGCCTGTCCCTCTGCAGGAGTCCTTGTGACCCAGAAGGGGGTCCAGCTGAAAGGGGGGGGTGCAATACATTCGGGGCACTTCTATTGCAAATGTATTGCGCCAGAGAACTGTATTGCATGGTATTGCAACCAACGCATTGCACGCGGAAGCCCAGCACTACATTTGCGCAGAAATGCGTTGCACACCCCAACTCTACTGCAGCCCCACAAGTATATTGCACTACATCTATTGCACTACCATCTAGTCGCTGGACCCATGTTGGGCCAATCCGACGGAGGAATATTCAATGATAATAATAGTGAAAAGAATAATACCAAAAATGCAATGGGGACGATTTTTTGACTATTTCATTTGGGAGCGTGTTTGGAACATGTGTTTTGTTTCGTCCGAAATCCGCCTGTATGATGACATGCCCGACCTAACGAAAATCCCAGGTGTGAAAACTGAAAAAAAAAAAAAAAGCATTGCACGCTCCGATCTCAGAGTATGTCGGGCGGGCAAGCCGCCGTTGTCCCCAAACGTGCGAGGTCCTGATCATTCAGGAGGGCGGGGCCCCCGGAAGTGCCGACCCTTTCGCTGGAAGTGCCGACCCTTTCCCCGTTCCCGGAAGTGCCGGCAGGTTTATTCGGGGAAAAACAAACCTACCTCGCTTTTGACCACCCTCGCTTCCAAGAGACACCAAACGATGCCAAATTGCGGCCTGTACTGGTCAGGCCGCTTGACGAGGAGGCGCGTGGTATGGCTTGGTTTTGCCTGGAAGCGAAAGCGGGGGAGGCAATTCACGCTCTGCTTTATATAATTCCTTGATGGCCCCGGGCCCCGGCGAGGGCCTTCAGAGGCCGAAAACAGCAAAAAACAGCCAATCGTGCTCCGGTCACGACGCGTGGAAGCCTAGGTATACCCAGGCCAGGCGTGAAAGCCACAAGCTGAGCTGTGACAGGATCTTAACACCAGATCACTTTCTGCTGGAGTGCCAGCTTGACTCGAAGGCCACCGCATAAAAACATAATGTCGAGGTTCTTGTCTGCTTGGATTGTCGAGGAGCCCCCCTTCTCGGAAGCCTGGGTGTGTAAGTGAACGTTTTAAACCGGCGTTTCGACATTGGGCGGAAGGGGGGGGGAGAGGGGGGGGTCTGGCTCTGGACCTCTGCTTAGCGCGACTGTTTGCAACAGGGCGTCGATTATGGGGGAGACACCGCCTGCTCGAAACAGGCGCCAAAAACGACCAAGATCTACTTCATGGGGGGGGGAGGGGGGCGAGGGCCCGCGCCGATGGGCAAAGCAACGAACAAGAAAACGATCACAAAGCCGCCGTTGTCTCGGCTGGCCCCCAGACCCCCGACGTCACGATCATTTTCATCACGTCGATCCCTAGAAACTAGAAGTCATGACCCGCTCCCCAGGACTGGTGCTCCGTCCCGCGTCGTCTCCCGACGGCCCCGAGGCCTGGCCCCAGGGCCCCCGGAGGCCGAACGTGGCGAAACACGCCTCCTCCCCTCGTGGTCTTGCCACGACGTCCTTGAGGGGGCCATAGAATGCCGGGCGGGATAACCCGCCGTCGTCTCGGCTGGCCCTCCTCGATCAAGGACACAGACTGTACGATATCAGACTCCCCTGTTCTGGGTGCACCAATAGCCCGGTGGAGCATGCTCCAGTCGAGGGCTCTCCCCCTCGACACCCTGAGCCCAGGACACATATACGGAAGAAGACGAATCGCTATGATTGAGTTGCCGGGCGGGATAGCCCGCTGTCGCCTCGGCTGGCCCTCCTCTGCATGCCCGCCGCCCGCCGCGGCCGAGCCCGCTGGCGCGGCGCCGCCGCCGCGCTGCTCCGCCGCGCCCAGCAGGGCGCCCCGCGCGAGGGGCCCCGGCGCCCCGCCGGCGGCGCGGGCCGCCGCCGCGAGGGCGCCGGCGAGGCGGGGGTCCGGGAAGCGCGCGAGGGCCTGCAGCAGCATGTCCTGGGGTCGACTGCACACAAGAGTGACCCTGGGCACGGGGCAGTTTCTAATACATAGGATTTTTATAAATATGTGATGTTCAATATATGATTAATGTATGAATGAATTTATGCATGAACTCCTCGTTGATTTTAATACTAAATCCCTGCATCTTTATACATTATCCGCACGCGGAGCATGTATTGAAAACGGCACTGTCAGAGTGACCTTTGGTGCGCGGCTTGTTGGGGGCCGCGAGGGGGACCAAACACGAGCGCGCGAGACGCCCCTGCCGCCTCGCGTTCGGCGATCGGGGGGGCCCATTGGGCCCGCACCAGAGGTCACTCTGGCGAAGGGTCACTCTTACGTGTATACGATGGTGGGAGGACCCAGGTGTCGTTGCACCGGCCTTGCAGGCGTGCATGCAGCTGATTTTTCCGCGCGGATTCCTGCGCGGACTTCTGCCCGAAGCGGCGAGCGAACAACGAAGCGAAGGTTGCGTGGGTTCTGATTGGTCTTCATTCCTGGCCAGATAAAAATCTGTACGAAATTCACCTCGAAATGCGGAACGAAGTTCTCCAGGACACCCCGGACCCACCCGATCGTTCTCCGAAAGAAATCCGATCTGCGATGTTGGCGCGATGACAGATGGGCGATTTTGGAAACCCTGAACCCAAACAAGTGTTCGTCTCTTGGGGGCGAATCTTTTACTTCCGCCGGCCTTCCGCCGGCGGAGTCGGCCTCGTTTTACTTCCGCCGGCCATCCGCCGCCTTTCGCGGCGGAAGAGAGGACAACTTCTTGGATCCTCGAAGACAAAGAAACTTCTGGAACGACCCAGATGAGCCTCCAATCCCATCTTGTTTAGAGGCCTCCTGGATGGGGTCGGAGTGGATGGGGTCGGAGGATCAAGCCGCATCGCCCATGCATCGGCGCTGTATCGGCGATGCATTGGCGATGAACCGGCGATGATATCGTCGAAGCCTGCGATGCATCGGCGACGTCGACGTGAAGCAAATCGAGCTCCACATCGAGCCGCATCGGCGATGCATCAGAGATGTGGCGCGATCATCAACTGTGTCGGGCCCACGGTCGAGGAGTGTTCCTCGGGGACCCTTGCCTGTGGCGTTCAGCGCGACACAGGTGTAGTTGTAAAGACGTCTTAGGGGAACAAGCAATTCACAGGACACGATTCCAGATTTGCCGTGTCACAGAGATCCTCCGACCCCATCTGCTCGGACCCCATCCAGGAGGCCTAGACTGTTGGCCCTTACGGATCGACGCCCATCCACGCTAATCGACGATACATCGACGATACGTCGGCGCGAAGGCGGCGCCGACTCCTCGACTACCTGGCGCTGGACCCGGCGGTATGCACCTTGAAGAAGGAATCACGCACACGATACTCCCATGCAGGAGAGCCCCAAAATCGAATCGATACGTCGGATCGGCCATCGGAAGGATCCGGATCGGCGGAAATCGGCAGCCGAGCCAGGAAAAGTCGCATCGGCGGACATCGGCAGGCCAGCGTGCCTCCCGTAAGGAATCGGAGCCCAGATCGCGATCCGAAATCGAATCCAATCGGAATCGGCAACCGTCGAAATCGAATCGACATCGAATCGAATCGAATCGAATCGGAATCGAAATCGGAATCGAAGCGGAGGAATCGAAATGAGCCCTGCCCATGTGCCACGAGTTGCGACCTAACCATGACGGGCAGCTCTCTTGGCTGCTCTCGGCCTCCTCCACGGGGCCTCGGGGACGGTCCAGCGCCGACTCGATCGCGATACAGAAGCCGAACGCAGGGGAAGGCTGAACCTGAACGGTGTTGTTCGTTTTCGTTTTGTTTTCTTTCTCCCTCGTTTTGTCTTCAGTCCGCCTTTACCGCAAAATGAATTCGAAGCGAAAACGGCCCACGAAATCGCCCAAAGACCGTTTGGGTCCAGCCCTGCTGCAAGGGAAAGGGTCGGGGCTCCCGAGGACCCCTTCTCGAAAGAATTCAGGCATCGCATGCCTGGGGAGGAAGACTGCGCGGCATGAGCTTGCACTCTTGGCGGTGGGCGAGCCTCCCTCGAGCAAACCACCCTTCAGTGAAAGCGGCCTGGGACCGAAACCGACGGACCTGGACCCGCAGAAATGACGGCCGCGACGCCCTCTCGCGTACCGAAAACGGCCAACTCGCCAGTCGACGCGTCAGGGTAGGAGGTCGGTCCACCTCCGACACTTTCGGAGCGCTGCGCGCAGTTCTCGCATCGGCGCTGGAGCCCCGCTGGCGGCGCCTCCAGCGCCGCAGCCTGGCGCGCGCGCTCGGCGCGCCAGGGAGAGGGGGGTCCAGCACGGATGCCGGAAAGCTGCGCGGACCTCGGAGACTTTGTGTCACCCAGCTTTCTGTCGCTCGGATGTCCAGCGGTGCCCGCTCGGCAAGGTGCGACAGGCTGGCGGTGGCCGCGATGGCCTCAAAGAGCGGCGCGTGGAAGAGCCCCAGGTCGGAGAAGGCCCACGAGACAGTCGCGAGCTCCTGGGCCCGAAACTCGGGCATCTTTCGGATGGAGGCATCGGCAATGCCTACAAGAAGGGGGACATGTGATGCTCCGCATACCGCGAAAGACCACGCAGTGTTGGCGAGCGCCTGGGAGGAGAACTCCGGCAAGGTCGGCAACGCCGCCGTGGCAATCGCCGACAGCAGGGGCTGGTCAGTGAAGTATGCTGGTGGCGCGCACAAGGGGCTGACGCTAAACGTGGGGAAGCCCCCTATGAGAAGCCTGGGGGGGGGGCTTCCCAGAATTCAGGAGGCTTCTTAGAAGCCCTTCCAGCGCTTCATAGGATAGTAGTGACAAAAACATAATAATTCGGAGGTCCGCGCGGATTTCTCGGATCCGCGCTGGACATCCCTGGCGGCGCCTCCGGCGCTGCCCCTGGCGCGCTCCGTGCGCCAGGGAGGGGGGTCCATCCAACGCCGATTCGAGAAATCCGCGCGGACCTCCGAGTTTCTATGTTTATATCATTATCCGTTCACCTATTTTAGAAGCCCCCGACCATCCAATAACTTTGGTGGGCATCGTTTAACCGATCCCCATCTCCACCAGCGTGGGCTGGGCCCCACTGGCCGACTTACCCCCCTGGATGGGGATACAGGCTGCTCTGTTCGGGTTTCGAGGGGCATATCCAACTGAGGTGGTGAGATGGTGGGGCTCGAGATGTGGATGGGGATGGGGATGGGGATCGGTTAAACGATACTGATCACTGCACCGCCCTTGCAGACGTGCTGCATCGGACTTTGGCGCGGATTTCTGTTAGTGCAAAAACCGGAAACGGCGAATGAAAAACGATGTGATTTTCGCGTGGATGTTTGTTTTGTTTTCATTCCTGGCACAACAAAATCCGCACGAAATGCACCTCGAAATCCGAAACGAAATGCTCCAAGACACTCCGGGCATCCTATCGTTTTCCGAACGAGATCCGCTCTGCGAGGTTGGCGCCATGAGACTTGGAGCATCGGCCCTGCAGCTGCCGCCGCATTCGAAGGCGGCCGCCGCACTCTCACTCTTACAGCGAAAATTAAGTCGGGCGTGTCCCCCTACAGACGTTTTTTTGACGAAGCACTACAAAAACTACTCGGGACATGCCACAAACATGTTCAAGCATGGGCAAAAAAAGTAGTCCCCAGACGATTCTTCGCCTATCTGTAAATACTCCTCCTGTAGGGGGGCACGCCCGACCCAACTCCCACTTCCCATGTTTTCCTATATTTTCCTGGGCATCGACGATTGATTGTGTCTGAGCGCAGCAAGGCACCTGACAGTGCACTTACCCCTGCAGAGCATCGAGGACTACGAATGGTGGTTGGACAATTGCAGTGGGCTGCGCGAATGATTTGTTTCGAAGAGGCTTTCGAGGCATCCCGATTGGCATCAGCGCTGGGAGCTCCGACGGTGAAGGACCTACAGGATGGGAATGCTGCTATCAGGAGAATCCAGAAGCGGGACGATTGACTGATCAAGTTCACAGCTGGCCTGAACCTGTGGAAGACCATGGTGATCAACGTGACCGACAGTGCTTTCGACAACCTGCTGAAGCACAAATCGCAACGAGGACACTTCATCATGCTAGGTGACGAGAAGATCAACGAGGACCCCAGCAACAAGTACAAGGTACATTGCATTGGGTGACAGTCTTCAAAGATTCAACGAGTGGTGCGATCTACTCTATCGGCGGATGCATACTCATGTGCATATTCGGTGGATGTGTTGATTTGAACAAGGTCAATCCTGGCGGAGATCCTGTACCCAGAGATGGATGCGGCCGAGATCGTGCATGACACCTGCCCTGTGACATGCATGTCGGTGACCGACTGCAAGAGCCTGTATGACACGATCGCGAAGGATAATATATCTATGACAGATAGGAGGCTTTCTCTGGAGGCGGCTATACTACGTCAGTCACTAAGGGAGGTCAGCATCAAGTGGGTTAAGAGCGAACAGATGCTAGCGGACTGTTTGACGAAAGTGCTTCCAGGAGGCTACGCGAGGAAGATGGTGATATCCAACTTGTGGACTCTTGGGCCTGATGACAGAGCACCATCAATACGCGGACGGAAGCTACTTGGACCAGAGAAGGTGGCAGCCAACAAGGAGGTTAACGACCTGAACGCGAAGGTGGCCAAGTACGCCAAGCAGGAACTGTACGACGACACCGATGGGAACGATGAGATATCTACCTGGCCGGTGGAAACGTACTATGTGGACGAGTGTTTCTACGACGACAAAGACGAGACTTATGACGAGACCGAGTATGACAGCTACACTACGCCTGAAGGCTGAGCCCGAGGTGGAGACGTACCCCGACGAGATCACAGAGGATGGACAGATCTACCTGGGGGATAGTGCTCTCCTGAGGCAGTGGTTGGCTACATTGGGGCCGATGCGCATCAAGAGTGGCAAGTACGAGGGCAACAGCTTCGCAGACATATGCAGCAAGGGCAAGCACTATGCCAATTGCTTGGGCCGTTGTCTGAAACTGGACGCAGAAGAGAGCAGGAGCTACAACCTTGATCCGGGCATCAAGAGCTACATAGCCTACAGCATCATCAAGTCAGCTCAGGCACGCTGAGATTCACTACCAATTTTGTGTGTTGACGTTGGGTGGTGGAAGATATTGCATTGAGATTCACTACCAAATTTGTGTATACGTTGGGTGATGGAAGAGATGATGAGTGCACCCTCTCAAGTGAAGGGGTGATGTTTGCACCAAAATTTGATTTGATATCTTGATATATGTTGCTCGGTGTACGGGCGGTATTTGGCCGGTCGAGCCGACAAGAATTGTCAGGAATAGCCTGGAGTCTTGTTTCAGAATGTGCTACGCATTCTTTAGACACTTTTTCCTGTGTGAAAATCAGGTAGGCAAGGATGTGAGATTTAGGGCGATGATAATTATCTTTGCTATTGCAACTCTCTCGCTCGCTCGTGCTTTGTGCAGTGTCCCTCTCGCCCGCGGCTATTGTGGCCCACAAGCTTGGCGCGGCAGGGTGGACGCACCTGCTCACGTTTTGGTCTGCGTACGGAGATAAATAAGTCTTATCTGTCTTATCTTGTGCTCGCATCAAGTGCTCGGCGGGAGGGATACAGGTGTCGGAAACCATTACACAACACTCATGCAGAACATATGGTTTGAACCTTCCCCCCTCCCCCCAAATCCAATGTTGGCTTCGGATCTTCCGATTTTGGGCTTCCGAGCGGTCTTGCGAAAACCTGTCAACTTTGAATTGCGGTGGCGGGGAGGCGTGTCGCTTACTTGCTTCCCTCAACCGTATTGCGATCTGTACTTGCACGAAGGATGAGGCCGCCCGCCTCGCGCCTCGCCCCCCCCCCCCGGTGCGCGCCGCCGGGCGCTAGCGGTGCGCAGGCCCACGCCGTGTTGGCCAGGCTCTGGGGCGCGTAGGCTCCAGGCAGGCGCGCTCCGCTGCTCGCAGGGGCCACTGCTCGCGAATGGTCTGGATCCGCCGTGGGGGGATTTACGATGTGTCTATATAGTATAACAAAAATAGTACTACTACTAATAATAGAACAGAATAGTAATAATAATGATCATACGAATAATGACAATAATACTAACACCAATATTAATAATCACAATAATAATTCGCATAATGCTAACGATACTGCTTAAAATGATATGTTTCATGTATTCATGGCGGATTTCGGAAACCCTGTACCCAAAAACGTTTTCAACTGTTGGGGGCGCACTTTTCGCTTCCGCCGCCTTCCGCCGAGCTTCCCTTTTAAACCACTCCGCCCAGGAACCTCCAGGGAAGGACGCTTCGTGAGGGGCCTAAGTGAAAACCAACCGAAATCGGCGCGTTCGAAAACCTGTATTTCGAACGGAGGGCCCACTGACGGGTGCGCGTGCGGGCTCGGATGGAGAGGCCGTCGCCCCTCCCTCGCGCGCCCCTGCCCCTGCGGAGGCGGCACTGTGAGAGCGGTTCCCTCGTCCCCCTCTGGGGCAGGGAGGCCACTCCCCTCAACCAGAAAAACGCATGGATGGCAGACCGAGGGCCGCCGAGCTTCCGCCGGTCTCCGCCGGCGGAGGCGGCCTCTTTCACTTCCCGCCGACCCTCCGCCGCCCTTTCCGCCGCCCTTCCGCGGCGGAAGAGATGACAACTCCTTCGATCCTCGCGTACAAGGCCTTTTCTGGAACGTGACAACTCCTTCGATCCTCGCGTACAGGGCCTTTTCTGGAACGCCCCACATATATATATATATACTACATCCAGGCGGACGTGGGTTTTCGACGTCTGCGAGTAGGCACTCTGCGAGTCGTGGAACGCGCTCGGCGAGTCCCGCATGCCAGGCACCGCGGCGGACGCCAGCGCTCGGAGCAGCGGCGCGTCGCGGACTGGCCGGGTGGCAAAGGCCCACGCCGTGCCGGAGACGTCCGTCGGGCCGAAGGCCCGCGCCCGCCGCGGCGCGGCGGCGGAGATGCAGCGGAAGAGCGGCCCGTCGTGCCACGCCAGCGTCGCCAGGGACCAGGCGGTGTTGGCCAGCTCCGCGGGGGAGAACTCCTCGATCGAGTGCTGCGCCCTCGCCGAGACGGCGCCCAGGAGGGGGGCGTGCACGGCCGCGCGCTTCGCGAAGGCCCACGCCGTGTTCTCCAGGGCCTGCGGCCCGAACTCCGCCATGCGCCCGATCGACGGGGGCGCGACCGCTGCGAAGAGAGGCTCGTCTGTGAGGTGCAGCGCCGCGAACGACCAGGCGGTGTTGCACAAGTTCTGCGGAGAGAAGGCACGCATCGTGCCCATGGACGAGGCGGCAATGCGTGCAAAGAGGGGCAGATCCCGCACCCGCAGGACCGCAAACGCCCAGGCCATGTTCGACAGCTCCTGCGCGTTCGCCCTGGCGCCACTGCCGCCCCGCCCGTCTAGAGCAGCTGCCGCGATGCAGTCCAGGAGCGGCGGGTCGCGCCTCTGCAGCACGGCCAGGGACCACGCCGCGTTCGCCAGGGCCCGCAGCCCGAACTCCGCCCGGAACTGCGCCGCCCGGTCGACGACCTCCTGGACAGCGGCGCGCGACGCACGGCCCGAGGACTCGGGGAGTGCCAGAGGCGTCCCTGGCCTGCGGCGTCCCCAGCTCCTCGCGCCCTCCCGGAGCCCCCGCCGTGGGGCCCACGGGGCCTCGTGGGGGGCGCCCCGGGGGCCAGGGGGGGCCCTCCGTGCTCGCTATCGCTCGGACGGCAATTCTCCGTGCGAGTCTCGGTTTCGTGTTTCTGTTTCTTCTTCTTCTTCTTCTTCTGCTTATTTTTCTTCTTCTTCTTCTTCTTCTTCCTTCTTTTTCCTCGCAAGATGATCCTCGCCGAGAAAAAATGCACACGTCCGAGCGATGCCAAGCGTGGAGCTCTTTGGGGGCAACCTAGCAAAGGACCGCCTCCAGCAGCACCCGAGGGATCCCCTGTGGGCCCTCGCCAGCCGGTGCAGCGCCGTAACCTAGAAGAAGAAATACAACATAAACATAAACTTTTCTGGCGCTCCGCGCGGATTTCCTGGATCTGCGCTGGACCCCCCTCCCTGGCGCGCGGAGCGCGCCAAGGGCGGCGCCGGAGGCGCCGCCACGGGGTCCCAAGCGAGGATCAAAGAAATCCGCGCGGAGCGCCAAACATGTATGTTTATGCCGTTTCTTCTTCTTCTTCGAGTAACCGAGTTCACCGCGTCAAACTCGCGCCTGCTCCGGGCGCAGATGCGAGAGGAACAAAACATGGCATGAGCGTCAGTTTTAGGTCGGGCATGTCCTCCTACAGGCGGATTTTGACGAAAAATGAAATTGTCGAAACATGCCCCCATATGATCAACAAATATTAGAAACATCGTCCCCGGACAATTTTTTTGAATTATTTTTGAACGTTCCCCCTGTAGAGGGACAGGCCCGACTTAACATTAGTGTTAGGTCGGGCATGTCCTCCTACAGGCGGGTTTTGGACGAAACATGAAAACTGTCAGACAACATCCAAAACTAATCAAAAATGGCATGTTCAAAAATCGTTACTGCATTGGACTATTTTTGAGTATTCCACCTGTAGAGGGACAGGCCCGACTTAACATTAGTGTTAGGTCGGGCATGTCCTCCTACAGGCGGGTTTTGGACGAAACATGAAAACTGTCCAACAACATCCAAAACTAATCAAAAATGGCATTTTCAAAAATCGTTACTACATTGAACTATTTTTGAGTATTCCACCTGTAGAGGGACAGGCCCGACTTAACATTAGTGTTAGGTCGGGCATGTCCTCCTACAGGCGGGTTTTGGACGAAAAGTGAAAACTGTCAGACAACATCCAAACATAATCAAAAATGGCACGTTCAAAAATCGCTACTGCATTGGACTATGTCTGAATATCCCACCTGTAGAGGGACAGGCCCGACTTCACATTGAGTCTCTGAGGTCCGCGCGGACCTCCTGGATCGGCACAGGGCCTCCCTCCCTGGCGCGGGGAGCGCGCCAAGGGCGGAGCCGCCAGGGGGGGCCCAGCGCCGATCCGCGAGAAACCCGCGCGGAGCTCCGAGAGGTGATGCTCGGGGGGAACGAGTGGGGGGGATGGCAAAGGGCAGGGTAGAGTATCAGCTCACGTAGCTGATGTTTCCCAGCGCCTCCCGGCGCCGGGAGGCGCCCGTGTATCGAGGAATGGGCCCGGCGGCGGGGCCGAAACCAGCTGCATGCAGCAGATTTCGACCCCCCCCTTCCCTTTCCCTATCCCCCCCATTCGTTCGGCCCGAGATGCTTACAGTGAACCCGCATGACAAGAACGCACGATAATAAGGATGCAAGGGTTAGGTCGGGCGTGTCCTCCTACAAGGGGGCTTTGGAGGAAAAATTCAAGAGACGCAGAACACATTTAGAAAATCCTGAAACATACCCATCAATCATCCCCATACTATGTTTGGACTACTTTTGAATGTTCCTCCTGTAGAGGGACATGCCCGATCTAATGCAAGGGCCCTGAAGACCACGTCGACACTTTGCGAGAAGGGCGCGGCCATCGAAAGCTGCCAACGATGGGCCGAAGGGGAAGGATGCACGGGTAACCAAGTTGCTCATCCTTACTATGCGGGTTGACTGCATGCCCTTTTTCGTTCCTCAGGATGTCCAACACCGCCTCCGCACTCGGGGCGCTCGCGAGCTCCTAAGGCCTCCCAGCTGGGGTCGAAGTAGATGGAGTCGAAGGATCGCGCCGCACGGGCGATGCTCCGGCGATGCACCGGCGATGCAACGGCGACGTCGGCGACGTCGGCGATGGAGAAAATCGGGCTCCACATCGAGCCGCATCGCGGATACATCGGCGACGCGGCACGATCCTCCGACCCCATCCTTAGGTCGGGCATGTCCTCCCACAGGCGGATTCGGGAAGAAAAACAAAACAGAGTCAAACAGCAGTCAGGCACAACCCCTGGAGCATGAACACTCGCCCCCCAGACTGCCTCTCGCCATTCTTGGACATAATCACTCCTCCCCGTGGAGAGAGCGACATGCCCGACTGGACCCCTGTCCGCTCGGACCCCATCTGGGAGGCCCAGAGCTCTTGGCGGCGCGCACAAGGGGGTGAAGGGAGGGGGGAGGGCTTCTTAGAAGGAGGCTGCTTCTTAGAAGGCGCCGGCCTTACGTCTTTAGATAAGGCCCGCGCCTTCTAAGAAGCAGGGGTGCTTCTAAGAAGCCCTCCCCCCCCCCCACCCCCTCTGCGCGCGGCTGAAGCTCCCCGTTGATGCGGATGAAGCTCGGCGGGCCCCGCCGGGCGCGCCCCAGCCGCCGCCGCGCCGCCCGCCGCGGCGGAGGCCAGCGGGCGGCTGCCGCGGCGGCACGCCTGCGGGGCGGCCCCCGCGGCGGCGTGGCCCGCCGAGGCCCCCCGCGCCGCCCAGGCCCGGGCCATCGGCCGGCGAGCATGCCTCCTGGGGGCCAAGGCTGCCACGGAGGAGGGGGAAGGAGCCCAGACCTTCCAGCGGCTCCTCCTCCTCCTCCTCCTACTCCTCCTCCTCTTCTGCCTCCTCCTTGTTTTCGCATTCTTATTCTTAATATTATGGTGATCAGTGTTGTTATCATTATCTTTGTCATTATCATTCTTGATATTGTTATTGTTATTATTATTATGATTATTATTATTGTTATTATTATTATTACTATTATTATTATGATTATTATTATTGTTATGATTGTTGTTATTATTATTATTATTATTCCTCCTGAGTCTTTTTCTTATTGCTAAATTCCTCCTCCTCCTCCTCTCTCCGGGCTCCGGGACCGTCGAAGAACGAACGGCTCGGGATGCGAAGCCAGCCCCAGTGAGAGTGGGTCGGGACGTCGGGGGACCCCGCCTGGAGAACGACAAGGCGTCGCACGCCTGGTAGCATGTCACTTCGCCGTGCGCCCGCAGCAGATGAGCGTTTTTTTATGCGGCGTTGCGACATTGGGCGGAAAAGGGGGGGGAGGAGGGGGGGGGCTGGGCGGACACGGGCCGGGCGGAAGAGGGCAAGCCTCCCCCCTGCCACCCTCCCACCACTGGCCTTGGCCACTCCTGGTGCCCCCCCGACCCTGTCTTTTCGATCGGTCGCGGTGGCTCGCCCTCGCCCCCCCCCCCCCCCCCCCGCACCCCGGCCGCTGGCCGTGGTCATCCCCCGTCCCCGTCCCCGCACTCTCCCACCTCCACTGCTGACGGCCTGCCCCCATTGTCCCCCGACCCTCTGTTCTCCTGCGCAGGAGGAGGAGGAGGAGGAGGGGGAGGAGGAGGAGGAGGAGGAGGAGGAGGAGGAGGAGGAAAGGAGGGAGGAGGAGGAGGAGGAGGAGGAGGAGGAGGAGGAGGAGGAGGGGACGAGGAGGAGGAGGAGGAGGAGGGGAGGAGGAAAGGAGGAGGAGGAGGAGGAGGAGGAGGAGGAGGAGGAGGAGGAGGAGGAGGAGGAGGAGGAGGAGGAGGAGTGGTCGTCGTTCGTCCCCCCTCCCATGGCCCACTCCCATCCCTGGCCCTCGCCCCAGCTCAAATCGCTAGCCGATCGTGCAAGGGCCAGGGCACGCGCCTCACTTGTTCCAAGGCCGGCGGCCCGACCCCGGCCAGGTCCAGGTACGATGTGAAGGAGGAGGAGAGGAGGAGGAGGAGGAGGAGGAGGAGCAGGCGGAGGAGGAGGAGGAGGAGCAGGCGGATGAGGAGGAGGAGGAGGAGGAGGAGGAGGAGGAGGGGGAGGAAGAGGACAAGGGTGACAACGAGAACAAGAGAGAGAGAGAGAGAGTAGGAGGACGACGAGGACGGCGAAGACGACCAGGACCAGGAGCAGCAGGACCAAGTATAGGAGGAGCAGTGGGGAATGATACAGTAAGTCTCACGGCCTGAGAAGTGGACTGGAACAGGTCCCCCAGGCAAACTGGGCAGTTCTGGCGCATGGCGTTCTCCACGCAGACGTGCGTGTCACGGATCTCGTTCGGGTAGCAGCTGCCGCAAGTGTCGCAATGGAAGAAATTCTCACGTCCGCCGACACGGCAAATGCCTGCATGAAGGATGCTGGCGGGAGGGGGGAAGCCGGGCTGGACAGAAAATCAATTGAGAATCCCTCGGGGTCGGTGCCCATTGATGTGGCAGAGTTGAAAGGAAAGGGGGTTAGGATGAGGATGATGAGGAGGAGGAGGAGGAGGAGGACGAAGAGAACCAGTGCAAACCCAAGACTCACCGACGATGTTGGAATATACACTCCCTCCAAGCTCCCTCTTCATAGGCCCCTACAAGGGCCCCGTTCGGAGACAACCGTATGAAGGTCCTGAAGCTTGCCAAACCACAATTCTCATGACTTCGACGTCACGAGTCAACCTGACTGTTGCGTCGTAGCGGTCCTGAATCGTGCCAGAACACCATTCGTGGGACCCCAACACCGCGAATCAACGTAACTGTTACGCCCTGACGACCCTGCATCGCTCCAAAACACCACTTCTGGTACGCTTGCCATCCATGAGAATGTGCAAACTACTTTCGATATCCTTCAAAACAACGAAAACGAATGTGCGCGGCGCTGAAGCGAGAGCCGCATTTTGGAAAAGGAGCCGCACTCAATCCGTGAAGCTCGTGCAAACAAAATATAACGAAGTGCGGGGCGCCAAGGCGAGAACCACATGTTGAAGACGAGCCGCCCTCAATCCGTGAAACTGTTCCCAATGTTTACAACGAATGCACACGGCACCAAGGCGAGAACCACATGTTTGAAACCACCCGCCCTCAACCAGTTCAACTCTTACAACATGTTGAAACGAATGCGCGCGGTGCTGATGCATTTTGAAACGCCCCCCCCACCATTCGTGAAGCTGCTGCCAACTCTTCAGCTTGAGACTCATGAATGGTGAAGGAGTCCTCAGGGAAACGCCCGGCCCGCACTTCGGACTGGCCTCCCTCGGAGTGCGACAGGGAGGAGTTATTCACAAAGAACAGGCATGGAGCGGGATGCGGATGAAGAGGAGAAGAAGGAAGAGGAGGAGGAGGAGGAGGAGGACAAGGAGGAGGAGGAGGAGGAGGAAGAGGGGGAGGAGGAGGAGCAGGAGGAGCAGGAGGAGGAGGAGGAGGAGGAGGAGGAGGAGGAGGAGGAGGAGGAGGAGGAGGAGGAGGGGGGGGAGGTGGAAGAGGAGGCGGCGCCCGTTGATGAGGCAGAAATGAGGAGGCTCCCTCCTCTTCTCTGGCGGTTGTGTCGCCGCTGCTGTCGTCACGGCCGCTGCACAGCGGCGCAGGCGGCGGGCGCCGCTCCCGGGCCTTCGCGCGGAGACCCCCCCCGGAAAATGACCAGGGGCCGCTGGCGTTGGCACGGCCTGCCGAGCACTCTCCCGCGGGTGCCCGCCTGGAGCGTCCGCTGGCGCGGGCCGCTTCTCTTCAAAGTGTGGCTCTCGCCTCAGCGCCGCGAGCACTCGTTTAAACAATTGCGAGTGTTTCGCGGATTGAGGGCGTTTTTTTTTTTATGTGGTTCTCGCCGTAGCGCCGCGCACATTCGTTGTAAATATTTGCACGCGTTTCACTGACAGAGGGTGGGTCGTTTTCACCATGTGGCTCTCGCTGTAGCGCCGCGCACATTCGCCCGGAGCACTTGCAACAGAAGGTCCACTGGTTCTCATGCGTGAGGGAAGTGGGTCCCTGGAAGTCTTTCGGTGCCCCTGGGGCCCTCCAAAGACACCGGGAACGCCAAAGCGACTCTGAATGCAACACGTGTCCTGGGGGGAGCGCCGGCGTCTGGGGCCCTTTGCCCTCTGGGACACCCTTCCTTCACGGCGCCCCATGCTCGAGGGAGAGGTGAAGAGGAAAACGAATAGCAAGAAGTACAAGACGCATATTAATACTCCGAGGAAGGAGAGGAGAAGGGATACGAAAAGCGGAGGAGAGGAGAGGAGAGGAGAGGAGAGGAAGGATGATGCTGATGCTGATGCTGATGCTGATGCGCTGATGCTGACGACCATCATGATGATGAGGAAGGCTTCCTCCTCCTCCTCCTCCTCCTCCTCCTCCTCCTCCTCCTCCTCCTGTTCTTCTCTCTGGCCCGCGCTCGCGTTGCTTTCTCGCCTCCCTCGCGCCGCAGTCCTTGTCCCATCGTGCCCACGACTGCGTCCCGCCGCCCCCGCGACGGGTATCGGGCTCATGCCTCGCATAGCTCCGCCGAGCAAACGGAGGAGGAAGGTGGGAAGGGAGGTGGGAGGTGGAGGAAGGAGGTGGAGGTGGAGGGAGGGAGGTGAAGGAAGGAGGTGGAGGAGGTGGAGGAGGGACGAGGTGGAGGAGGTGGAGGAAGGACGAGGGAGGAAGGCCTCTGTGTGGGAGGTGCACGATGGACAACATATAGAGAGCGGGTGTCGAGGAGGGAGGTTTGCCGCTCGTGGGCGCCGCACTGTGCGCAGTGGAACACCGCCTTCTGCGGGCCCTCGTCGTCCCAGAAGTTGCAGGCGCCGCAGAAGTAGGCTCCGAAGACCTGGCCCTCCCCCGGAGGACGACGAGGGCAGTGGAGGAGGTGAACTCGGAGAGTGGGACGAAGAACAGGAGGCCAACTCGGAAGAGGGGGAGGCAGGACGGGGAGGAGGAGGCGGAGGAGGCAGGAGGGGCAGGAAGAGGACGATGATGATGCTGATGCTGACGCTGATGCTGATGCTGATGATGATGAGGAGGAGAAAGGAGGAGGAGGAGGAGGAGGAGAAGTGGTAGGGCCTGACTTACCGACACTGCTAGGCGAAACTCCAACCGACGGTTTCCCCTGCTACTCGGGGGACACACACACACACACACTCACCACCAAGTGGCGTCGGATTTTTCTGTAATAGAGCCACAACGCATGAACATTGATATGACAGCATAATGTAATAGTAGCATAACATCATCTGCAACAACAATGCGAAGACTCATTATGACGTCGCCTTCGTTCACGTCCCCCCCAAACAAAACCACGTATCAATAACATTTGCAGGAGTTGCGTTGCACGTGTGAGATACGCAAGAGGAGGAATAGGAGGAGGAGGAGGAGGAGGAGGAGGAGGAGGAAAGCCCCGCCCTCATCACACACTCCACCCTTCATCATGCTTCGCTACCCATCCACCTCTCCCGCTCCGCCCCTCTCCCTCCTTCTCCTCCTCCTCCCTGCTCCTCCTCCTCCTCCTCCTCCTCCTCCTCCTCCTCGTCCCTTCCGCCCCTCCCACTTCCCTGTCCCTTCCCCCCCTGCCCTCTCCCAGTCCCTCCCGTCGCTATCCCCCCGCTCCCCTCCCTGTAGCCTCACCCCTCCCCATCCCCCCCCCGTCTCTCTACCTCCTCCTCCCCTACCCCTCGTCCCTTCCGCCTCTCCCTTTCCCTCCCCCCTGCCCCTCCCGCCCGTCCGAAACATCTAAGCACGGCACCACCCCCGAAGACCTCTCCACACTGCTGGCACGCCTCGCCCGCTGGCTGCCTGGCCCCGCAGCGGTGGCAGAGGACCTCCGGAGCTCGCGCAGAGGCCGCGCGAACGGCCGCGGCCACAACGCACCAGCCATCACTGCTTCCGCTCCTCCTCCTGCTCCTCCTGCCCCTCCTCCTCCTCCTGCTCCTCCTGCTCCTCCTCTTCCTCCTGCTCCTCCTCATCCTTCTCCTCCGCCTCCTCTTCCTCCTCCTTCTCCTCCCTCTTCTATTCTTTTCTCATCCTCCTCATTAGCCTCATCCTCCTACTGCTCCTCCTGCTCCTTCTCTTCCTCCTGCTCCTCCTTCTCCTCTCCCTCCTCCTCCTCACTCTTCTATTCTTCCTCCTCCTTCTCCTGCTCCTCCTCAATTCATGTATTTTCCTTCTGGATACCTCCTCTCTGTCGTACCCCGAGGCCGGCCGAAAGGGCGGGCCAGGCGCTTGCCCGAGAATTACTCATAATCGCTGACCCTGAAGCTCAAAAGATGGCAGCAGTGACGCAAATAGAAGGCGGGCGGTTTTCAAACTGTGGCTCTCGCCTTAGGCG
>CAUYUJ010015738.1:170000-195000 GCA_963575745.1 Prorocentrum cordatum
CTCCTCCTCCCTCCTCCCCATCCCCCTCCCTGCTCCTCTTCCTCCGATCCCTTCTCCATCCTCCCCTCCTTGGGCATGACGTCTTACCCAACCCTTTATTCCACTGCATGCTCCTCCACATCCTTGATCAGGGAAACTCGTCTGGGCATCGTTTTTGGATGGGCTTGTGGGGTTACTTTTTCGTACGCGGACGCGCGAAGACGAGTCGAACGCCGTGCAAGCTAAGGCGGGCTGCGCCGAAGCAAAGGGGAAAACAGCGAAGCGAGCGGCGCCCGGGGCTGGTGGGGTTTCCTAGCGTGTGCGAACTCGATATGACGCCGTACTACGCGAGGCCGCCTTATCATTATCTGTTTTCCTCTCCTCCACATACCTCACCCTCCTCCCTACGATTTGCCTCTAAGGATCTCGTAGGTAAATCACAGGAGGATAGGGGGAGGAAGAGGTCATACCTCCCCCATCCATTATGCCCCAACTTTCTCCCCACCTCCTCCTCATCATGCTCGTCCTCCTCCCCCTCCTCCTCCTCCTCCGTCTTCTCTTCTTGCTCTGCATCCTCATCACCATCGCCATCATCATCATCATCACCATCATCATCAGCATCATCATCATCACCACCGCCACCATCATCATCAGCATCATCATCATCAACATCATCATCATCATCATCATCCTCAGCATCAGCATCATCATCATCATCGGCAGCATCATCATCATCATCATCATCAGCATCATCAGCATCATCATCATCATCATCATCATCATCATCATCATCATCATCATCATCATCATCATCATCATCATCATCATCATCATTATCATCCCTATCATCATCATCCTACCCCCCCCCCCCGCACTTTTCCCCCGCCTCCTCCCCCTCCTCCTCGTAATTCCCCTCCCTTCCTCCTCCTGATCGTACCCCGAGCCCCTTACCCATCTCCTCTTCCTTCTCATACTCATCCTGCTCCTGCTCCTCCTGCTCCATAACCCTCGCCCAGCCACTTTCCCGCGCGGCCTCGTCGTGGCAGCGCCGGCACCAGAAGACCTACACCAGGAGAAAAAGAAAGGGGGACGAGCAGGAGGGGGATGAGGAGGAGGAGGATGAGGAGGAAGAGGAGGAGGAGGAGGAGGAGGAGGAGGAGGAGGAGGAGGAGGAGGGGCAGGAGTAGGAGGAGATAGAGGAGGAGGAGGACGCCGACGCCGACCGCGATGATGACAAGGACGATTCCTTGTGCTCCTGCAGGTCGTGCCGAAGACGAAGACCAGAACAAGGAGAACAATCAGGAGAGCGAGGAGAGGGGAGCAGCGAAGAGAAGGTGGAGCAGCAGTGCGACAGAGGAGGGTACTCCACGTCCGCGGGGCGGCGCGGGGCGGTGGGTGAGTTCAGATGTTGAGCCTGTCCAGCGAGGCCGCACAACTCTTGTTATGGATGTCGTAGTTGTGGTCGTGGGAGGTTCTGCCCTCCGATTAAATGTAGCAGCTCAGGACGAGGCGCAAGACGATCATCGATAGCGAGTCAATGCCCTTTGGCGAGTAGTCCTCTCCCAAGCCAAGCCGATGAACATGATCAACACGGACCCATGCTCTCGGGAGAGCCGAGAAGTGCGTAATCCTCTCACGCTCCAGGTAGTGGGCGATGGAGTCAATCTAACGCGAACAACCGAATCGACAAGCGTCTTTCTCCAGCGACACGTGCATGCGATGGCTCATGCGCCACCCACCAGCAGCAGCACGAGGAGAGAAGGAGGAGGAGGAAGAACAGGATGAGGGAGAGGCAGGTAGGACACACTCCAAAAGAAGCACCCCTAATTCGCCTGACCGTGGAAACATATGGAGCGGCACTGCCAGCACTGCAGGGCAGCGGGGCTAGCCTTTGGATGCCTCGTGAGCGACGCGGCCCGCTGTATCTGGAAAGACGTGGCTCATAACCAAATGGGGGGCGACACGGACAGAGCCTGCGCCGCGGGGAAGTACGGTCGAACACATGGCCACAAGGACGTCGTCCTCGTCGTCATCGTCGTCGTCGTCGTCGTCGTCGTCGTCGTCGTCGTCCTCGTCGTCATCGTCGTCGTCGTCGTCGTCGTCGTCGTCCCCAGGACCACGGACGCAGAATCGCGAGTCGGCCGCGCCCGGCAGCAGCCAAGCCCTGGGGTGAGCACCGCGCTGCGCAGCGCCACCAGCGCGCGCGCGTGCGTCCGCTCCCTCGTGGCGCCTGGTGCGCCCCAGCATGCCCCTTGAGGCGCGCTGGCCCGAGGACCCTCCTCGCCGCCGGCGCCCTCCCAGGCCTCGGTCGGTGGGTCCGCCGTGCCTGGCAGCTCGCCAGTGGCCCCTGGCAGTGCTCGGGGGCGCCCTGCGCGGCGAGCCGCACCGCCGCCCCCTCCGTGCCGCGAGCCGCAGCAGACGCTCCGAACCGTAGATACGGTCGGGAACTTCTGGTTTGAAGGGGAACTGGGACACACAAATAAATATACACAAATGACCGGATTCCATGACCGGATTCCCCATATTTTCCCATATTTTCCGGGTTTCTGCCTTCCCCCCCACTTCCCATATTTTCTAATATTTTCTGGAGAATCGAGGATTCATTGTGTCTGTGTGGTTTCTCCCCTCCTGATGATTGGTGTGTCGTCCTGGCGGCCCTGGCGACACGCTAGGCCCTGCGAGCGGATAGCGTGTCGCTCCGCTCCGCGAGGCAGGAGGCTCGGACAGGTTCGGGACGTGGACGGTCGGGGACTGTGAAGTGATAGCGTGTCGCTCCGAAGCGCGGTGGGCCAGAACCGGCGGAGCGACGCGCTACCCCAAAGTTCCCGACTGTATACAGCTCCATGCCTGGCTGTCCGCTGAACATACTGATACTGGCAGCCTGACGAGGTGAGCGAGCACAACTCACGCGGTAAACAGCTTGTTCACCCCGTGAGGCGTGACACTCATCTCTGCCGCGCCCTCGTCGACCCGGAGCCACATCCTTCTCCTAGAGGAGAGGAGAAGATACACCGGTCGAGAGAAACGGCGGGTCTTGACTCGCGCCTGACCGCGCGCGGCTGGCGAGACTTCTTCACAGTTCCGTTTCACATTCTGGTATCAGTGCATCGACACGCTGGGCCGCCAAGCGGGCCAACGCCAGGGCGGCGGTGGCAAGAGATGCTCGCGGGCGGGGGGGGCGATGGTCACGATGGTAACGACGATGACGATGGTGATGGTGAGGATGGTGATGATGATGATGCTGCTGCTGCTGATGATGATGATGCCGGCGACGACGACGACGACTATGATGATAATGATGGCGATGATCATGAAAACGATAATGATGATGTTGATGATGATGCTGATGATGATGATGATGAAAATGAGGAGGATGACGATGACAATGACGATGGCGGTGAGGACGATGGTGATGGTGCAAATGATGAAAAGGCGGAGGATGACGATGACAATGACGATGGCGATGAGGACGATGATGATGATGAGGATGATGATGATGAGGATGATGACGGCGGTGAGGATGAGTGTGGCGATGCAGATGATGATGGCGACGATGATGGTGACGAAGAGGACGATGATGACGATGACAATGACGATGCCGATAAGGACGATGATGCTGATGATGGTGATGGCGATGAGGATTATGGTGGCGATGGTGGTGATGATGATGATGATGATGATGATGATGATGATGATGATGATGGTGAAGCTTACGATGGTGATGCTGAGGCTGATCGTGGTGTTGATTTCGATCATGATGAGGATGCTGCTGATGATGATGGTTGTGATGGTGGTGATGATTGTGGTTGTGGTGGGTGTGATTCGCAATGGCGATGATGGCAGCGCTGATCAATACTGTCATGGGCGATGATTGGATTACGGCGATGAAGATGTCCATGACGGTGGTAACGATGGGGTCGCTGAAGGTGCCGAAGCCGCAGTGGAGGCAGCAGGGGGGATAACGTCGATGATGATTGGGAAGGTGACGAGGAGGAGAGAATGAGGAGTGAGAGACAGGAGGAGGACGAACAGGAGGGACGAGCAGGGGGAGGCAGAGGAAGAGGAAGAGGAAGAGGAAGAGGAAGAGGAGGAGGAGAAGGAGGAGGAGGAGGAGGAGGAGGACTACGAGGAGGGAGGACGAGGACGACGAGGGACGTTGATTATGAGAAGGAGGAGGACCACGAGAAGGGAAGGACAGGCAGGAGGAGGATCAAGGGAGAGAAGAAGTGAGAGGAGGAGGAGGAGGAGGCGGAAGAGGAGGAGAAGGAGGAGGAGGAGCAGGCGCCCAACGCAAGAGGGGTGATGTCGTCAACAACCACGGCCAAAGACCCGAGCGGGAGGCTGCGGGGCCCTGCCTGCTGCCCGCCAGGCCACAGTCGGCGATGGGCGCACGCCGAGCCGTGCTTTCAATGCACGGCGCGGAGGGAAGCGAGGCGAGGAAGCGAAGGGCACGTGTCCAGAGGAGGACGAGCAGGGAGGAGCCGGCAGCAACAAGAGCAGTGGCGATCGGAGGACGGGGAGGAGCAAGCGGAGCGTGGACGACACGGGACGAGCCCCTACGCCGTGCTTCAGACCCGGGGGCGTAGACTCGCTCCAAACATCTTTCCCTACTGGCGAACAGCCACACGTATCCGACATACCCGTGAAACGGCATTGGCTGAAGCTCGGCACTGGGAGCGACGAAGATACTGCGTCAAGGGAAGAGGGAGGAGAGGAGGGCAGTGCATCAGCGACAGCAGAGTTCGAAGGGAGCGGACAAGGACGAGAGATGGGAGGTGCGCCTGTGGCCGCTACCTCTACCGAGCCCGCGGACGATGAGATATCAGCCTGAGAAGGCGGAGACAATCTCGAAGTCGGCAAATCCCCGAGAGGCGGCGCATGATCGACGAAGGACTCGGGAACGTCCACGGGCACGGCGACGACAGCAAAGTGCCCAAGATTGCGGCGAGGACCCAGCAGGAGTCGGGCGCAGCGCAGGGCCAGCGGGCGACGCAGAGCGGAACGGAGTCGAAGAGCGCGTCCGAAGGGGGCGGGCGCGCAGCGGCAGGATGTCGTCGTCGGGGAGGCCGTCTCTGTCGAAGAAGTCGGGCAGGTCGACGAAGCTGGCCGCGGCTGCACGACCCAGCGCTCCAGCCGAGTGCGCGGTCTCGGCTGGGCCATGCGCACGGAGCGAAGGCCCGCCCACGCGCGGTAAGGACGTCGGTTCGTCGGCGAGCGGCCAGTCGTCGAACGTCTTCGGGGCGTGGTGCCTCGAGCGCGCAGCAGCCAGGAAGCCGCGCGCTGGCCGCGAGTGCGGCACGAGCCCCGACCGAGCCAAAACCGGCAGAAAGGACGAGCCAGCGCGGCACGCGGCGCAGCACGGAGACGACGGCAGCGGCAATCGTGTCGCAGCGTGTCCCTCGCCGCAGCCACATGCACGGCACCGAAGTCCAGGATGGTGGGCAATCATTGCAGACGCGAGCCGACCATCAGTCCGCGCACGCATGGCGGCCCCTGCCCAAGAGCACGGACCAGCGAAGAAGAGCGTTGCCCACATCCGCCCAAGCGATCTGAGAAACCGCATCGCCGCGGCGAGGTAGCGGCTTGCGCAGCCGTGTCGGGAAGAACTGTTGAAGAGGTGCTGCTTGGCGGGCATGACGACGAAGCGCCGGGTGAGTCGCGCGCCTGGGTCGAGAGCGCCGACGGGCAGCGTCGGCGAGCGCGCTGCGCACCGCCTCAGACGCCAGGGGATGCAGAGCGTCGCCAGCGCCGGCGGCAGCGGGGGTCGCCACGAAGGGCCCAGACTTCCAGAGGTCGAGGTAGAGAGCCTTGGAGGCGAGCGTGCCGAGCGCGCGCCCTGCGGGGTGGTCGAGGGCAAAGCGGCGCAGGCGCTCCAGCAGCTCCGCGTGCTCGAGGAGGGTGACCAGAGCAGATCGCGCGAGCATCGCCGCGCAGATTCAACCCCAGCAAACGATGCGAGGCCCACCCCAGCATTCAAATTGAAACCACGCTGACAGCGAAAAGTCTCCCAGCGCGGTGCGAAACACTTGTGCGTAAGGACAGGCTGTTCCAGTCGTCGCGTTTCCGTCGGGAGCTGCCGACACTGCGCAACCTACGACCACGTAGATGCAGCGCGCGCGCAACAGAGGTGGGCCGAACTCGGCTGCACGTAAGAGTGACCCTGGGCAAGAGTGACCTTTGGTGGCGCGGCTTTTTTGGGGGCGCGAGGAGGCCAAACGCAAGCGCGCAAGACGCGAATATCGCAACGAGCGCGGCGATCGGGGGAACCCAGTGAGCGCGCACCGAAGGTCACTCCGGCGAAGGGCCACTGTTACGTCTAGTCGACGAACGCGCGTAGGGCCCCGAGAGCGCGTCCACGAGGCGCGTGGGGGCCTTGTGACCCAGGCGGGCCAGAACGGCTCACTGCGCGGACGCCCTGCGAGAGGCCGGCGACGCGCGCGGCGACGCCGCCGGCGTCGCCCGCGCAGGCCGGCACGAGGCCACCCACGCCTGGGGCCCTCGACGGCGTGAGCAGGGCGCCGCAGAGAGGCCGCCGACGCCATGGCGCACAGGGGCCCCGCAGAGCCCGCGGCCTCGGACGATGCAGGAGGAGGAGGAGGAGGAGGAGGGAGGAGGAGGAGGAGGAGGAGGAGGAGGAGGAGGAGGAGGGGGAGGAGGAGGAGGAGGAGGAGGAGGAGGAGGAGGAGAGGAGGAGGAGGAGGAGGAGGAGCGGGAGGAGGAGGAGGAGGACGAGGAGGAGGAGGAGGAGCAGGAGCAGGAGGAGGAGGAGGAGGAGGAGGAGGAGGAGGAGGAGGAGGAGGAGAGGGAGGGAGCGGGGGGGGAAAAAGAATCGAGACAAACCCCCGCTCGACAGGGCTGGGCCCTCGAACGCGGCGCGCGGGAAGTTCCTTGGAGGCCTGGACATGGGCATCAGCACGAACACTGGGGGGTGTCTCCACAGGGGGAAGATGATTCCAGACTTCGGTATTGGTGGTAATACTTCGGCCACTTGGAAGCCAGACTTTAACTACCACCATCACCGAGATCGGAATTTTCTTCCCTCGGTGGAGGCACACCGCCGATATCGGTGTTGGCGTCAATCTCCAGGACTGCGGAGTTCGCAGACGTGACGAAGGGCTCTGGGGCCCCGAGGTGCCGAAGGATGAAAAACACTAGCTCCTGGCCCAGGGGCGGGAAGGCCCGGCGGAAGTCCAGGGGGAACGAGGGGGGGGGATCCCGAGAGAGCGGCGGCGTCAGCGGCAGCTGTCGAGCACGAGCATCGAGCTCAGGGGCGTCGAGACCAGAGGTTGCGTCGAAGTACGGAGCCCCGCTGGCGCGGGAGGGGGCGGCGACCTGCAGCGCGGGCAAGATGGCGCGACTTATCGCCGACGAAAGCATTAGATCGGCGCGTCCTCCTACATGGGGGTTTTAGACCAAAAAATGAAGCATCATCAAAACAGAACCCAAGATGGTCAGCAACATCAACACATCGCCCCCAGACTACGCTATGACTATTTACTATTTTTGAACATTCCTCCCGCAGAGGGACGTGCCCGACTTGACGAAAGCGAGCAGCTTGACGCCGGCGTCGCGCGGCCCAAGCACCCCGACCCGGTCGGCAGAACGAGTGCCCTCTCCCCGAGCAAGTTCCGGGCCAGGAGCGCCTGCAGCGCCGCCGACGCATCGCCGCGGGGCGCCTGCCGAGCATGCGCCCAGTCCACGGCGTCAATTGAGATCGTCTCGCCTTGTGGATGCCATGCCAACGGGCACTCTCACAATCCGACCATTGAGCCACACATGTGTTTAAACTGTGTAAAACATGTTCTAGCAATGTTTCAAATATGCTTTTCACATTAAAAAAACATGCTTGAAACATCTTGTGGACATCTGGAAATTATTTGGCAGCATGCTTCCTCTCCATTCATCGACTTCCACAAGTCTCGCCGCACTCGTCAGCAGTCCGGGCGGCGCGCAGTAATCCGTCGACCCGAGGGGCCGAACCACGAGCAGAACGCACCGCCCCCCTCGTCGCGCGGAGGGCGGGCGGCGGACGATGCGCGTGGGCGATCGGCGGCAGCCACCGAGGAGCGCACGGAGAGAGGGCTCTCTCATCCCACGGCCTTCGCGAGACGACAGGGCGCTAGTGCGCAGCAGGCGCTTCCCACCGATCGCGGGGGGCCAGCTGCCGGGGCGCCCTCGGGGCGGCGAAGTGACGACTGAGACCTGCGCTCTCCTGTCGGCGACCGCAGCTCTGCTTTCCGCCCGAGGGCGCGGAGCTGAGACCGCAGCTGCCGTGAAGCCCCTCGCCCCTTGGAGGAGGGAGGAGGAGGAGGAGGAGGAGGAGGAGGAGGTGCCTCGCGCCGGGCCCCCGCGGGCCTCCGCTGCCCGAGGGACGGCGGGCGCCTCGGGCGGACCTCGGGCCCCGGGGCACCGCCGGGCAGTCGGCGCCCGCGGGGCTGGGCTCCAGCACGCGGCTGGCGAGTCGGGAATCCTGCCTCCAGGTCACGCGCGCCATCATGCGGGCCACTCGGAGGAGGGCCCGGGGGCAGAGCGGCCCCTGCCTGGAGAGGAGGCCCCTGGCCTCCGCCCCCGCGATGCGCAGCGACCCTCTGCGCCGCCCAGGCGGGAAGAAGACCAGCTGGCCAGCCAGTCCACCGGCTCGACCAGACCGCGCAGACGAGCTCGAAAGCTGGGATCCTGACAAACGGCATCAGGCGCCGAGCGCTGGGCAGGGGGGCGAACGGCGCGAGGGGCGAGAGAGGCGACGGCAGCGAGGCGGCCTCGGCGGCCGCCCCCGCCGTCGCCGAGGGGGTGCGCGCGGCTGGCGGACCTGCCAGCTCGGCGAGGAGACGAAGACCCGATCGATGACGGCGGCGCGATCCGCGGCGCGCTCGAAGCTCGTCGGCAGCGACTCCGTCTCTCCACCATCTCGAGCAGCACCTGCTTCCGCAGCGCAGCCCGCCCGCGACGGCGGCGGGCGGCGCGGGGCGCCGAGGCCGTCGGCGCGCCCAGGGTGAGCGCATCCTTGCTCGAGAAGTTGGAGTCCCCGTGGACCGCTGCCAGGCGCTCATGGGGGAGGGGCCGCGGCCGCGGCCGCCTCCGCGCCGATGGCAGACGCCGCGGAGCGCACCTCCGCCGCCGTCGAGTCGCGGTCGCGCGCGCTCGCAGTGCATGGCGACCGCGGGCCCGCAGCCACCCAGAGAAGAACGGCGCGCCTGGGCACGAGAGCCGCCAGTTCGGGCTGAACAGGGTCTCCAGCTGCCGCGGCGAGTCGAGGAAAAAGGATGGCCGCGCCCCCGCGCGCGCGGCCCGAACGGTCATCACCACAGACAGTGGCGAAGATCCGGGCGTCGGGGGGGGCAGCTGACGCGCGCCGACGAAGCTGAATTTCATCTTGGTGAACTTCTCGCAAAGAAATCACACTGCAGCTACGAACCAGTCGAGACAGATAACTCTTTTTCAGGCTGGCCTTCCCACCAGCAGCTCGGAACAAAGCCAGACAGTTCCGCGCGCAGAAACGCAGCGGCGAAGCCGCCTGGCCCAAGGGTGGGCGGGCGCACTCGAAGAAGCTCGCTGCGGCGAAGACGCCGATTGGAAGGCTCTTGCGGGGCCGCGATGGCGGCGGTCGCCTGCGCCAGGGCGTCCTTGGAGTGCCCGTGCTTGGAGAGGCGGTCAGGGTTCCAGAACAGAGAAGAAGGATAATCCCCAGGGCGCACTTCCACACGAAGCACCCTGTCCCAGCCGATGGAGAGGATGCCCCTCTCGCGGTCGCTGTAGCGCTCGATATTGCCAGGAATGGCGTCGGCGACGGCCGCGCGGCAGCGGCGCAAGATGACCCCGTCTTGACCTGCTCGGGGAGCTTGTCGGGGCAAGCGCGCACCTGCGTCGGAGCCAGGGGCCGCGGCGGTGAACTCGCGCCAGGAGCCGCCTTGCTTGAGGTTCGGGAGGGGGCGGAATACCTTCCTCGCGGCTTGGCCGACCATGCCGTGGAGCTGCATTTCGAAGCGCTCGGTGGGGGCCTGGCCACGCGCCTCAGTCATGCACTCCTCGGGCGTGGAGGAGAGCTTGGAGAGGTAGTCGGACATAGCCTTGGAGGCGGCCTCGCGCGTAGTCGCGCGCTGGGCCACGGCCACCAGGCCGGTGTCGCCAGGGTCGCGGTGGAAGCCGTTGGGGACCGCCACAGGAGCCACAGGGCGCTGGTCAGCAACAGCAGGAAACTTGTGAAACTCGTCGAGCTCAGACCGCATGCGCACCCACTCGGCGCCGTGATGGTCGAGGCGGTTTCCCTGCTCGTGGATGGCACCGGTTTGCGCCCTGCTCGTGGATGGCGCCGGTTTGCGCGTCCAGTCTGGCTTGGAGCCGGCGTGAGAGGTCATCGACCTGCGGGCGAATAGCAGCCTGCTCCTGCTGCTGGTCCATGGAGGTGGACTGGGCCGTGACCTGCGTCCTGAGACAGAGGGCGTCGTGGCTGTTGGCCACCGTTTTGCCAACTGCAGCTCCCACGGTCTCGGTGAATGAGGCGCGCATGGAGTCGAACTCGTCCCTGCAGATCTGGCGCAAGTAGTCGTCATTGGTCCAGGCATCTTCCTCGTCGCTTATGTCGTAACATCAGAGCCAGCCATAACAGTCCGCCTGCGCGGGATGAAGCCACCCTTGCCGCCCTTGCTGCGCCCTGTGGTGTGAGCGGGGTCCTGGGAAGCGAACGTCGGGGGAGCAGCCAGACGATCCAGCTGAGAAGCAGAAATGGCAGCAGCGGGAGCGCCAGTGGCCATGCTGGTCTGATGGGGGGAAGCACGGCGCGACAGGAAGTGCAGCTGGTGGCCGATAAGAGCTGCCAGCAGGCGGGCCTGTGGCAACCCCCGAGAGCTGACCGGGTCGGTCGTCTGGAACACTCGAGCCGCCCCGTCGGCTTTGTCCAAGTTGGACGCCCCTGGCCAAGGTTTCCAGCTTGAGCCAAAACGGTTACGGACGAGGAGGGGGAGCAGGAGGAGGAGGAGGAGGACAAGCTAGGCGCGTTCGCGCCATTCCTGACATCCGAACACTCCAACCTATCCCCTCCCATTGTGCTAATGCTTACCCTATCCGCCGACGGGTGACAGAGCTGACCTAGAACCCCCAAAAGGGTACCATAGTGTTATGCGCTATCATAGGGGGAATTTTGAGGAGGTGGCAGATGAGCTGGGGGATGTGAGGGAGGAACAAGCGGAGGATGAGGAAGGAGAAGAGGACGAACAGAGGCAGCAGGAACAGGAGTGGGGGAATGCGGAGAAGGGGAAAGAAACGGGGCGACAACGAGGAGGAAGGACATGGTTCAAGAACAGTGGCCCGCGCTGGGGCGAGAGCGTCGCCCGGAACGACGGGAGAAGAGCGCCGATCCTGAAATGCGGCCAAAGCTGCAGCAGGAGGGCAACCCCAGACATCCAGCTGCTCCAATTTGCTCGATACGTGGACCCAGGAGGTCCGGATCACTTCTCTATATAGGGCCGGCCTCTCGTCCCGAGTCGTGTTGTTGCCGCTCCCGAAGCCTGGCGAGGGCCCCCAGATTGTTCGATGCGTGGGCCCCGGAGGTCCGGACCACGTCTCTATAGGGCCGGTCTCTCGTCCCGAGTCGTGTTGTTGACGCTCCCGAAGCCTGGCGAGGGCCCCCAGAGGCCGAGAACGGCAACGAAAACCGCCTGCTGCGATTTCTGTTGGGGGGCGTCGGACCCCAGGGATCTGTTTGGAAGGGCCGAGAACGTTCGGATCGAAAGTGCGCAGGGGAGAGGACGGCCAGCACCACTCCTGCTGCGCAACAGGAAGCAGTACGCGGATGGGGGGCTCGCCGCTCTCAGGGCGCCGTCGGGGAAAGAGGGGCGGAGATAGTACTGATATCGAGCGATTGTCGAGCAGCTGAGGAGGAGGGGGATGATGATGATGAGGAGGAGGAGGAGAAGGAGGAGGAGTAGCAGGAGGAGGAGGAGGAGGAGGAGGAGGAGGAGGAGGAGAGGATGGAGGAGAGGATGGAGGAGAAGCAGGAGGAGGAATGGGGCTCAGGGACACACACACACACACACACACACACGCACATCAGTGGACTCGCGCCCCAGGGTTCTCCATATCATTCGCCATACGTAGCACCCCGCAATTGCGGATAAGAGTTGGGGGGCGGGGGCGGGCGACGCGGCGGGCGTCGAGCCAGCGGACCTCCTGGCCCTCACCTTCCCTGTCGATGGCGCCCTCCTCCTCCTTTTTCTCCTCCTGCTCCTGCTCCTGCTCCTCCTCCTCCTGCTCCTCCTCCTCCTCCTCTTCCCCGTCCGCGTCATCGTCCTCATCGTCGTCGTCGTCGTCGTCCGCCTCCTGCTCCTCCTCCTCCTCCTCGTCCTCTTTTTCCTTTTCCTCCTCCTCCTCCTCCCCCCCCCTCCTCCTCCTCCTCCTCCTCCCCCATCCCGATCCTCCCCCTCCTCCTTTCCGTCGTCGTCGTCCTCCTCCTCCTGCCCCTCCTCCTCCCTCCTTTCTCGTTGTCTCGTTGTCCCCCTCCGTCCCCCCCTCCTTTTCCTCCTCGCCCTCGTCGTCGGCCTCCTCTTCGTCCTCGTATTCGTCGCCGTCGTCGTCGTCGTCGTCGTCGTCGTCGTCGTCGTCGTCGTCGTCGTCTTCCTCCTCCTGCTCCTCGCCCTGCTCCTCCCCCCCTGCTGCGCGGAGCGTGCGCGCGCGCCGGTGGGTGGGTCGCGGGCTTGTGCAATGAACGTAGTTGGGGTCGCGGGTGGGTCGCGGGCTCTCCACCTCCACCTGGAAGGAATTCAAAAACAGCCCGCCGCAGGCGCCGGAAATTTTTGTTTGTACACTGAACGCGGTTTGGGTCGCGGGTGGGTCGCAGGTTCTCCACGTGGAACGAATACAAAAGAAACCCGCCGCAGGCGCCGAAAATTTTGGGTGGGTCGCGGGGTGGGTCGCGGGTGGGTCGCGGGTGGTCGCGGGTGGGTCGCGGGCGTGGTTTGGGTTGCGGGCGGGTCGCAAGTTCTCCACCTGGAACGAATGCAAAAGAAACCCGCCGCAGGCGCCGAAAATTTTGGGTGGGTCGCGGGGTGGGTCGCGGGTGGGTCGCGGGTTGGTCGTGGGGTGGGTCGCGGGTGGGTCGCGGGTGGGTCGCGGGGTGGGTCGCGGGTGGGTCGCGGGGCGGGTCGCGGGTGGGACGACGACAGCAACAAACAACACACAACAAACAACAACAAGACTCCGCATCGCGGAATTCCACTTCAGCCACGCACCCAGGGACAATGAATGACCGCTCGGTTCAGCCCCCTCCCTCCGACCTCCTGGCTGCTCCTCGTCCCCTCCCCTCTCTCATCCGCTCCGCCTCTGCCCGGGATCCGACAGCTGCTGTGCCTGTGTGCCTGCCTCCTTGCCCGCCCGCCTGTGCCCTGTCTCCCCAATTAGAGCTGTGCGTAGCCCGCCCAGCTTTTATCGGAAGAGGTTCGCTCTCGCCCCGCAGACCAACAAAACTCTGTGCTTTGCCTCCCCTCCCGAGGGGGGGCGGGAAGGACGCCGCGAGGCCTCCCCGCAGCAGGGCGCCACGATCCGGCAGCGGCGCCGGTAGTGGCAGCAGCCCGGCCCCGCCGCGCGGGCGGCGCCTGCGGCGGGCTATGGGGGGGGAGGGAGGAGGGAAGGGGCAGAGGGCCGAAGGAGGGGAAGGGAGGGAGGAGGAGAGGGAGAACAACAAGGAGGGAGGGAGGAGGGACGAACAGGGGGGGAAGAGGGGTCAGAAGAAGAGGGGGGGAAGAGGGGGGGAGGCAGGACGAGGGGGGGGGGCGGGGAGAAGGGGGAGTTCCTCCTGCGCGATTTCCAGAACGGTTTTGGTGAGGATAGCGCTCTCACTTTGGAGCAGCTGAGCAAGGTCAAGCATTCTTGCGAGGCCGTTGCCGACTGGCAGTGCCATATTACTTAAGCCAGTGACACGGGGGGCGATCTGACAAACACCTCCGTCTCTTTCTCCCCCATCCATGTTCCAGATAAGCAGCTCGCACCTGCCGCATCCAAAGACGTTTCGAGAATGAGGGCGGGCTGGGCACATCGCCTGAGACTTCCTCACCACTTGTGATCCTGAAGCGCCAGATGTTGCAACAACTTCACGGATGGAGAGCGCGTGTGGGTGTGTCTTTAATGCGGCTCTCGCCTCAGCGCCGCGTGCCTGTGCCTCAGAAGCTCCCAATAACTACACCCACGGTGCTAACACAACAGGGGTGTCGCCTCTGCGCAGCACGCATCGGCCTTCTAAGAACGCCCCACAATTACGCACATGGATGGTGGGTTGTTTACAAAATATGGCTCTCGCCTGAGCGCCGCGCACATTCATCTCAAAAGCTTCCAGAGGTTACGCGGGTGGAGGCCGGCCCGTTCTCAGAACAAGCTTCTCGCCCGAGACTTCCACAAAACACACGTGCGTAAAGGAGTACAACGGTTACACGTAGGTCGGGCCTGTCCCACTACAGGGTGAATATTCAAAAATGGTTAAAACATAGTCCGGGGACGATTTTGAGTATGTATAAGCATTGTTTGAACATGTCTTGACTATTCCTAATTTTTCGCCCAAAATCCCCCTGTAGGGGGACAGGCCCGAACTAAGGCTACACGGCAAGAAGGCGGCTACTTTTTCAGACGTTGGATCTCGCCTGAGACTCTGCTGAGCTTTGCGGCCAGAAACCTTTTTTGAGCGCAGCCGCTTCACGGATGGAAGGCGGCCGCTTGCCAAAGTGGGGCTGCCGCTGGGCGGGCTCGAAGGATGCCGGGCTGCCGGGCGGTGCCTCTCGAAACGGAGCCCCCGCCCGACTCGCAGGCCCCTGGGCTCGTGCCTTCCAAGGGGTGTGCCTCGCGCAGTGGAGCGTATGGCTTGAAGGAGCTCGTGGGGAGGGGACTTGGGACGGGAGGGTGCACTGCAGCACCGTGGGTACGTCTTGGGTTTACGTTGGTCCCCCTCCTCGTCCTCCGCTCCAGTGACTCCCCCACGCGCCCGAGGAGGAAGGCGGCGCCTCCTTTCCAAGGACCCCCTCCTCCGCACGGGCGATTTCCGAAAATCCTGAATCCAAAAACGTGTTCAGCTCTTGGGGGCGCATCTGTTACTTCCGCCGCCTTCCCGCCGGCCTTCCGCTGGCTTCCGCCAGCGGAGGCGACCTCGTTTTACTTCAGCCGACCTTCCGCCGCCTTCCACCGAGGAAGAGACGACAACTCCTCCGACCCGCGAAGGCGAGGCCATTTCTGGAACTGGGGAGACAAAAAGGTACCGATACCACTACCCCCCGGACCTCTCCCGGGGCGCGTTCTTACCAGCATTTCGAAGCGCATCCAGCGCTGGCGACGAGGGCCTCCCAGGAGGCCCGACAGAAGGGAAAAGCGGGCGAAGGGTAGCCGCATGGGTATCGTTTCCTCTTCTGAGGGGCGCCTCACATGAGTCCTCCCAGCGCCCGAAAAAGAGGGCACCGCCTCCCGCGGCACCGCTCATGGGCGCAGCGCACCGCCGCCGGCTGCTACGACAGCATGCCCAGCTCGGGCGCGCGCCCGCCGCCGCGGTGCTGCCCGCTGGCGCGCGCGGCGGGGGGGGAGCCCACAGCTCGCACGTGCGCCTTGGCTTTTTGCGGCTGGTCGCTCGCTCGAGCAGCGAGGGAGGAGGAGGAGGAGGAGGAGGAGGAAGAGGAGGAGGGGGAGGAAGAGTGGGAGGAGGAGGAGGAGGAGGAGGAGGAGGAGGAGGAGGAGGAGGAGGATGAGGAGGAAGGCATGAGGAGGAGGAGGAGGAGGAGGAGGAGGAGGGAGGAGAGTAGGAGGAGAAGGGGATGGGGGAGTGAACTTGCCATCGCTCGGACGTCAATTCCCCGTGCATGTTTCGACTTCGCGCGTGCAGTTTTTTGCGAGATGGACCAAAATGCTCCTCGACGGTCTTCGCCGAGCAAAAATGCACACGTCCGAGCGATGCCGAGGTGGAGGGGCGGGAGAGGGGGGAGGCGGGGAGGGGGGGGAGGGGCTGGGGACGGGGAGCGGGTAGGGAGAGTGGTGTGTTGGGGGGGGAAGCTGGGTGCTCTCGCGACATGCGATTGGACCTAGGACAGAAGAACATCCCTCAAAAACATGAGACCCTCCGAAACTGAAGAACATTCGAGGGCGCCCTCCCCAAGGATGCACAAGAACATCCAACACACACGAAGAAACTTAGAGCACCCTCCCCGAGCCGACACCGATCGTGTACCTCGGCCCGACCGTCTCTGGCATCGCGCCACGTCAGATATCTGGCGGACATGGCGCGCTCTGGCGTGGAATCGCTGCGTCGGAGTCGCAGGCTCCCGCGAACGACTCGCTGTGAACTTCCACCCGGAGGGTGGTGCAGCTCGAGCGCGGTAGCGCGCAATAAAGGCGTGCATTGGATGCTGAAGGTATGCTAGTTCCACTTATCATGCATGGTGTTGTCGGCCCTGCTCCTGCACCGCCTGGTGCAAGGCGTACTTGACTTTACTTGAGTCCTCCCACCCGTCCCTCCCCGAGGCACTGAACTCCTCATGGTCCGTGGGCTGGGGCGTCCTAGATGGCCTTGGTCCCCACAGCGACCCAATCGTTTGATGCGCAATCACAGAAGGAGGAGGTTTAGTACACTAGACGAGGAGGGAGCGGAGGATGAGCAGGATACTTAGCAGGATGAGGAGAAAGAGCAAGGAGGGAGAGGACCAGCAGCAGCAGGAGGAACAGGAGGCTCAGGATGACCAGGGGAAGGCGGAGGAGGACAAGGGAGGGGGACGGCAGCGACTAGGAAAGCATCGGAGCCAGAAGTGTGACCTGCGCTGGGCGAGAGCGCAAATCTGAACGATGGGAGCAAAGCGCCGGTCCTGAAATGCGGCCAACGCTCCATCGGGAGCATTATGCTTGAAGGACCAAGGCGTCCTGAGAAGAGGAACATACCGAACGCCGAATATCAACAATCGTGCGTGTCAGCGCACAGTATACGCGACAGGCCAGGGACAGAGGAGAGTAGCATTCGCGTCGGATACTTGTGGGGGATTGCGGGGGGAAGGAGGGACGAGGGGGGAGGAAGGGGGGGGGGAGGTTGGAGGAGGATGGAAGGGGGGGAGGGAAGGAGAAGGGAGAGAAGGGGGAGAGAGGGTGCAGAGGAGGGGGAGGCGTCGTGGGGGAGTGAGGTGGGGCGGGCGGGCTGGGCGCAGGGGGGGCCCCATCATTCCTCCCGCCTCCTGGTCCCATCGTGCCTCCGCGTTTCCTCCTCGTGCTCCCTCCTCGTTCCTCTCTCCTCCGCCATCAGTTTCAGGCCTTCCCTTGGATCTACACCCTCGGGCTCAAAAGGCAAACTAGGCTAGGCGCCAGACGAGCGCGCCAGGGTTCAAAAACCCATGTCTTTGTGGCTGCTTCTCGAAGTCCAGCCACCTGGGGACCTCCCCCTCCTCCTCATCATGCCTCCTCCTCCGCCTCCTCCTTCTCCTTCTCCTCCTCCTCGCTGCTCCCCCCAAACCCGCCCACGAGATTGGCCCCGAGGCCCCTCCCAGGGCCCGTCCCTGCCACCTTCTCGGGCCGCATCTGGCGGAGGCCGTGTGGAGCCCCACCCTCCCGCCCACCATCCCATTGCGGGCCAGAAGGCGAGACGAAGGAGGAGGAGGGACAGAGGAAAGGATGATGATGATGATGATGATGATGATGATGATGATGATGATGATGATGATGATGCTGCTGCTGCTGATGATGATGATGATGATGATGATGATGATGATGATGATGATAAAGATAAAGATGATGATGATGATGATGATGATGATGATGATGATGATGATGATGATGATGATGATGATGATGCTGATGATGATGAGGAGGAGGAGGAGAAGGAGGAGGAGGAGGCGAGGAGGGGAGGAGGAGGAGGAGGAGGAGGAGGAGGAGGAGGAGAGGAGGAGGAGGAGGAGGAGAGAGGAGGGGAGGAGGAGGAGGGAGGAGGAGGAGGGGGTGAGGAAGGAGGAGGAGGAGGGCGAGAAGGAGGAGGAGAAGGCGGAGGCGAACAAGGAGGAAATGATGATGATGACGATGACGATGATGACGATGATGACGACGATGATGACGACGACGATGATGATGATGATGCAGAGGATGATGATTACCAATGATGACGATGCTGATGCTGACGCTGATGCTGATGCTGATGCTGATGCTGATGATGCTGATGATGATGGCAATTCTGATAATGATGATGATGATGCTGATGATGATGATGATGATGATGATGATGATGATGATGCTGATGATGATGAGGAGGAGGAGGAGGAGGCGAAGAGGAAGTGGGAGGAGGAGGAGGAGGAGGAGGAGGAGGAGGAGGAGGAAGCATCCTCTCCTTCCCCAGCTAGCAGTCGCCAACAAGACTGCCACATCCCGCAGACCCCCTCCCTCCCTGAGACCTGAGCTCCTCTCCTCCCTCTCGGGGTTGCCGATAGGGGGCGAGTAACCCGAGAGACTGAGAGAGAGAGAGAGTGTGAGAGAGAGAGAGAGAGCAAGACATCCGAGCAATGGGGACGACGATGGAGGCGAATAGCCCAATGTATCCAGGGGCGCCGGTGGTCCATGCCTTCGGCGAGGCTCGCAGGCGAATAGCCCCGTCCCCAGGGGGGCTTCTACGAGCCCCCAGGGGCAAGCGCCCCTGGGAGAAGGGGGGGGGGGGCGTGGCTGCTGCGAGGATCGGACCCGCCGCCATCCGTGCCCAGCGCCCAGGAGGAGGAGGAAAGAGGAGGAAAGAGGAGGAAGGAGGAGGAGGAGGAGGAGGAGGAGGAGGAGGAGGAGGAGGAGGAGGCGACGAGGGAGGATCAGGAGAGAGGAGGAGGAGGAACAACCCACCTTCGCGGGGGGAGCCCCCCTGGAACGCCCAGGAGCCCCCCCGGGCGAGGCGACGGGCGGGGCGCGCGGCGCCGCCGCCGCCCCCCGCGAGGCGGCGGTCCTGGAAGGGCAGCATGTCGCCGACGAGCTCCTCCCACGGCGGGGGGAGGGAAGGCAGAGGGGAGAGGAGGAGAAAGAGCGATGACGAGGAGAAGAGGGGGAGGGAGGAGGAGAAGGAGGAGGAGGAGGAGGAGGAGAAGGAGGAGGAGGAGGAGGAGGAGGAGAGGAGGAGCACGAGGAGGAGGAGGAGGAGGAGGACGAGGAAGACGAGGATGACGATGGTGATGGTCCTGGTGATGCTGATGGTGACGGGTCGAAGCTCCCGTGGGGTAGCTCTCGGAAACTTTCGGCAGCTCTCGTTGGCCTGGATCGTCCCGAACGGCCACCGGAGGCCGGAGCTAGGGCCCGAAAACCACCAGGGGGCGGACCCTCTCAGGAAGTTCGGCAGGCTTCCTGAAAAGCTCTCTGAGCCTTCTTCCACAGGCCTCCTAGATGGGGTCTGGGCAGATGGGGTCGGAGGATCGCGCCGCCTCGCCGATGCATCGCCGATGTAACGGCGATGCATCGGTGATGCATCGGCGAGGTCGGAGTGGGGAGACCCGGGCTCCACATCGAGCCGCATCGTCGATGCATCGGCGATGCGGCGCGATCCTCCGACCCCATCTTCTCCGACACCATCTGGGAGGCCTGGATCTCCGAAGCCGCAGCCGGGGACGCACTACAATCGGGGCGTTGACCTAAGGAACCCTAAATAAGGAACGAGGCCCCTTTTTCCCATAAGCTAAGCTTTGACTCCCCATCGAAAATCTGAAGAAAACCTAATTCGGGCAAACTGTGAAACAATGAAGAAACACGGAGCCCCTCCCCAACGAGAAGGGTTCCTTCTTCAACGCCCCGACTGTACCCCGGGGTCGGCCGGGACCCCGCCGCGAAGCCCGGCGGGCCGCTCGGCGGCTCCCAAGCCCAGGCCGGGCGGAGGGCGGACAGAGAACGGCCCCGCGGGGCTCCCAAAGCCCGGGTCCGCCAGAGGGGGTTGGCCGTGGCCCCCGTCATGGCCGACCCCCGTTGCGTGAGCCCCGACACAGTTGGGCGTGGCTTCATGGGGGGGTCATCATTGGGGGGGGGTCAGAAACGGTCCCCTTTCGTGCCCCTTTCGGGCCCCTCTGGAGTCCCAGGGGGCTCGTTTAGGTACCGTTTGGGTACCTTTTCGGACCACCCTCGCCACCCCCCTCATTTATGACCCCCCATTGCCAAGGGCTCCCAGCTTCGCGCTTCGCGCTGCGCGAAGCGCGAATAACTTCGCGCTCTCGCGCCGCCCTCCCAAAGGGAGAATAGGAGGACGAGGAGGAGGGGGAGAAGGAACGAGGACCGCGAAGCGCGAAGCGCGAATAACTTCGCGCCCTCATGGGAGCCCTTGATTGCGCACTGTCCAACACAGAGGCCCTCTCAGAAGGCCGGGGGGGGGGGCTTCTGAGAGGCCCCGCGACACCGTCTGAGAAGGCCTCCCCCCTTCGGCGTTGACGTCCGGACCCTACACGCCGCTCCTTTCTAATCGTGCTCCTTTCGAGTTCTGCTCGCTTCTAACTGTTCCTGGCCCCCCAGTGGCCAGGAAGAGGCCCAGGATAGGACAATTAGAAATGAAAGGATCTCGCCCCCCCCAAAAGGCTAAAAACTCTCGAAGAATCAGAAATGAACAATGTGTACCCCCACCAACCATCGGTCCTCTTGAATCGACGGGAAGGAGGGGCAGGGTTCCAAATTCCGCCACGTGCTCGACAAACTCCGAAGCCCACCCCCGCCGACCCCGCTCGCGCCCCCCTCAGCCGCGCCGCCGACTGCAGGCGGGTCCCGAAGCGAATCGCCCTGGACAGCCCGCGCGGGGGCTGGTCTCCCCTCTCCTCCAAACCTCCCTCCCCTCCTCCCCCCTCCCCCCCTTCTCCCACTCCCCTCCTCCCTCCCCTTCCTCCTCCTCCTCCTCCTCCTCCTCCTCCTCCTCCTCCCTTCCTCCTCCCTCCTCAGCCCCCCCCCCCCCTGCTCCCCCTCCCCTCCTCCCCCCCCTCCTTCTCCCCTCCTCCTTCCCTCCTTCCTCCTCCCCCCCTCCTCCTCCTCCTCCTCCTCCTCCTCCTCCTGCCTCCTCCTTCTCCTCCTCCTCCTCCACCTCCTCCTCCTCCTCCTCCTCCTCATCCTCGGGGAAGCGTAACTCCTGGAGACCTGGGCATGGACCAACACCAACACAGGGGATCTCCTGACGCGGGTCAATCCAAACCCGGGTCAGCCAGGCCTTGCAGAATCCTGCAAGATCCTGCGCCCACACCCGGGTCAACGCGGAGGATCCTGCAAGATCCTGCAGGATCCTGCGCCCAAACCCGGGTCGATGCGACCCCGGCGCTCTGGCTGCCCCCCGTTTGGACCCCCGTTTCAAGGCTCCTGACAACTCCGGGGGGCTGCCTCCACCGGGAGAAGATGCTCCTGGAGTTCGGTGTTGGTGGTAATATTTCGGCCGCCTGCGTAGGAAGCCAGAATATTACCACCATCACCGAGATCGGGACACTCTCTTTGCTTCGGTGCAGGCACACCGCCGATATTGGTGCTGGTGTCCACCTCTAGGCCTCCGAAACTCCTTGGAAGCAACTCCCTGGAGGCCTCCGCAAGAACAACTTTACGGCAGGTTCGTGCCGTGTCGACCCCAGAGTTGGCGACCGACGAGCTTCGAGTAGTGCCTCGCTGCCCCCCCCTGTCCTCCTCGGCCTCCTGCAGCTCACTCCAGCTCCCTCTGGTCGTCGTCCTGCTCCTCCTGGTCCACTGCCTTCTTCTCGTCCCTCGGAGGAGGACTCCTGATTCTCCCCCAACCGAATTCGATGGGCTCCGTCTGAACACGCTCCAGCACAGCTAAGCGGAATTACGGAATTTCTCTGGGTTCGTGTCGTGTCGACCCCGGCGTTGGTTCCTGACACCGCGGGGATCGTTGAACATTGAAAGATCTGCCGTTTCCGAAACGACAGATCGCTCAACATCGACCGACTCTAGGTCGTCGGCCGAATTGGGGCGGATTAAGCGGGGGGTTACGCCAAATTAGTATCAGGGCGGATTCAGCGGGACTATGCCGGCATAGGCAGGTTTTCCATCGCGGATCTACCAGCGCAGATGCTGAACTTCACATCCCGAGAATTGCAGCCGAACGCCCCCATGGATGCGGGGCGTTTTTTTGTTCGCGGATGGCCCGCGCGGACGAAACCATACGCCCCGCTTATCCACGGGATCATGTCGCCGAATCCAGACAGCGACGGCGTGGATCTGAATATGCTCGCCGCTCGTGCAGCTCCTCTGGAGGAGGGGCGGTGTGAGCCTCCAGCTGGGCTCGCTCCCTCTAGCCCCACCAGGCCCCCCTCCTTCTGCCCAAAGGAATGAAGGACACGGGTCCTACCCAGGGGTTTGCCCCAGGACCAGCTCCTCATCCTGAGTCGCTTCACGGGGGCGTCCAACAGGAGGGGGGCGTCCAAGAGGGGGATTCGCAAAAACCGTGGCCTGAGGCATGTCATGTACGCGGACCACGGGGGGGGCCAAGGGCAGTGGTGAAGTGAGAACAGGGGCCTTGACATCTGGGAGATTTCGCGGATCTCCTGGCTATGCCATCCCCCCCCCAGTCGTCCCCCCCCCCCCCTCTCGGCCGCCCCCGATTATGTGAGAGCCCTGGGGCCACCGGGGCCCCGGGGTAGGCCGAAAGAGGCACACAGAACCGGGGCCCCATTCCTGCTCCGGGACCACAGGGTTAGGTCGGGCATGTCCTCTACAGGGGGAGTATTTTGGACGAGAAAAAATACACCAAACATATTCGAACATTACCAAAGAATGCTAGAAAGATCGTCCCCAGGCTATTCCCTGATTATTTTTTGAATATTCCTCCTGTAGAGAGACGTGCCCGACGTCACCCCAAGGGCGCCCAACCTCGCGCTTGCCGCGCCGCGCGGAGCGCGAGAGCGCGACGGACTCAGCGCTCTCGCGCCGCCCCGCCCCCGCCCCCCCCAGGGTAGGAGATGACGGACGAACAGCACACCCCCATACCCACAGGGGGGCCGTTGGGAGGAGGACTGGCTATATGGGTATGGGCGCGTGCCGTCGGACCCCGGGGAACGCTCCCGTTCGAGCGGGGACCCCCCACCCGACAACACGCACCCACAGCCCTTTCCGACCCCCCTATGGGTATGGGTGTGTGTTTCGGGGGAAAACAAACCTACCTCGCTTTTGACCACCCTCGCTTCCAAGAGATACCAAACGATGCCAAATTGCGGCCTGTACTGGTCAGGCCGCTTGACGAGGAGGCGCGTGGTATGGCTTGGTTTTGCCTGGAAGCGAAAGCGGGGGAGGTAATTCACGCTCTGAGTGTTGTTGGTTCGTCAGGAGAGGAGGATGAGGAGGACCCGGACACGAACCGCGAACCGCGAAGCGCGACTAACCTCGCGCCCTCGAGGGCGCCCTTGGCACCCGCCACTGGCGTGCCGATCCGTCCCCAGACCTCCATCGGCTCGATCCTTCCTCGAGCCTCGGGGCCCTGCCGGAAAAGGCAGAGGGGGGGAGGGAGGGGGGAGGGCGGGGGGAACGGCTTGGTCAGGTCAGGTCAGGTCAGGTGGCCGTGCGCCCAATGGCGCGTCGGCAGGCGCATCATGATACATGAATTCGCACTTGGAGGAAGCGACGCGCGAAGGGGGACAGAGAGGGAGAGAGAGAGAGAGAGAGAGAGAAGGTGACGCACGACGAACGAGTACGAGAGGCGAGGCGGACCCAGCGAGAGAGGGACGAGCGACAACGGCCAAAGAAATGCGCAATGACGTGCAAGTGCGCTTGCCTGATATTGCTCCCATCGTACTTGGGTACCACATCACAAAAGTAACGTCGAGCTCCCAGGAAAACATCGAGACAGAGTCTGCCCGAAACGCCAGCGAAGCGTCGGACGAGCATATCGCCTCCCGGGGCCCGGCACGCGAAAACTGTCCCAAGGGGTTCGCCTTTCGGGGCCCTGCAGGCACTCAAAATTCTCTGGTGCTCGGAAGTTGCTAGGGCGCTGGTCAGAAAATCATTACACGTGCGGGATGCTGGAGCGACGCTCCCCCTTGGATCAGGTCAGGCATGTTCTCCTAGAGGCGGGTTTGGGACGACAGCTTAAACATAGTCAAGCAATGCCGAATAATGATCCGAAATAGTAAAAACATCGCCCCCAGAATATGTGTTTGTTGCTATTTGTGAAGTCTCCTCCTGTAGAGGGACATGCCCGACTTCACCCTTGGACGACCACCCCTCCGCCCCGAGGCGCTCCTCCGCCTCTGGCACCGCGGGCTTGGGCCGCTGCAGGGTCTGCAGCGGCGGGTCGTCGTCCTGCAGCGGCGCCCCCGGGTCTCCGGGTCGGGTCCGCCTCCTCCTCCTCGTCCTCCTCCTCTCCCCCCCCTTGCCGAGGGGGCGGAGGAGGAGGCAGACGACTTGATGGTGAGACGAGCGAGCGACAGGAAGCCAGGCGCAGGGGCTGCGCGGGCTATGCAGGCAAGCCCATCCTCCGAGGCCTGGGAGGGAGCAGCGTCGTCGCCTTCCTCGGCGCCGCGCTCGAGAAGGGGGGCTCCCAGGGCCCTCCTCCTCCTCCTCCTCCTCCTCCTCCTCCTCCTCCTCCTCCTCCTCTCCTCCGCCTCCTCCTCCTCCTCCTCCTCCTCCTCCTCCTCCTCCTCCTCTCCTCCTCCTCCTCCTCCTCCTCCTCCTCCTCCTCCGCCCCTCCTCCTCCTCCTCCTCCTCCTCCTCCTCCTCCTCCTCCTCCTCCTCCTCCTCCTCCTCCTCCTCCTCCTCCTCCTCCTCCTCCTCCTCTCGAGGAGGGAATGACGGTCGGAAATCTGTGCTTATAGGGTGTCGCGTGTCGAGGCGGCGGCCCCTGCGAGAGGCCACGCCTTGCCAGGGGAACGCGTGCTGCTTTGCTCCGCGGGGTGGGCGGCGGGACGCGCCTGGGGACGCTGACGTTCGCGCTCGGGCACCGGGGCGCGATCGGCGCGCCGAGCCGCAGAGACGGAGGTGGGCCACAGCCGGCGGCGCGAGGCGCCGAGCAGGATCTCCGGACCGCGACAGGAAGAGGAGGGCCCCCAGCTCCCCCACCCCATGCACGGTTTCCCTCTCTCAACAACAACAACAACAA
>CAUYUJ010015738.1:200000-225241 GCA_963575745.1 Prorocentrum cordatum
GAGGACGAGGAGGACGAGGAGGAGGCGAGCACGGAGGAGGAGGAGGAGGACGACGAGGATGGCCAGATGAGAAGAAGCAGCAGGAAGATGAGACCGAGAAGAATCAAGAGAGGCCGGGCATGCATACTTAACAATAAGGGGAGCGAGAAGGAAAATACTGAGGAAGAAAAGAGAAAGGGGGAAGGAGGAACACATTGGGGAAGAATAACGGAATTGGAAGAGGGAGGACAAATTAATGAAAAAGAGGCATGAGGCGGTTGTAAGAAACGGGACAAATCACTGGGTACACACACGCACACACACACGCACGCACACACACACACACACACCAGACACGCAGACACGTCGAACCCATAGGCAGAGGAAACGGCGTCATGAGGCCGAAATGGCCTCCTGCGGCTCAACATAATATATCTCGGACTCTCTCTCCCTCTCTCTTCTACACAGACGCCTGTATAAATATATGAATATATATATACATATTACATAGCCGGGAGAGGCACCAAACCAGATGCAGTTGTAAGTAACGCAATTGTCAGTATCGTCTTCGGTGGAGCTCCCTTCGTTTGGGGCATGAAACGTGTGAGGGGTGCGCCGAAATGAGCGCGGGGCCGCCACGCGAACGCTTCCACTGGGGCCTTGGGCGGTGCTCACTATGGAGCCACGAATCGTGCAAGGGGTGTGCCGAAATGGGCGCGAGGCCGCCATGCGAACCCAGCCACTGAGCCTTCGGTGGAGCTCCCTATGGAGCCACAAAGCCTGTGAGAGGTGTGCCGAGATGGGGGGTGGAACTGCATGTAACCGCAGCCACTGGGGCCTTCGGTGGAGCTCCCTATGGAGCCACGAAGCCCGTGAGGGGTGCGCCGAGATGGGAGGTGGAACTGCATGCAACCGCAGCCGCTGGGGTCTGACGTGGAGCTCCCTATGGAGCCACTAATCATGTGAGTGCTGTGCCGAAACAGAGACGCGCGGAGGGCAGAGGCACGGATGGGAGGAGGGAGGAGGGGCGGGGGGGGGGCAGGAGAAGGAGGAGGCGAAGGAGGAGGTGGGACGCGGGGTGCTGTCTCTTCAAAACGAAGGTCCAACACCGCACGACGCTTGAAACAACTGTCCAAGCCCAGGGCCGCGAACCTGCCCGCATCCTTCCTGCTGGCCGGCGCCGGCGCAGGGACACCCCAGACCCCCAGACGACTCCAGGAACGCGTCCTCCTCCTCCTCCTCCTCCTCCTCCTCCTCCTCCCCTCCTCCTCCTCCCCCCCTCCTCCCTCCTCCCCCTCCTCCTCCTCCTCCTCCTCCTCCTCCTCCTCCTCCTCCTCCTCCTAGGCTCGGGATAGGTGCTGTGCCGCCAGCGTTTTGGATTCGGCCGATTTGCCTCCCGAGCCCAGTCGCCAGGCGCCCGCTGTGCGGGCCCTGGTGCATCTCCCATGTCGCCGCAGCCGTGTCGCCCACTGGGTGCGACCCCTGCGGCCGCCCGCCGCGCGCGCGCGAGGTGTGTGGCGGTGCGGCGCGCGCAGGTAGGCGCGTGCGGCTTGCTTGGGCTGCTCCGCCATGCGCGCCCCGCTCCTGGCGATGCAGTTCCTGGCGGCGCCGACGGCGCACCGGTTGCCACTCCTGGTCGCGAGGATGCCGTGGCCGTGGCCCCCGAGATCGTAGCCCTGACCTGCATGCCCGCTGCCGCTGGCGCTGCCCTGGTTGGGCACCTTCTGGCCGCGGCGGCTCCGAGCACACCACTGCGCAGCCATGCGGCGGTGTACATCCCTGGAGGCCTCCGCGCTGATGTGGGCGGTCATCGGCATCCTGGAGGTCGCGCCGTGCTTCGTTCCTGTGCCGCTCCTTTCGTCTCCGAACGGGTCGGAGGCACGACGGACTCCCTGGTGGAGGACTCCCTGGAGGAGGGCTCCCTGGACTCCCTGGCCGCCATACGCCTTCCCCGTGCCGATGCTGGGCCTCGGGATGACCTTCTCCCTCGCGGTTGCGGTCACCATGTTCGGGCGTCCAGTGGGGATCAAGTTCATGATAGTGCTGGTGGTCTCCGTGACGCTCGCCGTGTTCCTGGTGATGCCCACGCTGACCTTGGGGGAGGCGTCTCACCTGGTGCTGATGGTGGTGTTCCTGGTCGTGCTCTTCCTGGAGCCGGTGCTGGTGCTGTCCAATCCCGCCGTGCCGCTCCTGGAGTTGTTGGCGTTCCTGACCCCGCGCCTTGCGGGCGAGTGGTCGAGGGCGCCGCCCTGCGGGACCGCACCGGCGCCCTCCTCGGCATCCAGAGCCGCTATCGGCAGCTGGCGGCCCAGATCACCCGTCTGAGGATGTTGGTTGAAGTGAAGGAGAACGAGCAGGCTGCTGCCGCGGCTGTTGCCAGCGGCGTCCCCACCGCCTCTGGCGGCGATGGGGGTGCTCCGTCGCCGATCGGTGCCAGGAGTGCCGACGCCCACCTCCTGCGGTGCTTTGGGTATTTTGTACGTTCCAGCAACGTGGCTTTCCTGGACGACCTCTGGGAGGAGATTGCGGACGGCTTCATTCCGTGTGCCATCTGTGATAGCCGTGGCCACTGCAAGGCGCACTGCGACCCCGCCTTCGATTGGGACATGCAGCCTCTCGCGGACATGTCGTCCAGGCGTCGGACGTTCTCGGCCTGAGTATTTTCCCGTGCGAGTGCTGCCGCCGCTGCTGCTCGTCTGCCAGTCTGGCGGGGAAGGGTGGTGCGAGGTAGTGGTCGCAGGCTAGGGGATGCCGTTGGGGGCCCCTCGCGTCTGCGCTCACCGCTTCGGGCTGCCACGTCTCCGCCTCGTGCTGGCGCGCCGTGGCTGACTGCAGGGTAACGTCCCTGCGGCCAGCCCTGGCGCCATGACTGCCTTGGGCAATCCTGTGCTCTTCCGCTCGGAGCCCCGCTGTGCTCCGCCAGTGTTTTGCTTGCACGCCTCCCCTGACGTGTGCATTGCTGCAGTCGGCCTCCGCCGTCGGCTGTCTGTTTTTATGTCGTCGTGTTGTGCGCCCTAGCCCCTTTTCCCTGCTCGTGCCCTCTGCTGCCCGCCGTCTCTGCGCACTCGTTTCGATCTGGTCGCGCCTCCTCCTCCTCCTCCTCCTCCTCCTCCTCCTCCTCCTCCTCCTCCCTCCCTCCTCCTCCTCCTCCTCCTCCTCCTCCTCCTCCTCCTCCTCCTCCTCCTCCTCCTCCTCCTCCTCCTCCTCCTCGATGCCATGACGTCTTGCTCCCGCGATGGCCCTCCTCGCCTCGGCAGGGGGGGGCGCGCGTCCTTCCGGAAGCCCTGCTGCGAGGCGTGCGGGCTGGCCAGCTGCCTCGACGCCGTGCCGAGGGTCTGCGAGGACGTGACGCCGTTGAAGTACGTGCTGTCCGCGGAGGCGGTTCCTCTCGGGGCGCGGGGGGGCGGCTCGCGAGCGAGGGGCAGAGAGAGGGAGCGAGAGGGAGAGAGAGAGAGGGAGACAGAGAGAGCGAGACAGGGAGGGAGACAGGGAGAGAGAGAGAGAGAGAGAGAGAGAGCGAGACAGGGAGAGAGAGAGAGAGAGAGAGAGAGAGCGAGACCGAGACAGTGAGACAGAGAGAGAGAGAGAGACAGGGAGAGAGAGAGAGAGAGAGAGGGAACCGAGCGAACGAGAGAGAGATAGAGAGCGAGAGCGAGAACGCGCGGGAGAGAAAGAGAGAGAGAGAGGCGGGGGAGAAGCGAGTAGACGGCGACGAACGCGCGGGCGGGAGGCGCGGGGGGGAGGGGAGGGATGGCTGGCTGACTGGGCATGCCCACAGCTGGGCAGGAAGGTGGAGGCCTCGGGCCAGCTTCGGCAGTGGATGCGGCCACGGAGCAAGAGCTGGCAACCGGGGCAACCTCTGCAGTGCCCGTCCAGGGAGAACCATGCCCCGCCAGAGCGTACGTCAGGTTCGTGTCGTGCCGACTTCGGCGTTGGTTTCTGACACCGCGGGGATCATTCAACCTTGAACGATCGGGGACAACGACGGCGATGGCGACGACGACGACGGCGACGGCGATTGCGACAGTGACGGCGACGGCGACTGCGACAGCGACGGCGACAGCGACGACAACAACGACAACGATGCCGACGAAAACGACGACGACGACGACGACGTTCACGACGACCAAAAAAGAAAATACCTACGACATTGACCACGTCGAGCGCCTGCAGCCTTCAGCAGAGAGATCGGAACACGTCCAAGCAGCCAGCCCGTCCCGCCCCTGCCCAACCAGCCGAATCCAGCCCGTTCCAGCGCACCCCGGCCCAGCCACCGCGACCCCCACGTCGACCACGCCCGCCTGCGCGATTGCTTCGACCGACCCCGCCCTCCGCCCCCAGCACCCTTTTCCCTCTCCCTCCCCTGCCCCGGCCGAGCCGCCTCTGCTTGCATTTTTCCATGCGCAGAGCTTCACTCAGAGGCGGAACGCCACTGGGCGGAGAGGAGCGGACAGGAAATGGCCCGTGGGGCAGACGGGTCTGCCCCAGCTAAGCGCTGGGCCGCGTGCGCCGCTCACTTGTGCTCCCCGTTGTCGCTCCAGCGTTTTCGCTGGTGTCCAACGTGTCGCTCAGCAGGTACAGAGCGCCAAGAATGCCGCTCCAGGAGCATCTTGCTCCACCGATCATTGGTATGCGCCTGCATCATTTCCCAATCTGGTTTTTTTATAATATGTGCATCCTACACCCAATCGTGTACGCCACATTGATGCGTGAGGACTAAAGCGGCAGCGGTAGAGCGTTTGATGTAATCAACCCAACATTCATCATGCCGCCTCCTTGCCCGAAAAAAACATTATGTGCCCCCGTCGTTGCACACCTTGCTGATGTCGCTGCTGGTCAACTGTAAGTGCCCCATGCCCCCAAAGCCGGACATAACATACGGCGCAACGGATGTTTGAAACAACCGATTTAAATAGACACGCCCGCTTCATAGCGTGAGCTTGTGTTTTGAAAGCGCTGCCCAGCCAAACCCAATCATGTGGCGCAGCGCTGTGTCATGGTATGAATCGACCGAGCATTTGCGACCTTACTACTTTTGAGAAAGACCGCGCTGAAGCACCCGCATATCATGCCCTCGACATCGTAATTGGCCTTGCTGACTGCTCTGCCAAGGTGAAATCTGAGACAATATCTGCGAGCCTTTGCATTCAGATCCGCAAATACTCTCGGAGCGTATCTGGCAGACGATGCCACCAGCAACACATCACCAGCGACTCAAACGATGGCGAGGGAGATCTGAAGTGCTGTCGATGACCATGCCAACGCACCTCCAGCTTCGAGAGCACGGCCTCCTCGACGACAACGATCAGGAGGAACTGATCGGCTGATCGGATCTCCCTCTTTGACTTCACATGGTCTGTCAGACGTTCAGCTTTCCACGCCGGCCACGGCACAAACTGACTGTTTGGTCTATAGGCGTTTGAGTAAGTGATTTGATGTATTCATGTCCCGCGCTGTGCTCTGCCAGTGCCAGATCCGCCACTGCCGCCAGATCCGGCTGATTGTTTCCTGTCGAATGGTCTGCGTATTTCGTTTCGCCTCTGACAAAGGCCTGTAGCTCGAGCCATCTCCCAAAAACCGCCAAGAGAACCAAACATAGCAAACAAAAACAATCCCGGCGGCGGCGGTCGAGCGGTCGGGCGGCGACGGCGTGCGCGCGCCCCGCCGCGGCGCGGCAGGCGCGGGGCGCAGCGCCGCGAGAGGCGGGGACCTCCCAGGCGCGCGGGGTCAGCCAGATCCGCCACTGCCGCTCATAGCCTTTTTTCGACACGCAGCCAGATCCGCCGGCTGCCCCCCCCGTGATGGCAGGCAACAGTCTCCCGCATGGTAGGCTGCGTCTGGTAGGGGGCGCCTTCGTGGCCAACGGCCCCGGGGCCATCGCCCCAACGCCCGGGGGTGGAGGGGCCCACTCGGGTGCCCCCAGCCTTCTCTGGGAAGGAGGAAAGGGAAATGTAAGAGAAAGAGGGGACCTAGCCAACCCAACCCAACCTAAAAAGGACCAGGAAAGACGGATGGAGGGAAGGGGGCGGGACGGGGGGGGTAAAGGAAAAATAGGAAGAGAAGAAGGAAGAGGAGGAAGAGGAGGAGGAGGAACAGGGGGAGAAGGAGAAGGGGGAGACAGAGAGAGAGAGAGAGACAAAACAAAAGAAAAGAAAGAGAAACAAGAGAGACAGAGAAAGAAAGAGAGAGGGAGACGGAGGGAGAGACCCAAGAGCCGGGCGCCCGGGGATCAGCAACACCATCACGCCCCCATTCTCGTTCGCGGGCCCCTTCCGTAGAGGACGTTGGGGACGGGGGGGGGGCCAGGGGGGAGGGGAAGGCGCGCCAGGAGGCGACGGCTCTGAAAGTCCCCCCAGGGCCCCACTCAGACGCAGCCCCGCCCACCCCAGATCAGACCACCCCGCCCCAGCTCAGCCCAAAAGCGGGGACGGAAGCGAGGGGCCAGGAGGGGCTGGAGCGGAGCAACCCGAGAGGGAAGGAGGAGGAGGAGGAGGAGGAGGAGGAGGAGGAGGAGGAGGAGGAGGATACTGATGATGATGGTGATGGTGATGGTGATGGTGAGGGTGAGGAGGAGGGCGGCTGCGGGTTCCTCCGCGCCCGCGCGCGCGCTCCTCTCGCGCGCCAGCCTTGCGCGCGCTCAGCGCGGGCTTTGCCGCGGCGTGTTCAACCCCTAGGCACAGCGCCAGACCATTTTTCGAGCCGCGCCCGCCCTGTAGGGCTCAGATAACGACGCACCCAGTGCCGCCCCAAGCCAGCCAAAGGCCGCCACCCCCCCGGCCGACTCCCGCCCCCACGCACGCGCCGAGCGGGGCACCCGGGCCGTGTGAAAAACGGGTGGGGATCCCCAGATGAGCCGCCCGTAGGCGACCCGCGTCCCCGCCCGAGCCCCGGCGGAGTACCAGGTCGGCCACCGCAAGGGGGACGCGACGTGGCGACGAGGATGCAACTCTCTCCCCCCCTGGCCCGCTACGTGCAAACAGGGGTGACGAACGGGCTGCTACCCGCCTGTTGTTCTGGGGCGCGCGAGGTCACCCAAGGGCACAGGTGCCAAGAGGAGGAGGAGGAGGAGGAGGAGGAGGAGGAGGAGGAGGAGGAGGAGGACCAGTGCAAACCCAAGAGTCATCAACGATGTTGGAATTAACCCTCCCTCCAAACTCCATGTTCATAGGACCCTTACAACGGTTATTCCCATTGAGGGAACTACCTCGTTGGAAGACAACCGTTTGAAGACCTTGAAGCATGCCAGAGCCTTGTTCTCGGGATTCCCCCGCCGCGGATCAACCTGACTACTGCGTCCTCTGGAGATCTTGCCAGAACGCAATTTGGGGGACTTCAACTCCGCGAATCAACATAACTGTTACACTGGCCTAATCCGGAATCCCTCCAAAACGCAATTTCTGGTGCGTTGACCATGGGGAACTGTGAAAGCCCCTGCAACTGTTTGAAACGAACGTGCGCGGCGCTATGGCGAGAATCACATGTTGAAAACAAAGGCGCCCTAAACCCCCGAAACTGTTGCACATGTTTTAAATACAATGTGCGCGGCACTGAGGCGAGAACCACATTTTGAAAACGGCCGCCCTCAATCCGTGAAGCTATTGCAAATATTAAAATCGAATGTGCGCGGCGCTGAAGCGAGAACCACATGTAGAAAACAGCCGCCCTCAATCCGTGGAACGATTGCTAACTTGTACAAAGAATCTGCGCGGCGATAATGCGAGAGCGGAATGTGAAAAACGACCCGCCCTCAAAATGTGATGCTCTTGCACATTTGTAAAACGAATGTACGCGGCGCTAAGGCGAGAACCACATGTTGCAAACGACCCGCCCTCAATCCGTGAGGCTCTTGCACATTCGTCAAACGAATGTGCGCGGCGCTCAAGCGAGAACCACATTCTGAAAACGATCCGCCCTTAATCCGTGAAAGCCTTGAACATGTTTACAACGAATGTGCGCGGCGCTGAGGCGAGAGCCACATTTTGAAAACGACCCGCGCTTCATCTTCCAAGCTGTTGCCATTTTAAGCTTCAGAATCATAAGTGGTGAGGATGTCTCAGGCGAAACGGCCGGCCCGCCCTAAAAATGTGCCTCGGGGTGCGACAGGGAGAAGCCATGTATAAGGAAAAGGAATGGAGGAGGAGGAGGAGGTGGAGGAGGAGGAGAAGGAAGAGGAGGAGAGGAGGAGATGGAGGATAACAAGAGGAGGAGGAGGAGGAGGCGGAGGAGGAGAGCAGGAGGAGAGCAGGAGATGGAGGAGGAGGAGGAGGAGGAGGAGGGAGGGCACCTTTCTGCCTTCAGGATTTCAAGATTTCAGGAGGATGGGAGGGGTTGGAGGACAAGGGACATACAGGAAGGGCACAGTGGGGGTGGGAGGGAGGGAAAGAAAAAAACAGAGAGGCGGGGAGAGAAAGCGAGAGGAACACACAAACACAAGAAGAGAAAACCGAGGAGGCGGAGAGCATGTGTCCGCATCGCTGCTGGAAGCTGTCAAGGTGGTTCTGGAAGCTACCCATCTGCATACGTCCCTGGGCTGGCAAGGGTGTCCACCTCTCACTCCTCCTCCTCTTCCTCCTCCTCCTCCACCTCCTCTTTCTCCTCCTCCTTGTCGTGCCCTCTGCCAGACTCCATCTCGATGCATCCATCCATCCGTACATCCACCCAACCACCCACCCATCAAACCGCTCACCCGGCGAATTACCCATTCTTGAATATCCACCCTCCGCCTCGTGCATGTAGTCCTCCTCGCCCCATGCCCCTCCACTAACATCCTCGTCATCTCGCCCTCTTCTCGTCCACATCCTCCTCCTCATCCTGATCCTGTCAAAACCCATAAGGCTGGCGAGCGGCTGATAATGAGGTTGTTGGGAGGTGGAGCCAACGACGGGACAACCATCTGAACAACCGTCTCTATTCATCGAGCAAGCTCGCTCAGTATCTAGTCGGAGACGAAAGCGATATCCCGCGACATGCGAGGGAGGAGGGGTACCCCCCAGAAGGGGGAGTCACTATCTGGCCGCCGCCATCGTAATGCAGCCGCCGCCACCGCCGTCGTCGTCGTGGTTCCCGTCGTTCTTTGGACGTGTTTGTAAGTCTGGGATCAAACAAACTCTTCTCGGCCACTGGTGGCTTCAGGAGGTGCCCGGATGCTCGCGGATACTTTCTCTGGAGACCTCTGGAGACCTTTTTGGAAGACATGGAGGTCGTCGTCGTGGTTGTCGTCGTGGTTGTCGTCGTGGTCGTCGTCGTGGTCGTCGTCGCTGTCGTCGCCGCCGTCGTCGTCGTCGTCCTCGTCGTCGTCGCCGCCGAGGCGTGCGGGGGCCACCAAGAAACACTCGGAGGCCGGCGCGAGGGGGCCCCCAGAGGCCACGGGAAATGGGTTTACACATGGCGTGGTGCTATACCCAGGGATGCGCATGTCGGCGCACCCCCCCTCGGGTTCACTGACATGTGCACCCCTGGGCGCTCGAGGTGTTGGTGCTGGGGTTTCTCTTCGGCCCCTCTTGAAGCTTTCTGGGGGGCCTCTGGAGCTTCCTCGGGGAGCCATAGCCTCTGGAACAATCTTGGCAAGACCGTGGGCCGCAAAGGCGAGAACGCTTAAATCATAGGAAAATCATGTGCCTCTTGTGGCCCTCTTGGGTCGTCCTGGAACGCTCCGCAGCCATGTCGGAGCCCTCTGGGACCCTGAGGAAAGGAGAGTATGGGCGCCCCCACAGGGCCCCGGTTCCCCCATGGAGGTTCGATCCTTCTGGTCCGGAGGCTCGGACCACGTCTCTTGGGGCCCTCTTGGGGCTCTCGAAGGGGGCTCTTGGGCCGTCTTGGGACAATCTTGGAGCAATACTGAAAGCTTCTTGGGCTGTCCTGGCGCGTCGGAACCCCGAAAGGAGAGAACTCCCAAGTCCTTGAAACATTCCTGGATCATCAATGAATGTGGCATGTTGGGGCATCTTGGGGCCCGCTTGCTCTCTTGCAACAGCTTGGGGGCCTCTTGGGCCGTCTCGAAGCATCACTGGGGCTCTGGCGGCGCGTTTGGACCGTCTTGGGGCCCATTGGGGCGTCTCTGAGGACGCCATGGGGATGACTTAGGCTGCCTGGATGCGTCCTGCAAGCATGTTGGAGCTCCCTGCATATCCATGCGACGTCGAGCGCCAACCCTGGGGCCCTGGGGCCCTGCGGGTCTACACATACATAGATGTATGTGTATAGATGTGTGTGCGTATGATACGCACACACATACATAGACTACGTACGTGTGTACATGTGTATGGATATGTGTGTGTGCATGTACGTATGTATGTGTGTATGCGTGTATACGTGTATGCGTGTCTGTGTGCACACACATGTGTTTGTAACTATGCACGTACGTGCGTAAGAACGTATGCATATATATATATATATATATATATATATATATATATATGTGTGTGTGCATGCATGCATGTATGCATGTACGTACACAAGCATGTATGTGGGTATGGATGTAGGTAGGTAGGCATGCACGTGTGCATGGAAGCGTGTGTAGGTGTATGCATGCGTGTGTGTACTTATGCATGTGTGTGCATGCATGTGTGTGATTGTGTGTATGTATGCATTTATGTATGCGTACATGTATGTGTACAAGCATGAAGGTATGTTAGTATACATGCGTGCATGAACGTATACTTGTATGCATGTGTGTATGTATGTGTGTATGTATGTCAGCCAGCGTGGCCCCAAAGCAGTGTGTTCCAGCTTACTGTGTCGAGCGATCCATGTGGTGCCAGCAATGCGGTGCCATGTAGGTGGTGCAGTGCACGTGGTGCAATATGACGCCCAAGAAAAAAACGCAATCAAACGCTCGTTAGGGCTATAGGGCTATAGGGCTATTGGGCTATAGGGCGACGGGGCTATTGGGCTATGGAACTATGGGACTATAGGGCCACAGGGCTATAGGTCTATAGGGCTATAGGCCTATATGGCTATAGGGCTGTAGGGCTATAGATGGGGTTACGGGGCTCTGGGGCTATGGTGCTATAGGGCTATGAGTATACAGGGCGATAGGGGCGATAGGGCTAAAGGACCATAGGGCTATAAGGCTATAGGGATAGGGCTATGGGGCTACAGGGCCATAGGACTGTAGGCACATAGAGCTACAGGGCTATAGGGCTCTAGGGCTATAGGGTTATAAGGCTATAAGGCTATTGGGCGGTAGGGATATAGGTCTGTAGGGCTATTAGGGCTACCGGGCTATAGGGCTATAGAGCTATAGGGCTATGGGGCTATAGGGCTATGGGGCTACGGGGCTCTGGGGCTTAGGGCTATAGGGATCTAGGGCTAAAGGGCTCTAGGGCTCTAGGGCTGCAAGGCTATAGCGCTACTGGGCTATAGGGCTATAGAACTATTGGGCTATGAGGACGTGGGGCTATAAGGATCTAGGGCAGGAAAGCTATATAAGGCTATAAGGCTATAGGGCACCCGTGCACCTGGGCACCCGTGCGGGCCGCCGAAATCGGTGGCAAATCTCACCTAACCATACGAATCCGCTAGGACCCCTACAGAGGCAAGCTCTGACTGGGGAACATGTGGTGCAAGCTATGTGGCGCAATCTCAGTGGTGCAATCTAAGCTGTGTGCCATGTTTGATATCTAGTTTCGGGGCCCATGGGGAACACAGGGCTGATAGGACCCCTGGGCTCCCCTGGGTCAGAGGTCTGAAGGGCTTTCCGCTGCCATTGGGGACCAACAGCTCGGAGCGCGAATGTGGAAGAGAGGTACTTCGGGCAACGCAGCTCCTGGGGACCATGAGGTTCCGAGAGGCCGCAGCCGTACTTGAGTTCAGAGGGCTCATCAGATTGATGAGCTCATTAGGCGTGGAGGCTCGTAGGGTCCGTGGCCTCACAGAAGCCACTCGCTCCTGGGCCCCATTGAGCGGATCGGCTCCTAGGGCGTGTGAGGTTTCATGGGACTTCAATATGGGTCATTGTGTTAATTGGGTCAAGGAGGCTCATAAGGTTCAGAACGGGTCGTCGAGGACATGAGGCTCACAGGGCCGACGGGGGGGGGCTTGAGATGTCTTGGGGGCCTCTTGGGCCGTCGTGAAGCCACCCTGGGCCCTCTTGGAGCGCTCATGGGCCGTTCTGGAGCGGCCTTGGGCCGTTTCGGGGTTCCGCGGGACCGTCCGGGAAGCGATCCTGGGCCCGTTCGGGCGGCGCAGGGTGGCCTGGCGGGCTCCCGAGATCGAGACTTCGAATTTCACGCTGGTGCTCGCAGATTTCTGGGGCGCGAAATCCCAGAAGCTCCTTATGTCACTGGGCAGCTTGGGGTGCCTTGGATGCCCCCCCCCCTCGCCGAAGAAAGCTCGCCCTGAAGCCCCCGAGGGCTCCGAATCCCAACCCCAAGCCCCACAAGGAGTTCGCAAGGTTCGCGACGTCAGAAGTGCCCCAGCAGTGTGAGTTCACTGGGATGCGTGGGATTCGTGGGGTGCTAGTCCCAGAAGCCCAGGGCCATCTTGTGGGGGGTGGCCCTGAGCGCCTCCTCAAGTTCGCACTCTGAAGCCCCTCCTGCGGCCCTCTCTAAGCCCTCCTTCGCCATTTTCTCGTCCCCTCTCCCCCCCTCCTTCTCCACGTCCTCCTCCTCCTCCTTCTCCTCCTCCCCGTTCTTTTCCGTACGAGAGCCATGGCCCGCGTGCCACTTGTTCCATTTGGATGCTTGGGATTCCTCTGCTTTCCGTCCCTCCGACAAAAAGAGCTGCCCCGGACCACCCCAGGGCTCCGAATCCCAAGCCTCCCAATGAATTCACAGGGTTCGGACGTCAGGAAAGCCCACACCCTGCGATTTCACTGAGATAGTTGTGATCTCTAGGGTGCTCATCCCAGAGATTATGTTATTCCCCGGGATGCTTGGGATTCCTGGGGTTCAGACCGTTGGGGGGGTCTACGGTAGTTGTTTTTTCTCGCAGGGGGGAAAATCCCAGCAACACCAAGCATCCCAGCGAAATGGAGTAACACCCCAGAAATCCCAAGCATTCCAGTGATTTTGCAGCATGCGCGACGTCAAGGGTGCCCAGGCCCTGTGATTTCGCTGGGGTGCCCATGATTTCTAGGGTGATAATCCCAACAAGAACCCTGTGATTTCGTCGGGGTGCTTGGAGTGTCCCTGGATCTTCTTCCCTCTGACGATCATCGACCCTGGAACACCCAGGGGCTCCGGATGTGATGTCAAGCATGCGGCGTCAAGGAAGCCCAAACCCTATTACTTCAGTGGGTTGCTTGGGATTTCTGGGATGGTATTTCCCGTAGGTTATTGCAGGAACCCGGCGTTGTCCCATCTCCAAGCGTCTACGCTCCAAGACGGCCCAAGGAACCCCCAAGACAGCCCCAAGAGGGGCCCACAACTACCTAAGAAGGCCTTCGAACAGCCCAAAAAGACTCCAAGATCACCCAAGCGGGGCCCAAGACGATTCGAGAGGGCTTCACGACGATCCACAAGATCGCTATGACGGCCCAAAACTGTTTCAAACAACCCACGACAGCCCGAAGAAGGTTCCAACCAGGGCCAGGAAAGAGAGTTCGAACTCACATGTCGAACTCTCCGCCTCAGAATCGCGCCATGATCTTCCCAGACGCTCCCGCGGCGAACCCACGACGCCCCAAGAGGCCCCAACAGACCCTCAAACGAGACTTCAGGAGCCGACTGACATGCAGTCGGGGCCTTGACCTAAGGAACCCCAAATAAGGAACGAGGCACCTTTTTTTCCATAAGTTAACCTTCGATCTCCGACCGAAAACAGAAGAAAAACCGGAGGCAAGCTGCGAAACCCATGAGGAACGCGGAGCCCCTCCCCAACGAAAAGGGTTCCTTCTTCAGGGCCCCGACTGTACACTTCTGACCTTCCGCTCGGGACCGAACCACATATCGTCCCAAAGGCACCCGCGGCGCCCACAGACGCCCCCAAAAGGCTCCCGACGAGGCCCTCAGCGGGCTCCAAAGACAGACCCACGAGCCGACACTCTTTGAGTAGGGGGAAGACAAACCTACCTCGCTTTTGACCACCCTCGCTTCCAAGAGATACCAAACGATGCCAAATTGCAGCCTGTACTGATCAGGCCGCTTGACGAGGAGGCGCGTGGTATGGCTTGGTTTTGCCTGGAAGCGAAAGCGGGGTAGGTAATTCACGCTCTGATGGAGCCCCGTTCAAATTGCCATGTGTTTCAGAGCTCTCGGAACCCAACCCTTAAGTCCTAAAAGCCGTGCCAAGTCCCGCCTCCGTGCTCTCACGTGCGACCATGAGGGCTGGCAGCGCGCGTGCAGTCACGATTGTGTGTGGAAATCCACACCATGTGTCTTTTGATGCGTCGAAGTTCGCCTGTCACATGTGTTCCCCCCGCGCGCATGCACGTACACATAGATACATGCTCACAGTTACACATAATTCTAACTACACACATATACACATACATATATACATCTGTACACATATATACATACGAACACATATCACTATATCTGCATATTTATGGATATGCACAATTGTGAGCAGCACATACATACCAACATATACACACACACGCTTCATTCACTACACACATGCACATATAATTCTAATCATATATGCTCCAATCAAAATACAAGCGTGTGTCCGTGACTATACGAGAACATGCGTATATTTAGACATGTGCGCAATCACGGTATATACACATACACTGCGGGAATGATCACCACAACTATCGATCGATCCCACACATCTGCAAATTTCATGCGTCTACCGAAATCACGATCAATGAACATGTATGTCTGTATGTATGCATACATATATACACACGGCCCAAACACAAATACCGCGATGCGCGTACATGCAATTTTATGCATATCAGCATAAACGTACATGTACAGACCGGGCGCGCTGCCGATCTATCGATCGTACGATCACTCAATCGACCATCGGGGCAGCCGTCGAAGCGCGCGATCAATCAACCAATCGGTAACTACCCAGCTATCTGTCGACGACTACGTTGCAAGCGTCCTTTGTCAATTTATCGATCGGTTTCACCATCAACCGACCGTGCAATCAATTAATCAAGAACATCTCCACTTTCTGGATGCCGACTGGAACGGCGCCTATGGAGCGAAGGGAGCCTGTTGCATGCAGCTTGACGATGCGCTGGAGCATGCTGTCGATCTCTGTACTGGGTGGCCCAGGGCGAATAATATGCCGTGGCCAGGGTTTTAAACACCTGGCGTGCAAAGTACTAGTATGCATGTTGCTGCACAGTGAAAGTGCAGCGCAAAGGGCGGCTGGACGGCCACGCAACAACAAGCGGGACGGAGGATGGAGGGAGGATAGGACAGGATAGGATAGGACCGATCGCGAAGCGAGCTTACACCACCTACACACTGGGCACGAGCATTCGGCTCGACATTCGTTAAGGCTACTTATAGTTGGGCCGCTCGACCTCGTATATCGTGTTGAGATGATTGGTGCTTGGGGGCACGGGTGGCATGCAGACCTGCGCGAAGGATCTCATCTGCTGACTCCTGACAAGCCCACAGATTTGCAAAACCAAAAAGATTCAAAACCACTGTGGAACAGCATGGTGTGGGAGGTATGTGTCGCCCTCCCGCCAGCTTGAATGCCCAGGCCCTTCGGCAATCTTGAAAATTCAACATCCTGCGGGATCGATTGCACACGCGGACTGTCAACCAATTGGTCCGTTGAGCCTGAGACGTGTTCCCGCGGAGCCTTTGGCAGCTGTTTTGTTCCATTGGCGCCCAAAACGAGGGCCAACGAGAAGAAAGCGGAAGAGGCAGGCAAGGGGTGGGTGGGGAGGGGGCAGAGCCCTCGTTCTTGCCGGCGGGTTTCTAGGTCGCATCGGCCTGGGTGGGCTCCAAAGTAACGCGCAAACGTCTTCGTCGAACGCGCTTGACCATATGCTCTGCCTTGTGCAATCGCGATTTGGACACCTCGTCACGTCCACTCTCGCTTCCAGAGCAGCCCGAGCGGCCAACTCGTCGGCGACGGCGCTGCCCACCGCTAGCCGCTGGGGCTGGGCGCGGTCAAGCTGTTCGGCTGGCAGGCGTGGTGGCGAGCGAAGCACAGGGACGAATAAGAACCCCCCGCGCTGCTGCAACTTGCCAAGGCGCGCCCAGGGATCGCAGTTCTTCCCGCGAGGTACGGCCGCGTCGTCGGCCACGTAAACCACGAACCCCGTCGACATCTCGATGGCCACCACGAGGGCCCGGGAGCTCCCCCCCTGGGAGCCTTCTGAGCTCCTCCAGGGGAGGTGCCCTCTGAGGCCAACTGGGATCTCGGGCTGTGCGAAAGGGGGGGATAGCAAAGGGGGGGGTTGAGAATCAGCTCACGTAGCTGATTTTCCCGGCGCCTCCCGGCGCCGGGAGGCGCCCATGTATCGAGGTATGGGCCCGGCGGCGAGGCCGAAACCAGCTGCATGCAGCAGATGTCGTACCCCCCCCCCCCTTTCCCCAGCCCCCCCTTTGCTTCGGCCCGAGAACTCTTACACGGCTCGAAGCCCTGAAGAAACGCAGCGCCCACACCGACCCCCTCTGGACGAGGCTCTGTTGGGCCGGGGCCTCCACTCGCGCCCCCCAAAAAGAAGGAGCGGACGGGCGCCGGCCCCCCGCCCCAGGGCCCACTTGCGCCCAGGGGCTCAGGCGCGGCCGCCGCAGGGCCCCATGCTCCGAGGAAGTACGCCGGGGGGGCCCTCGCTTGCGACGCAGGCAAAGGCCGCGCGGCCAGAAGCCATCCTCGGAACCGTTCTGGGCGATGCCCTCGGGGGCGACCATAGGGGAACGAAAAGTGGCAGAAAGATAAACTCGGAGGTCCGCGCGGATTTCTCGGATCGGCGCTGGGGTCCCCTGGCGGCGCCTCCGGCGCCGCCCCTGGCGCGCTCCGCGCGCCAGGGATGGGGGTCCAGCGCGGATCCAAGAAATCCGCGCGGACCTCCGAGTTTTATTCCCCATATCCTAAGATGGGGTTCTTGTCATTCTTGGACGCCTCCTACTCCCTCTCCCTCCTCCTCTTTCCTCCTCCCCTCCTCCTCTTTCCTCATACTCAGACCTACTCATACTCAGACTTACTCATACGCAGACTTACTCATACTCAGACCTACTCATACTCAGACTTTCTCACACTCAGACATGCTCATACACAGACTTACTCATAAACAGACTTACTCACACCCAGACGTACTCATACACAGACTTACTCATACCCAGACTTACTCATACACAGTATTACTCATACTCAGACTTACTCATAACCAGACGTACACCTACACAGACTTTCTCATACACAGGCCTACTCATACCCAGACTTACTCATACACAGACTTACTCATACACAGACTTACTCATACTCAGGCATACTCATACTCAGACCTACTCATACTCAGACTTACTCAACACACACATCAGATTTGGAGGATGTCTCAAGCGGGGCGCTGGTTTCAGCACCCCTAAGCGGAGCCGCCAGGAGTGTTTGCACGGGCTCGTTCGCGGCCATTTTGTGGGGATGTCTCAGGCGGTTTGCTTGTTTCTGGGCTCAGCATCCTTCGCTTGGAGGGAGCCGCCAGGGGTGTTTGCACGGGCTCGTTCGCGGCCATTTTGTAAGGATGTCTCAAGCGGTTTGCTTGTTTCTGGGCTCAGCATCCTTCGCTTGGAGAGCAGATTGTGAGGATGTCTCAGGCGGGGCGCTGGTTTCAGCACCCCTAAGGGAGGCCGCCAGGGGTGTTTGCACGGGCTGCCCACATTGTGGGTATGGCGATGTCTCAGAGCGGTTTGCCGGGTCCTGGGCTCAGCTCCTTCGCTTGGAGGAGGCCAGAATTGTGAGGATGTCTCAGGCGAGGCGCTGGTTTCAAGCACCCCTAAGGGGAACAGAAAAAAAAGAGAGGAAAAAAAGAAATGGGTATTAAAAAGAAAAAGATAAAGAAAAAAAAAAAAAGACAAAAAGAAAAGAAAAAAAAAAAAAAAGAGAAAAAAAAAAAGAAAGCAGAAAAGAAAGAGACGAAAAAAAAGAAAGAAAAAAAAAGAAAAAAAAATTTAGCCGCCAGGGGTGTTTGCACGGGCTCGTTCGCGGCCATTTTGTGGGGATGTCTCAGGCGGTTTGCTTGTTTCCGGGCCCAACATCCTTCGTTTGGAGGACAGATTGTGAGGATGTATCAGGCGGGGCGCTGGTTTCAGCACCCTAAGGGGAGCCGCCAGGGGTGGTTGCACGGGCTCGTTCGCGGCCATTTTGTGGGGATGTCTCAGGCGGTTTGCTTGTTTCTGGGCTCAGCATCCTTCGCTTGGAGAGCAGATTGTGAGGATGTCTCAGGCGGGGCGCTGGTATCAGCACCCCTAAGGGGAGCCGCCAGGGGTGGTTGCACGGGCTCGTTCGCTGCCATTTTGTGGGGATGTCTCAGGCGGTTTGCTTGTTTCTGGGCTCAACATCCTTCGCTTGGAGAGCAGATTGTGAGGATGTCTCAGGCGTGGCGCTGGTTTCAGCACCCCTAAGGGGAGCCGCCAGGGGTGGTTGCACGGGCTCGTTCGCGGCCATTTTGTGGGGATGTCTCAGGCGGTTTGGCTGTTTCTGGGCTCAACATCCTTCGCTTGGAGAGCAGATTGTGAGGATGTCTCAGGCGGGGCGCTGGTTTCAGCACCCCCAAGGGGAGCCGCCAGGGGTGGTTGCACGGGCTCGTTCGTGGTCAGGGTCAGTTTGTGGGGATGTCTCAGGCGGTTTGCTTGTTTTCATGCCCAACATCGCCGGCGGGGCTGCGCCTCCAAAAGTGGTGAAACGCGCCCTGGGGAACCAGGGTTGAGGAGGAAGAGGGGGAGGAAGAGGAGAAGGAGGAGGAGGAGGAGGAGGAGGAGGACTGGGGGAGGAAGCAAGGGGATCAGGACGATGAGGTGAAGGATGACGACAAGGATGAGGAGGATGATGTCTAAGAGATTGAGGACGAGGAGGAGGATGGCGTGAGCGAGGGAAATGACAGGAACGAGGATGAGGAGGAGGAACAGGAGGAGGAGGAGGAGGAGGCGGGGGATCGTGAGGAAGGGCATGGGGGTGCGGAGGGGGAGGGGGAGCAGGAGGATGAGGAGGAGGAGCAGGAGCAGGAGAAGGGAGGGGGCGGAGGAACAGGAGGAGGAGGAGGAGGAGGAGGAGGAGGAGGGCGCTTTGCTCGAAGGTCCTTGACGCGAGCAGAACGTTTGTTCCGAAGTCCAGGACATATATATATATATATATATATATATGTATTCATAGGGGGTGACTGCGAGGGGGGGGCGGTGGTTGTGTGCGGGGATCGTTGGTGCACTCGCTTGGTCTGCTGGGTTTCGGGACGATTCGCAGAGGTGTACGGAAGGTAAGCCGGCCCCGGGTTGGGCGGTGCAGGCCAAACCGGAAGAACCTACGGGAGGGAACGAGCTGTAAGTCACGCCACCGGAGCCTTCCGTGGCCACATCTTCGGCCCGACATCTTCTTTCCTAGTATATATGGCGGAACTTCCGAGGTTACAGTGGCCCTCGCGCCCCAACCGCTTGAGGAAGCACTCACGCCGAACGGTTCGAGGGTTCCGGAGAAACGCTTTTGAGTCTGACTCATACGCAATCACTCGCATTAGGGGTCACTCGTCTTCGTCGGCCCTGTCGCCCACGTGGACGCGCTATTGTAGTCGACCGCTCATGAACAGACGCTCACCACGGCATGACATAAAACATGAGATGCACATATGGGGAGCTCCACGCAGTGAGTAATGTTTGTGTCATTGTTCGCGTCCCTAGACAAGGCCGCGCTGCCAGAAGCAATCCTCGGAACCGTTCTGGGCGATGCCCTCGGGGGTGAAAAGGATCTGGAGCATCGAAGGTCCAGGACCCAGTGCTCTTCTCGCGCGCCCAACCCCTGCGCAGGGGCCTCTCGGGGAACTCGCGGCGGCGTGAGCGCAGGGAGGAAGCCTGACCGTCGACTTCATCGCCTTCGCGCTGCCTGGGCCGAGTGTTGCCGACAGCCGCGCACCATTCCATCTCTGACAGCTGGCGCCCCGCGGGGGAAGGCCCGAGGCTCTGGGCGCACCGTCTGCAAGACCGGCTGTCGCCCCCCCCGGCCCCAGGCCCTGGCCGCGAACGTGCGAGGAGGCCCGCGCCAATTGTTGGCCCCTGATGGTATCCTCGAACGCCTGGGCCAAATCAGGAAGACCCGCGGCAGGGCCCAGAGCACCCCCGAATGCCAAAGCCTCCCTGGAGAGGTCCCCATTGAGGCCTGGCGCCCCATGCGGCGACGGAGGCAGGGCCCCAACGAGGCTGCAACAGCTGCGCGATGATCGCAGACATGGAACCCCCTGATTTGACGACTGCGCTGGCCTCTGGAATATCAGCTAACCTGGCGGCCGCCCTGGGCCACGCCGACCCGCCCCCCGTTCTGACCCTGCGCTTGGCAAACCGAGACGACAGCCATGATTGCAAGGATTCACGCGGAAGGCGATCGCCTGGGTCTCGGTTCACAGATATCACGTCCAAGGGCTGAGCGGTGCAAGGCCCTCGCTTGGCAGAGGACGCGACGCGGGCGAGCCAACGTCTTCTCTGAACGATGTGACAGCCGAGCACGCCGTGGACCTGCTGTCCGCAAGGTCCTGCTGGTGGTGATCCCGAGGACTCGAGACGCACGGCTGGGCGCTATCTAGACGACGCCCTAGCACGACGAAATCTAATATCATGCATGGCCATGCCTTTGCCAACTCTCTTGCGTTGGGTGGTGCGCGCATTCCGACTTGCGCCTGTGTCCAAGCCAACGTAGCTTGCCTGCAGGACTGGGACGACCGTGACCCCCTTCCTCTTGAGGCACGAAGCTTCATAGCGCGCACCACGGTGATCCGAGCACAGCACCACGCTCTTGGCTGCCGGCGACCTGCAGCCCTTCAGCCTCCAGCACCTCGCCAGTGTGCGCCAGCACCTTGACGGGGCCCTTCCTCGCGGCAGCTCGGGGTGCGCGAACTTGCCGGGAGAGGTCGTCGATCCGCAACCTCACGTCGACCATGGGTTGGGTGGCTGTCAACCCTTCCATGATGCAGTAGGTCATGCAGCAAGCGAAACGCGTCCCATTAAGCAGTCCTTGAGTCACGCTTCCTGCGGGTCGAAACGCATCTGCGTAGCACTCCTTCTGCGCCAGCGCCCTCGGCGCCAAGCGCAACGGCAACTCGAGGAGGAGGACGGCGGTTTGGCAACCCCAGACCGCCGCCGCACGAGCAAGTCGGATCCACCCTATGCTGCCGCAGAAGCTCTGGATGTCCACAAGCCTGCGGCCGCAACCCATCCCAAGCGTGCTGGAGACATCCCCCCCACCATGCGTACAAATCCTCCGTGTGGGGTGAGTTCCCTGACGCCGCCGCCGCATCCCCGCGTGGCCGGGTGTCGGCGGCGCCCACTGCTTGACCAAAGGTTCCCTGGCCCACGACCACGTGCGGGGAACCATCCCCACCAAGCCGATGGTGCAGTCCCCTGCCGATTTCTTCGGGAGAAGCCTCGCGATGGTGAATGAGAGCTGCCACGGCCATGCGCCGCAGCACGCCCGCCAACTCGTCCAATCTATGCTGAGGCAATCGTCGGATATCGAGAGGAGAGAGCTTATCAACTCCCTGCCCCGCCCTCGGTCTCATCTGGCGGGCTGCGAGCTGGAGCTGGGCACCAGTGGGTGCGGATAGCTCATGAACGTGGGCATCATCACGAATAGCGTCGAATGCGTTGATCAACTCGATTGGATCGTTCAGAAATGTATGCCTTTGCTTCACCTTGTGGTCCACTATGTCCCTGGGGTGGAAAAGGATGGTGCTGTCGATGCTGAGCTCCTCTGTTGGTGGGGGAAATAGATTGATGCTCTTGTGAGGTATGTTTGCTGCTGGCTCGGTCACGATCCGAGAACGAAGCTCCTCCAATGAGGCGTGGATGGCACGCCCCCCGGATCTACGCTCAGCTCGCTCGGCGGCCGACACCATGTCGCGCAGAACGGGAAGATGAAACTATGATACGATCCGAGGGTGGGTGAGCCATTGATCCCTACTCGTCTTCGACGTGGGCAATGCTACATGAACATGAGCTGGGTGTTGTGCGATCCTACGCTCGCGCTCTTCAGCAAACGCATCACGCTGTCGCTGCTCGCTTTGCTTCTCGCGATGATGCAGCAGTCGGGCAAGTAACGCGTGAGCTCTGGTCCACCAAGCGCTGCGCACATTCTGAAAGCGGTGCCGCACGCACTCGCTCCTGCATGTGAACCTGATGGGCCGCAAGCCTTGGTCCCGTGGCCCTGCCCGGTGCCAACGGGTTCGGCCGCAGCCCGTGATGGTCGGAGATGGTGCGCTCGGCGGGTGGCGCTGCAGGCGTTTCCTCGGAATGCCCCTCGTGGTGCGTGTCTCGAGGAACTCCACGCTTTCCCCGAGGGGGGGGGGAGCCAGAGGGCCGCCCAACCTCGGCCACTCAACCTCGGCCAACCGAGCTCCGAATCGGCCGCTGGCTTGGTCGACATGGCGAGCGCCTGCCTTGTAGGCAAGAGAACTGGAAACAACGCCCCGCTGGCACAGTGCAGCAAGGGCACCGACTTGGGTGCGATGCCTGGAGCCAGGATGAGGACGGAATGGAGAAGGTCGGGGGAGGAGCAGCAGCATCACCAGCTGCCGTACACCCTGGTGGGCACGAGCCTTTGCTCCAGCCGAGTGCTCGGCGCGGGCTGCCTTCGCTCGCGACGGCTTGGAGCCAGGAGTGGGGATGAAGGTGGGGTTGTGTCACTGTGGCAGCTTGGCTGCCATAAGAAACGAGCGTGTGAGAAGTTGGGTTGGGCTGCTATACCACTGGAATGCAAGAGAAGCCCGCAGTGAGTTTTCCACAGGATATCGGCTATGGTTTCAAGACGGGCAACGTATGTGATAAACTCGTTATGGCCAATGCGCCATCAATCTCAGATATCTGACACTGGCCGTGTACGTGACCGACGCATTGCAAGCTGTGAGAACGTGACCTTGGACTCGATCGACGAAGCCTCGTCTTTTCAAAAGGCTGGCTGGCATGTTCCAGCCCGCCAAAACTACCTAGGGCAACTGGAGGCTGATTAGGAGGGCCCCAAGACGACGGAACCTGTAAGTTCCTCCCACACCAGCCCCCCTCCAGAATGCCTATAAAAGCAATCAGACACTGCATAGAACCATGTCATATCCAGAACCTGCCCAGATGTCGAAAGACATAAATTCTCGATCCTCGAGCCTCCTCTCCACGACTACCACCCCTCAAAGCCTCCGCGTCGTAGGGCACGCTGGCCGTGCCGTCCACGAAGCCCAGAGGCGGAGAGTACCCCATGCCCTGCAGCTGTGGGGAGGGAGGGGACGATCCCTCCCTGCGCTCTGGCCCTGCTGGCAGGAACTCTGGCACAGCGCGTCGCGGCGGCGGCCCAGGCGGCACGCCATGCCTTGCGAGCGGGCAGCGTGTCGTTCCGCTCCGCGTGGCGGGAGGCCGGGAACAGCTCTGGACGTGGACGCTCCGGGGACCAGACCGCAGACAGCGTGCCGCGCCCAAGCGTGGCGGGCCAGAACCGGCGGCGCGACACGCTAAGCTAGCGTCTCGTGCCACCTTTCTCATTCTGTCTTCGTTCCACCTCTGTACTCTCTCATGATGTGTTTTCGTTCCACCTTTGCCGCAAAGCGAGATCACAACGAAAACGGCCCACGAAGTTGCCAAAACACCGTTCAGCTCGAGCCCCGCTAGATCGCTGGCGACACCTTGCTGTAGGATCGCAGGGGGAGAAACATGGCACAAGCCGAAGGCTTCCCTCCCAACACCGAGGCGACAGATCGGATCGGATCGAAGGGTGCATCGCTTCGTGCAATATCGACATGGAATCGGAATCAAAAATCCGACCTGCCGTGCCAAGGCGCACATCATCGCCGTGCTCAAGCAATGCCGAAACAGATCGTCGGAACTCTGCAAACGATTCGATCGGAACCACTCTCTAGACAGATCGAGCCGGCCTGAATCGATACCCAATGGGATCGACCCGATCGGAATGGGCCCTGTGAGCTGGGGCTTCTCCCCTCCTCCTCCTCCTCATCCTCCGCCTCCTGCCCGAGGCTCTCGAGGCTATCACCTCCAGGGGAGAGGCGCCCGCTCGTCTTCCTCCTCCTCCTCCTCCTCCTCCTGCCCCTCTCCCTCTTCCTCCTCCTCCTCCTCCTCCTCCTCCTCCTCCTCCCTCCTCCTCCTCCTCCTCCTCCTCCTCCTCCTCCTCCCCCTCCTGCCCTCCTCGTCCTCCTCCATCCCTTTTCCTTCTGACTGACGTCTCCCTGTGCGGGCCGGGCGTTCCGCCCGAGGCCTCCTCGCCGTTTCTGGACACGAGGTCCGAACATGTCGACAGCTTCGAGGATGCTCGCAAAAAGTGGCGATCGTCGTGAAAGTCTGCGGTAGCTTCTCTCTTTTGGAGAGGAGGAGGAGAAGAGGGGGAGGAGGAGGAGGAGGAGGAGGAGGAGGAGGAGGAGGAGGAGGAGGAGGCAGAGCGAGATGAGGAGGAGGAGGAGAGAGAGGAGGAGGAGGAGGAGGAGGAGGAGGAGGAGGAGGAGGAGGAGGAGGAGGAGGGAGCGAGAGCGCGACCACAGAGCTTCACTTGACTCGGCCTCGACTGCTGTGCGAGTCAAAAGCTCGCCAGGCAAACTGGGAACACCACGCGAGCCGACCTGCGATAGGCAAACCCGTTTACTGAACCGAAGCCTGCAAGAGGACCAGACGTGCGGCATGTGTGGGAAGAGGAAGTGGGGAGGAGGAGAGAACGCCACAACCTGGCAAACAGTCCACATGCCAGTTTGAACAACGCGGGGGTCGAGCTGGGATGCAGAGGAGACTTGTTCTGCCAGCGCACGCGCAACTAGTGCGCGCCTCGGCCCCGCTGTGCAGAGCCCTCCGATGCACGCAGCACGCAAAGCGTGGGGACGAGCTGCACCAGACCGACGAATCCGCACAAACAAGTCGGAGGGAGAGGAACAAAACGTGGGCAACCGCTTCAACGATGGAGGGCGGGCCGTTCTCTAAACGCGGCTCTCGCCTGAGAGCCGCGCGCGTGCGTCTAGAAGCTTGCGGCAGCTTCAAGTGCGGGCGGCGACTCCTTTCCAAAATGGGTATGTGGCTCTCGCCTCAGCGCTGCGCTGACTGTCGTGCAAGGATACAGACGTTTCAAGGATTCGTATGGTTGAAGTCCCAAGAAAGGTGTTCTGGCACGATTTGGGACTGTCCAGACGCACCAGTCACGGTGATGCACGATGTTGAAAGCCCAGG
>CAUYUJ010015738.1:230341-240341 GCA_963575745.1 Prorocentrum cordatum
GAGTATATAGATACATACATAGAAATGTCACGCAAGGAGGAGGAGGAGGAGGAGGAGGAGGAGGAGGAGGGGAAGGAGGAGAAAGGAGGAGGAGGAGGGGGAGGAGGAGGGGGAGGAGGAAGAGGAGGAGGGGGAGGAGGAGGGGGAGGAGGAGGAGGAGGAGGGAAAGAAGAGGAGGAGGAGAGGGGAGGAGGAGGAGGAGGAGGAGAGGGAGGAGGAGGGGGAGGAGTGGGAGGAGGGCGAAGGGCCGGGAGCCCAGGGGCGCCGCGCCCGCGCCTGCTGCTGCTGCTGCTGCTCTGCTGGGGGCCCTGCTCGGCCACCTCGCGCAGGGTCGTCAGGTAGCCGGTGTCCTCGCCGAGGGGCGGGGGGGGGCGAGAAAGGGCGCAGGAGGCTGGCGAAGAAGGGAGGGAAGGAGGGGCACGAAGAGGAGCACGCACACACACACACGCACACACACAAACACACACACACACACACACACGCACACACACACACACACACACACACACGCACACACACACACACGCACACACACGCACACACACACAAACACACACACAAACACACACACACAAACACACACACGCACACGCTCACACACACACACACGCACGTGTAAGGGGAGATGAGATGGCGGAAGGCAGAAAGCGAGAGAAGTGGGCAGAAAGAGGGAAAGGGATAGGGAGAGGGGATAGGGAGAGGGGAGAGGGAAAGGGACAGGGAGAGGGAAAGGGATAGGGAAAGAGAGAAGTGGGAGAAAGAGAGAGAGAGAGAGATACCCAAAAAAGGGGATATCAAAGAGGAAGATCGAGTAGTAGAGAGGAGAGAGAGAGAGAGAGCGAGAGCAAAACGAGAGAGAGAGAGAGAAATACTTGGAGCGAGAGAGAGAGAGAGAGCGACAACAAACAACAAATAATAAAGGACAAGAGAGAGAGAGAGATAGAGAGAGAGAGAGAGACACCAACACCTATTTATATATATGCATACATACATACATAGATGTACATATATATATATATATGTATTTGTATATAATATTTAAATCGAATATAGAGAGAGAGGGACAGAGACAAAGACAGAGACAGAGAAAGGGCGATCGAGTCCCTTCTGCTGCGATGCTGTTGGGCCGCCGCGGCGGACCGCCGTACACTCCGCTATGAGCGCGGCCTGGGCGAAGCGCACGCCCGTCGGCAGGCTCGAGAGGCGGACACGAGCGAGAGATGTTCTCAGAGAGTGTTCCGGGAGAGGCCCGCTGGAACACTCTGCACACAGGGCGGCGGAGACGGAGGGAGGCCCGGGCACTCCTGCTCCCTACTCTTGAACGTCTTCTCGTGCCACGGGAGGGCGTGGAGGGGAAATGGGAATGGAGAGGGAGAGAACGAGAGAGAGAGAGAGAGACACACACAAATACCCTCGTGAGCCCGCGCCCGCCCCCTAATGTGTCACCTGTTGGGTGGACCCCGTTTCTCTCTCCCGACCCCCACAATACAAGCAAGGCGGGACAGGCCGTACCCGATTGCCCCGGCCACTACTGACTGAGCCACCTGCACCTCAGTCAGGTCGAAGAGCCTGAAAGGAAGGCCGAGGGTGTCTGCCCACTGCTGCACTCTGAAGGCCTCAGAAGCACACGTCCAGTTGAGGTTTACAAATACGAGCGCCAGACTTCAAAGTGTGGATAGCGGCCTGAAGGAACCACCCAACTGAGAACGAATCCAAATCACGTTCCGAGAACGAAGATAACTGTGCGAATCTGCTACTCGCGCTCACGAGCCCCAAGAAACTACGCATCCCTGCCACGGCTGTCCTCGCTTGCGTTGTAGTCGTGGTCCCAAGCACGCTCGGAGGTGTCCCAAGAGTTAATATTGTAGTGGTGCTTCGGAGATTCCCGAGGACACCAGCGCTGCTGATCATTATCGTCCCTGTGAGATGCTGACGACCACTCCCAGGAGCAGTGCTGGCCATGCGATCCGCCATTGTTTCAGATCTGGCTTACCTCGGCGGCGCGCTTGGTCGGGATCTGCTGCCCTGGGCAGTGGGCGGCGATCGCCCCGTCGAGCGCCGCGGCGGCGGCCCTGTCGTTCTTCATTGCTGTCTCGATGGGGGCCTTCTCCTTGCCGATGAGCGCCTGGGTCCAACCCGCCTTCGCGTGAGAGAGCGCGTCGTCATCTCCGACGTCCTTCTTCTTGCGGCCCCGTGGATCCTCGCGCGGCCCGGGGGGGCCTCTCGCTCGCCCGAGGCGCGGGCGGGCAGCCGCGGTCTCCGCTGCTGCCGCGGCCGGGAGTCCGCGAGACACGCCTGACGAGCTCCTCGGCCTGGCTCGTGAACGCCGGCATCGTCGCTCCGGCCATGTACCTCGCCTGTTCCCTGAGCTCCAGCTCCGTTTCGCGGCCCTCGCGCTCCTGCGCAGAGGGCGCGAGGTCTTTTCATCGAGGGCCATCAGCTGCTCCCTCGCCTCGCCCTGCTTCTTGGCGTTGCTGCTCTGGCGGCTCCTGTCCCGATCGTGGCCCTCGGAGCGGCCCCGCTCGGGGTCGGGCGAGGAGCAGCCGCGCCTGCGGCCGCGATCGCGGGACCGCGGCGACGGTCTCGATCGCGGTCGCGGTCGCGGCCGCGCCCGTCGGACCTGCTGCCGTGCCCGCCGGAGGCGGCGCCGCGACGGCGCATGCTCGACGGGCCTGGGGCCCGGCCAGCGCGGGCGCTGCGGGCGCAGCCGAGCTCCGAGGGCGGATGGAGCCCAGTGGGCAAAGAATGCACCGCGGCGCGGCCTGAGAGGGGGCGGTCGAGATGGGCGCGGGGCACCCTCTCAGATGCGGCTCGAACGCCAGTTCCAAGAGCCATGCGGGACGGGACGATGACCACAGCCACTGCTTCTTGTGTGCGCGCCTCCCAGCCGGCCGAAAAAGAAGCAGTGGTTGTGGTCATTTCCCTGGTGCCGAGCGTAACGAAAATGGCCACAACCACTGCTTTGTTTCTGCTGGCTGGCAGGCGGCAACAAAAGAGAAGCAGTGGCTGTGGTCGTTTTCACGTCCCGTAAGCCACCCCAGGCGCGAAGTCCATCGAGAGCCCCAGGGCTTGCGCGCGGGCAACGCGGCCGCGGCACGACGAGCCCAGGGCGGAGAGGAACCTCGCGGCGGCCTCTTCCAGGCCGGGCCCGCACTCGCGACTTCGGCCCCCAGCAACCACCTGCGGCTCGCCTTCTTTGGGGGGGCGGGCGCGCGCGCCAGGCCCCGCGGGGGCGACGTCGACGTCGAGCCAGCTGCGGGAGTCCCTGGGGCCCTCGACCTCCGGCGCGGGGCTGAGAGCTCGAGCGGGCATGCCAGGGCGAGATAGTGGAACGAGCACGCGCGGCAGCAGTGGGCACTGATACCCGAGATGTCGTCGGCGCACCTGCGCCAGCCCATCGCGCCCTGGGTGGCGTCGGCGGGAATGGCGAAGCCTCCAGGAGCAAGGTCCCGACGTGAGGTGCTCGCTGTATGCTCGAACCAGTGCATCAAGGCGCTGAGCGTTGCTCCACTTGGCACTCCTCCGATCGGCAGCCCGCGCGTCTCGTGGGCGACCCCCCCAAATCGTGAACAGGGATACCCACGCGACGACTACCATGGCCTGATGGATTCCCTGGACGGTGACATTGAAGTACCCCGGAGGGTTGCTCCTCGCCATCGTTGAATCTTGGGGGCCTTGGAGTTCTTGGTCGGGCCGCACTCGGTGACCAGGGCGGAGACCAGTATATCGACCCACGCCTCGAAAGCAACCGAGAGCTGCACTGTCCAAGAGCCTGGTCAGCACCTGCCACTACGATGGAGACCTCGGGCACCGAGGGCCCACGTCGGCAGAGGAGGAGGAGGAGGAGGAGGAGGAGGAGGAGGAGGAGGAGGAGGACGAGGAGGAGGTGGAGGGGGAGGAGGATGGGAGGAGGGCGGAGGAGGCAGGAAGGAGGAAGGAGGAGGGGAAAGAGGGGAGGAGGAGGAGGAGGAGGAGAAGGAGGAGGAGGAGGAAAGGAGGCGGGAGGAGGGGGGGCACGGAGGGCCCGCACCTCGGATGCTGCATCTGATGTGCTGAAGACCTCTCGGGATAGGCCGCCGAATTCCAGCATCGCCCGAGAGGCTCGACCTGCCACCTGAAGGGCAGTTTTTAAGAATGGGATTTTGAAAAGTATAGGATGTTTAATCCATGATTAATGTATGAGTAAATGTATGCATGAACTCATCGTTGGTTTTAATGCTAAATCCCTGCACTTTTCATACATGATCCGCACGCGGAGAATGTATAACAAACGGCACTGTAAGGGCACCCTTCCTCTCCCATCCCCTCTTCCCGCCCAGCCCGATCTGGCATGGTCCCTCCACCAGTCTGTCCGTCCGCATCTCTTCCCATCCTTCTCTGTTTCCCTCCCCTATCTCTTTTTTTCCTGACCTCCCTCCCTCGACCATTGCGGGAATTGGGTAGCTTAAGCGGGAAGACGCTCCCTATCCCCATCCCTGCCATCCCCCTCGTCCTCGTCCTCTCTGCGGCTTGTCCTTCTCCTCCTCCCTGTCTTCCCTCCTGCATCATCGTTATCGTCCTGATCGTCGCGATCTCTATTGCTCCGCCTCCTCCTTCTCCTCCTCCTCCACCTCCTTCACATCCCTTCTCATCAATCAGACTCAGCGCCTTCGTATCAGATCTCCTCCTCGGCCTCATCGCCCGCATATTTCTACCACCTCTGGCTGATCGTCCTTCATCCTTGTCCTCGTCATCTTCTCTCCTGCGTCTCCTTCTTCCTCATCCTCGTCATTGTGCTGCTGTTCCTCGCTCCTGCTCCTCCTGCTGCTACTGCTTCCCAGCCTTCCCTCCTCCTCCTCCTCACCCGCCACCTCGACTATCCACTCTCCTCTGTCCTCATTCTGCTCTCGGCCAATCTCACTCCTGCTTCTCCTCCTCCTCATCCTTCCCCATCCCTCGCTTTCAGCAGTCGTCCCACTCCTCTTCGTCATCATCATGATGTTCCCCATTCCTCGTCCTGGTCCCACTCCTTGCCCTTGTCCTAATATATTCCTCCTGCTCGTCCTCATCATCCTCCATCTCTCACCGTTGTCTTGCTGCTCAGTACTACTTTATACTTGCTCATTATCTTGCTCATCCTCATCCTCCCTTCTCTTTCTCCTCCTTCTCCTCCTCCTTGTCCTCATCCTTCATTCCCTTCTCCACCTCGTTGACCTCGTCCTCGCCCTCGACTCGTCCTCGTCCTCGTCCTCTCCCTCGTCATCCGCCTCTTCTCCTGCTCCTCCCCTCACTCATGCGCGTCCCCCTCCTTCTCCTCATTGCCTTCTCCTCCTCCTCCTCCAAGCTCATCCAGCCTCATCCTCCTCCTCATCCTCCTCATCCTCATAAGTATCCTCTGTCATCCGCATCGTTATAATTCCTATTTCTCCTCCTTCTCATCATCTTGCACCCCCTCATCCTCGACCTTCTCGGACCTCCTTTCTTCTCATGTTCCTCCTCCTCCTTCCCCGCCTCTCTTCCTCTATCATCAGCCTGCCTTATCCTCTTCCTCGTCCGTCCAACCGTCTGCTCCTGCTTATCCTCCTCCTCCTCCTCCTCCTCCTCTTCCTCCCCCTCCTCCTTCCTCCTCCTCCTACTGCTCCTCCTCCTCCTCCTTCCTCCACGTTCTCCTCCTCCTCCTCCTCCTCCTCCTCCTCCTCCTCCTCCTCCTCCTCCTCCTCTTGCGGCGGCAGCGGTCCCCCTTGGCCACGCGCGCTGGACCCGATGGTCGGTTCCAGTCCGGTGCCTCGGCGTCCCTCCAGGCCTCACGGAGTCAGCGGGGGGGAAGGGGGAGGAGGCGGAGCGGAGTGGAAGGGGAGAACGTTAAAGGTAGAAGAAGACGAGGAGGAGGACGAGGAGAGAAGATGAACAGGACGAAGAGCAGTAGGGGAAGGCCAGAACGAGGACGAGGTCAGGAGAGCAGTAAAAGGGCCGAGGAAGAAGACGAGCAGCAGCAGCAGCAGCAGCCGCAGCAGCAGCAGAGATGGCAAAGGTCGAAGAAGGGAGTGAGCGATGGAAGAGGAAATCCTCCCCCCCTCCAGTTCCTCCTATGAGATGTGAGCTGCAGACGGTTCTGCCTCCACCTCCTCCCTCCATTTTTCTCCTCCTCCCCCTCTTACTCTTCCATGGATTCCTCCTCCTGCTCCTCCTCGGTCGGTCGGTCGGCCATAAGGGATCGAGTCTGAATCCCAAGCGAAGCCCGAAAAGAGCAGGCGGCGGCAGATAGAAACGGTGAGGCATTGATCGCCGAAGCGGGCAAACCTCTCAGGGTAAAACACATAATCCACCCCATGTGTTTCAAGCTCAATCCCATAGTCACGCAAGGCCTGTTTCAAGTCCTGGTCCTGACGCATGGGTGGCAGAGCGTCCCATGGGTCCCAAACAAACGCTCCATACGTCCATTGGCAAGCTGGTCATTCATCAGGTTCAGGTTGCTGAACCTAGCGGATCGAACAACATACCTTCGCCTGATTACTGCGAGTCAAAGTGCCGTGCACACGTCCAGCCTTAAACAGGCCACTCTGTTCGGCGAGAGTACGTGCCGCGCACAAGGCAGATATCAAAACGCAGCCAAACTGAAGTATTTCCCGAAGGTGCTGCGAGGGTTGTGGCGCCGCACACCCCATTACTTGTCAGGGAGAGGGAAAGGGTGCCACTTGAACGACATCACGACCGCGCTGGAAATCATAGAAGGGATCCAGGGGAACAAGGAACGGTGCACATTCATCCCCTAGATCGAACGTTGGGGGCCCAGGATCGCCCCAAGCTCTGAGCCAGGAAGCGACACATCTCCGAGGGGTACGTTCCAGCAATGGCCAAAGTCCGCCCTCCCGAGCCACGATGGTTCTGCATGACATAGCATGGCGTGGCGACGCCCCAAAGTGTGGGGGTGGCTTCTGCGGCCCAAAAACCAACGAATCGACACCGAATGTGTAATCACTTATGATATTTGTTCGGAGGGGGGCATTTTCTAAATTTTGGGGCCGATTTGAAGGACCGACAACCATGCTGTGGCACGGCAATGGAAATACTGACGCCGGCGCCGAAGTGGGAACACGATTCAGAACGAGCGGAAGCGCGGAAATGAGGCCAACGCTGCAGCGGAAGCACGATTCGGAACGAGCGGAAGCCCGAAAATGAGGCCAGCGCCTCCGCGGGAGCAGCATTTTGAACAAAAACCCAAGCGAAAAATCAACTCCAGGGAACCCCGTGTAAAAATTATACGCGGAGAGGGGCTGGACATCTTCCGGACGTCACCAAGAGAGAGAGGAGAGTAGTACTCCTATTGTGTAAAAATGGGGAAGAGGGAAGGGGGGAGGAGGGAGAGGAGGGGGCGGAGGGGGAGAAGGCGGCGGAAGAGGAGGGGGAGGCAGACGGGAAGGCGGACGAGTGACGGAAGAGGAGGAACTCCCGGCCCTCGTCCCTCGGCTGGGCCGCGGCGGGACGGCCTCGCGGTTCTTCGGGACCGGGGTCAAGGTGAACGACAGGTCGCCGAGCGCGTTGCCTCGGAATGGGTGCGCGTTGGGGGGCAGGGGTGGGTTCGCGGCGCCTCCACACGGCGGCGGGGTAGAACCTTTTCCTCCCGCCCTCTTCGTCTCTTTGTCATCCCTCCTCCCTCCTCGTCCTCCCCCCTATTCCCCCCTCCTCGTCGGAATGTCCGCCACATTTCCCAACGGGTGCGCCCCCGACCCCCCGCCCCCCCCACGCGCCCACACGCATGGCGGATTCCAGAAACCCTGAGCCTCAAAATGCTCTCATCTCTTGGGAGCGCATATTTTACTTCCGCCAACCTCCGCTGGCCTGTTCGCCGACTTCCGCCTGCGGAAGCGGCATTGTTTTACTTCCGCCGCCTTCTGCCGCCTGTCCGCCGAGAAACAAATGCCAACCCTTGAAACCTCTGCCAATATCCGCTGGCGTTTCGCCAACTTCCGCAAGCGGAAGCGGCTTCGTTCTACTTCCACACACACACAAGCGTCTGCCCCCTCTCGTCCACAGCTCTGGAGGCCTAGTGTTGGGCTGGTAACACTGTCGACCGAGGCCTACACACGAAGCAAAAACATTGGCGCACTCGAACTTAATCGATCGGAGCCCTCAAATGCACAAGGCGGGACCGACCCCCAAGACACTGAACCTCAGGAAAAACGCCCCGATCCCCGATCCCAACCTCGCGCATTCCATCCTCTGAGGGAGGTCCCCTAAGCCACTCTGGGCCCCCTGAGCCCCTCTCTACCCAGGAGGGCCGACGGCCGCACAAGGAGCCCACAAGAACCCCGGAAAAAGCAGCTACGTGCCCCCCCCCGCTACATGAGCGGAACAATGACTCCACAGTGTTTGTTTCGAGCTGCTGGACCCCGCGCGTCCCCTCACCTCTTCGGGGGCGTGGGGCCCTTGCCTTTGCGCGTTGAGCGCGGGCCCCTCCGCCGTCTTTGCCGCGCTGCTCCCGGGCGCCGTGCCCCGCTCGAGCGGGAGGCCAAGCTGCGAGGGCGCCCCCGCTGCCCATCAACTGCGCGGAAGCTCGTTGGAGAATTCGGGGTGGTGGCACGCTGCGGAGATCCACTTCTGGACCTCGTTGCCCGCTTGTCCTCCGTCGTGGCCATGAGACACCTGGCGGCGTGGAAGGCCGTCGCCTTGTCCCGAACCCTGGTGCTCCACCCCGCGATGCTCTTCACTGCCTCCATCGTGACCTCTGGATCGGGTCATTCTTGGATGGCTGCCGCTACCTTGGCCTCGTCGGCCCAGAGGGCTTCCATCACTCGGAATAGCACCATCTTCATCTGCGCGTCTGGGCGCTTGCCCCATGGGTGGCCCTTGAAGTCGCCCTTCTCCCGCTGCTGCTTGCCCGTCTCGTTGTACTCGTCGGCGCCCTCCTCTAGCGCCAGCTGGATCTTGGCGTCGGCGCGCAGGGTGAGAACCACGTTCACGTCGCGGCTCTGGTTGCGAAGATTGTCCTCGTGCTGCTCGCCAACGTCAGTCGACGGTGCCCCCCTACCTCTGCCGCCTCCTCGGCCTCTGCCACGGGCCCGCCCTCCTTCTCGGGGCTGCGCTTCTTGGCGGAAGCCTCCGCCAACCGCGTGAGCATCACTCAGGCAGGGCGAGCTCCGTACCACGCGATGCCCAACTGCAGCCGCCGGCCGTGCGCAGAGTTCCCGCTCTGACTGCACAGCTCCTGGCAGGCGCACAGCAACTGAGTCGAGCGGGGGGGCAGGATGGTCTTCTCGAGCCACTGAAGCCCGACGCAGTGGGCACCGCTTCGCACTGATGCGGCGCAGCCGGGTATCTTTTCTGGTGGACACCTGTTGGCAGTGCGGGCACGCCTTGTTTTCCATGTTGGTCAAGGGAAGGTCGAGACGATGAGCCACGATTCCATGGGCTTGAAGTCGGTGGCTAGCGAGGCCCTTGGGGCCCCTGCACACGTGACCGCACTTAGGACACTGAAGCAGCACTTACTGCGATCCGTCGGCGCGCTCCCCTCCGGCGGGCGCGGGATCGCTCGTAGCGTGATGGGGCAAAACATTGTTCAATATCAGCCAGGGACACGTCACATAACCATTGAAGCCATCGATTAGATACTTCTAGGTCGGGTCCAGGGGCAACCGTCACGAATGCCAGCAGAGAGCGATGACCAGAGCATTTTAAGGTCCTGGCCCAGCTGGACCAATCTTCCCACCGATTTACTGGTGTCCGCTAGCTTCTCGAAACTCAGGCGTCCGAAAATCACCGGTCTGACCGCTCTAGTGGGATCAGAATCAGGAACTTCTGGGGCCAAGCCTGGGGTAATCACTCTCTGCCACCACCTCAGCCGTCGGAGCAACAACGTAGACGAACTCGAGTGGATCTTTGCTTTGCGGCGTATCGCTTCATTGGGGACGTGCTTAATGCGGGCTGGAAACCGGAGCAAGTGCCGAAGTTTGTCGGTCTGCCATCTTTCCAATTGTTGCAATTCGTATCGAGTAAGGACCGCTGCCTTCTGCCTTCCGCGGCG
>CAUYUJ010015738.1:242841-267841 GCA_963575745.1 Prorocentrum cordatum
AGAGGACGACGTCAAAGTCGGCAAGGGTGGCTTCAGGGTCGTCACCCATGTTGGCCACGCATGGATCCGCAACAGAGGAGCTGATGGGATGGGGGATCTCTACTACGCAATCGCTGGGTGGCAGCGAAGAAGCGCTGAGATAAAGAAACAACATATTCCCGTGGCCTCCTCACTTTTCTCAAATATGCCCTGGGACAACAACATGTTGGTGCCCCTCCTAGGTCTGCAGCCTTCCTGACGCATGATCTCACCAATCTCAAGCATATGAAGAAGCGAGGGGCAACACCGTGGCTGGTAAAACAAATGGTTGGGACTCGGGCGTGCATGAGCCTGCAAGAGAAGACTCAGAGCGAGGTGAGGAGTAGCTCTGTTAACACGCCTTCTCTTTCCCTGCCACTGAGCGTCCCCCTCCCCCAGAACTTCAACTCGGTTTTAACAGTGCGCCCGCCGTTGTTGAAATCGCCCCTGAGCTGCCGCTGGCAGGCGCTGAAGTTCGGCGACGCAAGATTGCGGAATTTCATGCTGACATGCCCATCTCCAATCATCCCCATCTACTTGTCGGGCGGCCTGCCCAAGGGCACCACGACGAAACCTAAGCTGGTTGAGTCCAACTTGAGTTTGATTGTATTGAACATGTGCAACATTCCTTAAGCGCAGCACAACGTTCATGTGCATGGGGGGGGGGGTGCGACAGGGAACTCCGAGCTCGTGCACATGTTGTTGGGTTCCTTCTATCTCGAGCTCAGATCTCTTGGTCGTGGGAGAAATCACCGGCTACTATCTGGCACGGGGGGAGGGGGAGCTGATGAACTGGGGTCCAGAAATCCTGGCTTCGGGAAATTCGGTGCGGTTGTCGGGACACCCCGCATTGTCTGCTACCGGCCTGAACCGTTCGTCTGTGCTCTCTCTGTCCCTGCATTTCCGCGGGGACGCCCTGAAACGAACGACTCCCCCCAGGCCTGCAAACGCTTCAGGACGCGATGGACAAGCGCAAGCAAGCGGTTGGGCGCGTGGAGCCCCTGCATGCGCACAGGGCAACTTCTACCTAAGACAATGGCCTCTGGTTGCTCGTGGTGTCTGCGCAGCTTGTTGCGGCGCGTGCTGATGGTGCGCCTGGAAGGAGAGCGGAAGCCACGCGAACAGCACAGACGCAGCTTCTCGCCTTTCTTTGCCTGGGAGTTTGATCCGCCGCGCCTTTACCAATGGTGCAAAGTCATTTTGGGTTCCGCCTGGCAAGGTTGTTTACCAATCTCTGGCGCGCCGTGTCTTTGAGACATCCTTTTGCGGCAGAACTTCGTGAACCGCTCGAGGTCCTCGTCAAGCATCGGAGGCAGATGCGCGGGAGCCCCGCCCCACCGCGGCCTGTCGCTTCCGCTGCTGACCGCGGTGGGGCTGCATCACATCTCCTCTGAACCATTTTGGTTGTTATGTGTGAGAGAACGCGTTTCGTGGACGCTGTCCTGGAAAATCACCTTGACACGTTGGAGCCCAGCCCCCCCGATTTGCAAGGGGGGAAGGTTCGAACCAAGCCCCCCTCCCTCCCCCGTCCAACGGGGAGGTGTATTCGAACCCGGAGGGGAGGCCCCGCCTGAGATGCAGGGCTGGGGGGGCTCGAACAGGGCCCCCCCCCGTGAGTTGTAAGGAGGGGCCCCTCCCCCAACTGTGCGCGTCGTCGTCGTCGTTGTCGTCGTCGTTGTCCTCGTCGTAGTCGTCGCGCAAAACAGCACTCATCAGACAGCAAAAACTGTTTCATCTTGGTGTTGCTTGTCATATTTACCGAATTTATAGAACGTACCAGCATGGCCTTCGGCGTCAACTGTGCCATAATCCACCAACGTGCCAGCATTGACATCTGCACCAACTCCGTTCTGTCTTAATTCTCAATCTTGTAAACTGAACTGCAGCGTGGACTGCACGCTGGGAGAAGCGGCGGATTATGTGTGTTTTGTGTTCTTCAAGTGCGAACTCGGTCTAGCAGCCAATTTGGCAGGCCTGGGTAATTTACAAAGGATGTTGACGTCATTCAGAGCAGCGTGGGTACGTCGGGCACGCGCAGCGCATCCAATGATATTGGTCACGTTCTTGATTTGCAGGGGAGAGAGGCTCGAACCAGGGAGGCCCCCCCCCTGAGCGCGTCGTCGTCGCCGACGCAGGTCGCCGTCGCAGTCGCCGTCGCCGTCGCCATTGCCGTCGCCGTCGCCGTCGCCGCCGCCGTCGCCGTCGCCGCCGCCGCCGTGGACGTCGCCGCCGTCGTCGCCTTCACCGTCGCTGTCGCCGTCGCCGTCGCCGCCGTCGCCGTCCCCGTCGCCGTGGCCGTCGCTGTCGCATTCGCTGTAGCGCTCGCCATCACCGTCGCCGTTGTTGTCGTCGTCATCGTCATCGTCGTCATCGTCGTCGTCGTCGCCGCCATCGTCGCCGTCGCCGTCGCCGTCGCCGTCGCCGCCGTCGCCGTGGCCGTCGCCGTCGTCGTCGCCTTCACCGTCGCCGCCGCCGTCGCCGTCGCCGCCGTTTCCGTCGCCGTCGCCGTCGCCGACGCCGTCGCCGTTGCTGTCGCATTCGCTATAGCGCTCGCCATCGCCGTCGTCGTGGCCGTCATCGTCGTCGTCGTTGTCATGGTCGTCGTCGTTGTCGCTGCCCGACGGCGCCTGCGCCGGCGCCCGCCGTCGTGGGGGTGCATGGGGGCGGGCCCCCCACGGTACGAAAACCCCCCCCTGCAATTCAGGGAGGGGGGCCTTGTGACCGTCGTCGTCGTCGTCGCCGTCGCCTTCGTTGTCGCCATCGCCGCCGCCGTCGCCGACGCCGTGGCCGTCGCCGCCGCTGTCGCCGTCGCCGTCGCCGTCGCCATTGTCGTCGTCGTCGTTGTCGTTGTCGTCGCCGTCGCCGTCGCCGTCGCCGTCGCCATCGTCATCGTTATCGTTGTTGTTGTCGATGTCGTCGTCGTCGTCGTCGTCGTCGTCGTCCGTCGTCGTCGTCGCTGACCGACGGCGCCGGCGCTGGCGCCAGCGCCAAGGGGTGGGGGCCCCCCTCTGCGCGTCGTCGTCGTCGTTGCCGTTGCCATCGCCGTCACAGCCGTCGCCGTCGCCGTCGCCGTCGCCGTCGCTGTCGCCGTCGCCGTCACCGTCTCCATCGCATTCGTCGTCGCCGTCACCATCACCGTCGTCGTCGTCGTCGTCGTCGTCGTCGTCGTCGTCGTCGTCGTCGTCGTCGTCGTTGTCGTCTTCGTCGTCGTCGTCGTCGACGTCGTCATCGTCGTCGTCGCCGTCGCCGTCATCGCCTCCGCTGCCCGACGGCGCCGGCGCCGGAGCCGGCGCCGTCGCCGTGGCCGTCGCCGTCGCCGTCGCCGTCGTGGTCGTCGTCGTCGTCGTCGTCGTCGTCGTCGTCGTCGTCGTCGTCGCTACCCGACAGCGGCGGCGCCGTCGCTAGCGCTCGCCGTCGTCAGTTGCAAGGGGGGTGGGCCCCGTCCCGGTTCGAACCCTCCTCCCCCCCTTGCAACTCAGGGGGCCCGTTCGACCCTACATACCCTCCCTTGCATCTGCCCTCCCTCCTGGTTCGAACCCCGCTCCCCCTTGGACAGAGGGCGGGGGAGGCCTGCTCGACCCCCCCCCAACCCCCTGGACAAGCGAGGGCCCGCCTTCGGTTGGACCCCCCCCCCCCCTGCAACTCAGGGGGGAGCCCCCCGCCCGGTTCGAACCCCCCCCCCTTGATGGGAGGCGGCCCCCCCATGTTCGAACTTCCCCCCCTAGCATCTCAGGGAGGGGGGGCCCCTTCGCAGTTCGACCACCACCCCTCCTTCCCAGCGTCCGCAGAACGCGGTCTTCCTTATATGGAGAGTGTGTCTGTGCTGTTTAGCAAGCCATCGCTGTACGGTTGGTTTGTGTATGTACGTAGAGATATGGCGCCACATGTTCAACATCAATTTCATCGTGTGTCTTGAACTGTGGCAGCGCATCGAGCAAAACTGCGGGCGGCATGTGGCCAACAAACAAACGCCATCGACACCCACCCGTCCGTGTTTTCAACTATGTGATGCTCATGTGCGCGTGCTGCCTCCAGCCTGGCTTGCAAAATACTCCCTTTACTGATAGCAGCGTGAACAATTGAGTCCGAGTGTAGCAAGCCATGGCTTGAAGGGGCGTATTGCATTCTGCCACCGTCCTTCCAATACAAGCAACAAAAAACTGTTCCACCTTGGTGTTGCTTGTCAGATCTACCAAGTTCATATAACGTGCCAGCGCCGCCTTCGGTGTCAACTGTGCCATCGTGAACCAACGTGCCAACGTTGGCCACTGAACGAACTTTGTCTTAATTCTTAAGTTTGTCAACTGCACTTCAGCGTGGCCTGCAACCTTGGAGAAGTGACGGATTCTGTTAAATTCTAGGTAGCTGAAGCGGAACAAGTATCTTGCAAATCTGAGTATGAGCTCCCGGTCGTTGTTCTCCAAACGCGAAGACGGTTCAGCAGTCCATTCGACGGGCCTGGCTCATGTACAACAAGGAAGTTGACGCCATTTCGAGCAATGTGGGTGCGTCGCGCACGCGCTGCGTTGCCAATGGTATCGATCAATCGATCATGTTCTTGACATGCACGCCCCAAAGGAGGAGAAACAATACTTGCGTTAGGTCGGGAGGGTCCCCCTACAGGCGGAGATTTGGTGAAACAGTCAGAAATAGTCAAACGTGCCAAAAGCATGCCCCAACAATTTTAAGAACATCGTCCCCAGAGTATGCATTTTACTATGTTTGAACATTCCTCCACTAAAGGGACAGGCCCGACGTAATACTTGCGCGTTCTGTCGGGCGTGTCCCCCTACAGGGGGATTTTCGACGAAAAAAACAAAATAATCAAAAGATCGTCCAAAAATAGCCTGGGGACTACTTTTTGAATATGTTTTGACCTTCGTGGGGTATTTTTTGGGACATTTTTTATCGTTCGTCGAACATCCCGCCACTTGCGTAATACTTGCGATAATCATAACGACGTAAATCGTCGAAATCCCGCTGCTACAAGCCCGACGTACTTTTTGTTTTTCGTCGAAATCCCACTACTACAGGCCCGACGTAATACTTGCGAGAAAGCGCCACGAGCGAGCCATGGCCCCGAGCTGCGCGCTCACACCGGCCTCGGCTCGCGGGCCGGGCTCCGTGGGAGGGCGGGCCCGCCGCGCCCCGCGGCCGCCCGAGGCCCGCCGCGCGCGAACACCGGCGGGGGGGGGGGGCAGGCGCTGTTGTTCCTCGTCCTCCTCCTCCTCCTCCACCTCCTCCTCCTCCACCTCCTCCTCCTCCACCTCCTCCTCCTCCACCTCCTCCTCCTCCACCTTCTCCTCCTCCTCCTCCTCCTCCACCTCCTCCTCCTCCTCCTCCTCCACCTCCTCCTCCTCCTCCGCCTCCTCAGACTGCTCGCTACAGAGTAGCATCCATGTTCCCCCTCCCTCCCTCTGCTTCGCTCCCTGCCCTGCTCCCCCTGCCTCCTCCCTCCCCCTCCTGCGACAGCCGAAAGGTCAAAACCAAACGCGTTCGCCGAACTTTGCCGAAATCGCGAAGCCAAAAATGTCCAGCTCCGTCCTCCACACCAAGCCTCGTCCTCCACCTCCTTCTCCTCATCCTCCTCCTCCTTCTCAAACCCCACCTCCTCCTTCCAACCTCCCCCCCTCATCCCAACCTCCTCCTCCTCCTCCTCCTCATGATCCTCCTCCTCCTCCTCCTCCTCTCCTCCTCATCGCCCTCCTCCTCCTCCTCCTCCTCCTCATCCTCCTCATCGCCCTCCTCCTCCTCCTCCTCCTCCTCCTCCTCCTCCTCCTTCCAACCTCCCCCCCTCCTCCCAACCTCCTCCTCCTCCTCCTCCTCCTTTGCCTGCGCCTCCCTTCCCCCTCCGAACCTCCTCTTCCCCGGGGAGCGGCGGGGCCGGGGCGCGCGCAGAGGCAAGGGAACTCCTGCGGCCGCCACCGTCTGCGGGGCACGTGTCGACGCCACGTGCATGGCCTCGAGCGGGCCGCCGCGGGCGGCGCTGCAGGGAGGAGCACGAGCCTGTTTTCGCGGGGGGGGGGGGGGGGGAGGTCCGCTCGGGTGCTGCTGGAAGTACCCCTGGCCCGAGGTGCCCCTAGGATTCTCGGGAGGGCCCCGACGGCCTCCAGAGCACCCCCTCGCGAAGTCCAGAGGGCCCCAGGGCCCTCAGAATGGAGCGAAAAGCCGGGGGCACCTTGGGCCAGGGACACTTCTAGCAACACACGATCCTGACTACATACCAGACCACCCCAACCCAACCCGAAGACCCAAATTTCGGGTTGGGGGTTGGGGGGGGTATGGGTTCCATACGTGGTTCTTCGATGTTCCCCGACCCCCCCCCCCCACTGGAAATGGAGGGCACATGGAGGCCTTCGGGTTGGGTTGGGGTGGTTTGGTGGGTGGTGAGATCCGTGGTCCGAGGCTTCCGGACGTCTTCGCAATGTCTCTGCAGCTCCAGCCTGAGGATGCGCTCCGGCGGCTGCGCCTCGTCGAGAGCGTTCCGGGGGCGTGCACATCGTCCCGGGCCCGCCGCCGGAGAGCCGAGCTACAGCCCGAAAGCCACGGGGCAGCGTTAGGGGAGGGTTAGGGGAGGGCGTGAGCATGACGACAGAGCGGATAGGATGTAGGAGGAGGAGGAGGAGGAGGAGGAGGAGGAGGATCCCACGCCACTGAGGAGGAGGAGGAGGAGGAGGAGGAGGAGGGCGATGAGGAAGAGGAGGAGAGAGGAGGAGGAGGAGGAGGAGGAGGAGGTGAGGAGGAGGAGGAGGAGGGAGGGAGGAGGAGGAGAGCGAGGAGGGGGAGCAAGAGAAGGACGAGGCGGAGGAGAAGGAAGAGGAGGAATAGGAATGGGAACAGGTTCGAAGACGATGTCCTACTATTGTGAAAAAAAGATGGCTTGCCTGCCTCACATGCGCATATCGATGACCAAGTCCTTGCCCGCCGAAATGGCGCCCGAGGGAACGACATGGACGCCGCTTGTAGCGTTGACCGCCGTATGTACCCAGGCTCCGTAGCGTTCCCATTCGGGTATTACTAAGCCAAGCAACCCAACACTGCACGCCCTCAGCTCTCCCACGAATGCCAGCCCAGAGGAAACGGCCAACCCTCAGTTGAATGCAACAAACCAAATGACCCACACCGAATCCGCAGTGCATTGGTAATCATAGAATGTGGTACTGCGTTGGCATTGCGGCGGACACCAAGTGAGCAACAAAAACAGACAAGCTGTGAAACATCTCTTGTCGAAGAGCAACCACATCCTCTGGCCTTTTATCGTTTTGAGAAACTGCCACTTGCTTTCGCTCGAAGGGAACTCAATCTAGCAACTCTCAGTAGATGCGCCTACCGCGAAAACCTTTTGCCAGCTAACCATCCGCAACCAAAAACCCAGCCACCAACAAGTCCCAGCCAACTCAGCCTGAAGTACTGCTTACTCTCCAAGGGCGCAGCCATCAACGCAGATCGCTCCCCTCTCAGTCACTGGCACTCTGAAAAGGCTGGGCGCGCTGGCGTCCGAAACCGCTGAACCTCCGGCAGACATGGGAGCACCCGCGTCTCCGCCAGCCGAGCCAGCACCATCGCCTACACGTCCATTCTCGATGTTGTTGCCCTGCGCCCCTGGCGGACGAAGTCTCTCCACGACGTTCCTGATCGACGCCTCATCCTGTTCCGTCTTGAAGTGCGCCTCGTCTACCTTAGCATTCAGGGTTGTGGTGTGACTGGTCAAGAGGCTGTTGGTGTGCAAGTTCATCGCACGAAGGAGTCATCTCTCGCGGGCGGTGGGGTCCTCCTCCGCCGCACCAGGAAGTGCAAGTGGTCCTGATCGCGATCGCGAAGCAGCGGCGGCAAGGGCGGCCCTGGCCAGCAGGGCAAGCGAGACGTTCTGCGCCGACGCAAGCTTGCGCCAAGCGGACACAGCACCCGATTGCACGAAGAGCCCTTCCAGGCTCCGCTCAAGATAGCCTCGGGTCGCAATCAAAGAGCCTCGGGAAACGAGACGGCTGGCATCCTGCGCACGCGGGCTCTCCCAAACCATGGCAGTAAGCACTAGAATGGCGAAACGAATTCTAGAACGCTCTAGAACGCAAAACCAAGCCCTACGATGAATATGCTTAACATGGCAAGCAGGACAGACATACCGATGCTACGTCAAAACCAACTTTAGAACAATGAGCGAACTCAATAACATTGAAAACATATGAGAAATCGGGGTCCACCTGTTGGGCACCAGTCGCGCGCTCGTTCGGGCGGCGGCGCACGCCCGAGCATTGAAGCAAGCATGTCAGACCATGGGACATTGGAAAAGTGAATAAGGCTAACGAGTCTCTTCGCTAGATCTTACCATGAGAACCCGAAGTGCCATCAACGCTGCGCGTAAACACATGCCGATACACAACATGCGGTTCATCCCGAAAGTCACAAGACCACTCGGCCAATGAATGTTCGATGGCCCAACTCCCACATGAATTCCACCCTACACACATACGGCCACAACTGCATCGACATTATCGCACATTGGCGGACAGGAACGCCGACATCTACACAACCGGGTGCCCCTTATGTGCATCACAATCCTCGACCTCGACGACAACAACTGTGACAAGACCGAGGAGCAGTACACTCGTAGCTACATCACTGACCGGCGCATGCCCTCACCCTCCAGATGCTGCGCCGTCGCCGCCAGCGACGCGCCCCCACGCGACGCGGGAATCGTGACTACCTACCAGACCACCCCAACCCAACCCGAAGACCCGAATTTCGGGCTGGGGGGGGTAAGGGTTCCACTCGTGTTTTTTCGATGTTTCCCGACCCCCCCCCACTGGAAATCGAGGGTAAATCTGAGCCTTCGGGTTGGGTTGGGGTGGTTTGGTGGGTGGTGAAATCGGTCGCAGTGGGCGCACAACCAGGGGGGGCGGAGGTCAACGTCCGCGGCCGCGGACAGGACCCTCCTCTCGAGCGGCACCCTCCAGGCGGGCCCCGAGGCCCGAGGCGCGGCGCCACCGGACCTCACTGGCTCCGCATGCAGGCGCCAGCCTGCGCTGCCGGGCGCTCGACAACGTCTGTAAGCTCTGATCTGGCACCCACGCCGACAGGTGCACCAGCGCATTTAGGGGGAAAACAAACCTACCTCGCTTTTGACCACCCTCGCTTCCAAGAGATACCAAACGATGCCAAATTGCAGCCTGTACTGGTCAGGCCGCTTGACGAGGAGGCGCGTGGTATGACTTGGTTTTGCCTGGAAGCGAAAGCGGGGTAGGTAATTCACGCTCTGCGCATTTGCCAGCGGCTAACCCCTGCCGCCACGCCGGGAGGTGCACCGACGGCTTCACCCACGAGGGCAGCGACAGCTGCATCGACGACGGTGCCGACGGGAACGACAACATCTGCGCAAGCAAATGCGCCCACGCTGGTCTTCAAATCATGCTGCAATATCTGCACCGACAGCAACTACGGCCTTTGCCATATGCTCTGGCAACCACAACGACAGGTGCAACGACAACTACACCGACGGGCACGCCAACGGCCACGCCGACTGGTGCACCGATGGCTGTACCAAGAAGCGCGGCCGGTGCTGCATCGACAGGAGCACCGGCAGAGACGCTGACAGTTGCGCCTGCACGCGCACACAACGTGCACACACACACACTAGTGTCGCGGACTCAGCGCTCGCGCAACTCGAAAGAGTTAGGTGTGGATGCCATAAAGACAATTCCCTCGAGGAGAGGGCGAGGGGGGGAGACGGCTGCAGAGAGGGGAAACTGCAGGAAAGGCACTCAGGACAATATTCGGCTACTCCGAAGGGTGTGGTTTGCAAAAGGCGTGGTTTGCAACCGGCACCCTGGGGGGCGGGCGAGGACCTCGACAGAGCTCTCCACCGCGCCCCGAAGAGGCCCGACGAGGGCAACGTCGTGCCCCCCCCCACAAGCGCCCCAACGACGCAAGTCGCAAACCACACCATGGCGTGACCACACCCTGTGTAGTCGCCGAAAGATGGACTTGTCTGGGTGCTGGTGCAACGGCCCGGGCTCCGAACGGAGTCTTGCGCGAACACGCACACATAACACACTTACACCAAGATGTCCTTGTCTGCGCCAGCAGATTTGACAAAGACCTCCGACCCGACATCTGCTCTGGCAGTCACGCCGACACGTGTACCGACGCGTTCGCCGAAGCCTGACCCAGCGGCTGCGCCATCAGCCTTCGACATAGCATGGTTGACCACGTGTGACAGCACGACAAGCGCAGCAGCACGAGCCGCCTACATACGACAAGGTCCTGCCTATCCAGGGAGCAGGGAGGGATGGGAGGAGGGGGCGGAGGAAGGAGGGGGGCAGGAGGAAGAGGAGCAACCTACCCAGGGACCGGGAAATCCAGCAAAGTAACAACCGACTTAAATGACGTCTTGAGCACTGGAAGATGATGGACTGGGCGTTGTGCCTCGCGTGTCGACACGACGGCCTGTTCGCAAGTGCGCAGCCGGCGGCGCTGCCTCCCTGGCCACACTCTGGTGAATGAGTTCGGTCATGACAGCTTGGGGTCGGTGTGGCGTTGTTCGTTTGTTCGGAAGCGCTCCCGAGCGATGCTAAATCATGTTTGTGGGTGATCAGTTCTTGGCGCACGGCGTATTCCCACCAGCCCGTCCAAAAAAAACACCAGGCGGGCTGCACTGACCAGTGCGGTGACGCTCCGGGAGCCTCATGGAAGCCATCGTGGGGTCACGAGGCCCTCTTGGGGCCAGCTTGGGAGCCGTGTGGGCCCTCGTGAGCTCTCCTGGGGCCGGATGGCCTCGTGAGCTCTCCTGGGGCCCTTCTGGTGGCCTTGAAGGGGCCTCTTGGGGCTATCTTGGAGGCCATCAATCAAAGAGACGGGGTGGACCGAGCACGCAGTTTTGGGCCCCTCTTGTGCGAGGCGGGGATTCATCCGTATCCACCGCCTGGCAACCGACGTCCTGGTACCCCAGCGGGCGGTGGATATGGATATATTGCGGCCCCCAGAGGCCCGAATATGTCCATATCCACCGCCTGCCGAGGCTCCGAAAACTGACCCTCCAGACGGTGGATATGGATAAATTCCCGCCTCGGATCTTGGGGCTCGCTTGAGCCATCTTGGAACCACCTTGAAGTCTCGAGAGCCAGTCGGAAGCGAAAATGCGACACATTATAATTACTCTGACGGTAAGACCCCACATGAGAATCTGTTTAGCTTACCCTTAGCCCTTCCCCCGTCGCCCTGGCGGACATCCTCCTCTCGCCCTGAGCTCTGCTCTATCCTCTTCCTCCTCCTTTTTATCGATCCTCCTCCTCCTCCTCCTCCTCTTCCTCCTCCTCCTCCTCCTCCTCCTCCTCCTCCCCCTCCTTCTCCACCTCCTCCTCATAAGGAGGGGACTCCCGCCTGAGACTTCCTCGCAATTCACTCATAGACAAGGCTCCCGCCTGAGATTTCCTCCATATTCAAGCTTGAGGAGCCCAAAAGTGACGACAATTACAGGTTGCCGATGACCCGCTCGGATTACCAACATGATGTGCGGGCCCCATAGGGAGGGGGCTCCCGCCTGAGACTTCCTCGCAATTCACTCACGGACGAGGCTCCCGCCTGAGACTTCCTCCACACTCAAGCTTGAGGAGCCCAAAAGTGACAACAGTTACAGGTTGCCGATGATCCGCTTGGATTACCTACATGAGGCTCGGGCTCCACAAGGAAGGCGTTCCCGCCTGCGACTTCCTCGAAATTCATTCACAGACGAGGATCCCGACTGAGACTTCCTCAATACTCAACCCTGAGAAGCCCAAAAGTGACGACAGTTACAGGTCGCCGATGACCCGCCCCGGATTCGAACATGAAAGGCAAGCCGCATAAGAAGGAGGCTCCCGCCTGAGACGTCCTCGCGATTCACTCACAGACGAGGCCGCCGACTGAGACTTCCTCAATACTCAAGCCTGAGGAGCCCAGAAGTGACGACAGCTATAGGTTGCCGATGACCCGCCTCGGATTCGAACATCAGGTGCGAGCCCCATCGGGAGGGACTTCCCGCCTGAGACTTCCTCGCAATTCACTCACCGACGAGGCTCCTGCCTGATACATCCTCTATATTCCCCCCCCAGGAGGAGGAGGAAGGCAACGAGGAAGAGGACTTCGAGGAAGGAGGTGAGAAGGACAAGGATAATGAGGAAGAGGGGGAGGAACCGAAGGACGAAGAACAGGATATAGGGGAGGTGGAAGAGGATGTGGGGAAACAGGAACCAGAGGAGGAGGAGCAGGGATTGGGGCAACTGAACCCAAAAGTGACAACAGGTCCACGGTTGGGACGACCCGCTCGCATCAGTAACACAAGGTGCGGGCCCCATAGGCAGGAGGCTCCCGCGTTAGACCTCCTCGCATCTCACTCACAAACGAGGCTCCCGCCTGATACTCCCTCCAGATTCAGGCCTCAACACCCCAAGAGTGACGACAGTTACAAGGTTCCGACCCGCTGGGATTACAAAGATGAGGTGCGGGCCCCATAAGGAGAGGGTTCCCGCCTGAGACATTCAGAACTCAGCACCCCACAAGTGACGACAGTTACAGGGTTCCGATGACCCGTTCGGATTAAAATAGATGAGGTGCGGGCCCCATAGGGGGAGGGCTCTCGCCTGAGACTTCCTCGCAATTCACTCACAGACGAGGCTCCCGCCTGATACTTCCCCCATACTCAGGCCTCGGGAGCCCACAAGTGACGACAGTTACACGATCCCGATGACCCGCTCGAATTACAAATTTGAGGTGCGGGCCCCATAAGGAGATGGGGCTCCCGCTTGAGACGTCCCCGCAATGCACTCACACACGAGGCTCCCGCTCGAGACGTCCCCCACATTCAAGCTAGGGAGTGAGTGGTGACGAAGTGATGAGTGAGCGAGTGGTGATGAGGATGATGTTGATGATGATGAGTGGTGATGATGATGAGTGACCAAATGATGATGATGATGATGATGATGATGATGATGATGATGATGATGATGATGATGATGATGATGATGATGATGATGATGATGATGATGATGATGTCGAGAAGGATGAAGTTGATAATGATGATGATTGCTCGTATGATGATGCTGCTGGTGTTGATGACAATGGTGTGAATGTGAATGCTTGTGGTGATGATGATGGTGATGATGGTGACGATGATGAGGATGAGGATGAGTAGTGACGATGAGTGGTGGTGATGATGCTGATGATGGTGAGTGAAGGGGAGAAGGGTGGGAGGTGAGGTAAGGTTCCTGCGCGAGGTGTCCAGAGAAACCAAGAACCCCACTTTGGATGTGGGGAACGAAACAAAGAGTCTTCTGAAATTGCTGAATGAGTCTTGCCTTTCTGGATGGGTTCTTGGGACACTTGGAACCGTGTTGGGGCGGTCAGGGACTTATTGGGGGCATGTTGGAAGCTACCTGGAACAATCTTGGGCTATATTGTGCGATCGTGCAGGCCATCTTGGGTTAGCCGGAGCCCTCCTGGGGCCGTCCTGGGGCCATATTGGACCCTCAAACAGCCCGCGGAACGCCTCTTGCAGACCCATGGAGAAGGGCTAGGGAAGAGATATCCCCCCCGAAGAAAAGAAGGAGATTCGAGCAACTAGCTCGCGGGACTGCCCTGGTGATCTGAAGCAGGCGTCCAAATTCCTTGCCGCTTGCCTTTCTGAACTTGAGAGGATCCGCCCCCGGGGGCCCGCGCAATCACGTGAGAAAGCGGTTGCAAACTGGCGCCCGACGCGGGTTGCGTAATGACACTCAAACGAGAGCTGACGTTTTTTCCATCTGTTCCCCACCACAGCTTCCACACCGTTTGTCACACAAGTGTGCACCAAAATGCTCACGAAGCCCAAGGAACCATATCTTCACACCGCAGCGGCCCCAACGCCAACGGGGCGGGTGTTCCCCAGTCCGCGGAGCAAGACGGCCGCCGACCCAGGAACGCTTGCAAGCAAACTCCACCCGCCCAGCGCCCCTGGAGGAGGAGGAGTAGGAGAAGGGGAGGAGGAGGTGGAGGCAGGAGGAGGAGGAGGACGAGGAAGAAGGAAGGGGGGAAGGGGAGGAGGGTAGGAGGAGGAAACCGGTGTAGGAAGGAGGAGGAGGAGGATGGAGGAGAGGAGGGTGGAGGCATGAGAGGAGAAGGGGCAGAGGAAGGAGGAGGAGGAGTAGGAGGAGGTGATGGGAGGAAGGAGAAGGAGGTTGGAGGAGAGAGGCCGAGGAGGACGAGGGTGAGGAGGAGGGTAAGGAATGGGGGGAAGTAGGAGGAGGAGAACGAGGAGGAGAACGAGGAGGAGGAGGAGGAGGAGGAGGAGGAGGAGCAGGACGAGGAGGAGGAGGAGGAGGAGGAGGAGGAGGAGGAGGAGGAGGAGGAGGGGGAGAGACAAGCTAGGTGCGCTCGCGTCAGATCTGACGTCCTACCCCTCCCTCCCATCCCTTACCATGGCGCTGATTTTCTCTATCCGCGGACGCGTGTCGTAGCGGACCTGTGGCTCCGCGCGCGCGAGCGTAGTGGGTGGTGGTGCGCGTGCGTGCGTGCGTGCGTGTGTGCGTGTGTCTGTGCGTGGTTGTGGCTGTGGCTGTGTTTTGTGGTTGTGGATGTGGTTGTGGTTGTGGTGTGGTGGTGGTGTGGTGTGTGGCGGGGTTGGTGGTGGTGGTGTGGTAGGTGGTGTTGGTGGTCTTGGTGGAGGTGGAGGTGGTGGTGGTGCTGGTGTTGTCTGTTGGTGTGGTGCTGGTGGTGTTGTGATTGTGTGGTGTGGAGGTGGTGGTGGTGGTGGTGGTGGTGGTGGTGGTGGTGTGGTGGTGGTGCGGCGCGGTGGTGGCGGGCGGATGGGCGCGCGAGAAAGAGGCCCGCGCTGGGGCGAGAACGCCATCCTGAACGACGGAGGCCAAACACCGATCCGAAAAGGAGGCCCACGCTGCAGCGGGAGCACGATTCGGAACGATTCGGGAGCAGAAATGAGGCCCACGCCTCCGCGAGAGCAGCATTTTTGGGGGGACAAAAAAACGCAGGCGAAAACCCGTTTCCCGGAAATCCTGTGTAAAAAACAGTACGCGGGGGGGGTCGGCGATCACCCAACCGCCATCAGGGGAAGAGGGAGAGTATTTTAGGAGGAGGAGGAGAAGGGGGAGGAGGAGGGGGAGGAGGAGGAGGAGGAGCAGGAGGAGGAGGAGGAGGCCGACTGCGCGGGGCGGGGTGTGGGCACATGCGCCGACCTGGCGGCCCACCTTAGGGCCCCGCGACCCCAGGAGCTGGACGGGGAGGACGGTCGGCGGTGGACAAACCTCCCTTTCGTAGACCTCCCCTTAGTGGACAAGGTGTTCTTGGGCGTTATTTTCCTCTTCGACTACAGTCCACCTGTATAGTAAGGATGCGCGACAAGGATGCAAGGGCCTTGGGCGCCCATTTCGAAGCCTTTCGAGCAGGGCGCGGCCAACGAAAGTGGCGAAGGATGGACCGAGGAGGCAAAGATGCAAGGGTACCCTCGGCGGTGGACAAACCTAAACCTCCCTTCAGCAAACGTCCCTTTCGTGAAAAACGCCCGGGACCGAAACCGACGGACCTGGACCCGCAAGAGTGACGGCCGCGACGCCCTCTCGCGCACCGAAAACGGCCAATTCCTGGATCGACGTTCCGAGGGCAGGAGGTCTGTCCACCCCCCGAGACAGCTGGGGCGACGGGCACCCTGCGAGGCCTGCGAGGCGCCGCCGCCTCTCCTGGCGCACCGAGCGGACAGCGCGCGGAAGAGGCAGGCAGCGCCCGCCCGAGGAGGAGGAGGAGAGAGGAGGAGGAGGAGGAGGAGGAGGAGGAGGAGGAGGAGGAGGAGGAGGAGGAGGAGGAGGAGGAGGGGATAAGGGGGAGGAGGGAGGAGGAGGGGAGGGGGATGAGGGGAGGGTAGGGGGAGGAGGAGGTAGGGGGGAGGAGGAGGGCGACGGCCTGCGAGGCGGCACCCTGCGCTCGACGTCGCACGCGCAAGGCGGCGCCTTCCACGCACCGACGCCGAGGGCGAGCGTGGCGGCGCCGTGGCTCCGGCGCCACATCCGGAGGGGAGGAAAAGGAAGGAGGCCGACAAGGAACTTCAAATTAGCCTGGCGAAGGACCCAACCGTATGCAATTGTGAATACCGATTGTGGCTCTCATCTTCGCTCGCGCTCCCTATGGGGCCACGAACCGTGTGAGATGGCGTGCCGAAATGCGTGGCGGGGTCCCCAACACCACGGCAACGGAACCCCACTGGCCAGTTGGGCGTAGGTGGTTTGGCGCGTCGGTTACTCGAATCTCCTTCTTGCCTTGCGGAGGAGCTTGCCTCTCCCCCTTACCCCCACCACCTTGCTCTGGAGGGAGCGTTCCGCGGATCGCTGAAGGGTCCAAGGATGGTCCCCAGACGGTCCCCAAAGTGCCCTGGCTAGCTCAAAATGGCCTCCAAGATCGCAATCTAGCCCAAGATTGTTCAAGGTAGCTTCTAGCATGGCTCCAACACGCCCCAATACAGCCCGAATACGGTTCCAAGTGGCCGTGGGGCCTTCCAGGGACATCCCCGAGAGGCCAGCATCATTCAGAAACCAAAAGAGATCAGGGTGTTGCTGTCTTCCCGCATGCCCCGAGAGGGGCCCGAGAGGGACCCATGATGGCCCGAAGGGGCCGTGGGACACACACATAAATACACACACATAACAGGATTCCCCATATGGTTCCATATGTTCTGGGTTTTTGTCTCCCCCCCACTTCCCATATCTTCCCATATTTTCCGGGGTATCGACGATTAATTGTGTCTGTGTTTTTGTCCCCTCCTGGATGGCCCCCAGAGCGCCCAAGTGCGCTCCAGCAGGGCCCCACGAGGTGCCCCCGAGGTGAGCAGTCGAGCACCCTCCCTTCCTGGATCGGCGACCTCTAAGTAAGCGGCGCCCCGCGTGGGCCCCCGAGAGAACCCGAGGGGTCCTCAAGAGGGCCCCAAGAGAGCCCCCAAAACCTCCAAGATGGCCTAAGAGGGCCCCAAGAGAGCCCCCCAAACCCACCCCTAAGAGGTCCCAAGAGAGTCCTCTGGGGGTCCTCAAGAGAGGTCCTCTCTTGAGGACCCCCAGAGAGGCTCCAAGATGGCTCCGAGAGGTCCTCAAGAGAAACCCAAGAGATCCCCAAAAACCTCCAAGGTGGCCCACGAGGGCCCCACGAGGGCCCCGCGGAAGCCCCGAAGTGCCTGCCAGAGGCTCCCAGAGCGCGACTGCATTCTGCTACGCATCCCTGGCGAGTGCAGCTCGCCTGGTGGTTGTTCTGTGGACGAGCTAAGTGGGAGTGCGACGAATGTCACGAATAAGCCAAATGGCTCGTGTCGCAAAGTCGCAACTTTGCAAATTCGTCATGAGAACCCATCGCCCCCAACCCTCGAGAGACGCTGCGCTGCACCCCCCTCGAAAGAACATCAGAAACGGATGGCTTCGAATAGGGGCGCGAAACTACCGCCTCAAACCGAGAGCAGAATCCGTAAACCATAAAGTAAGCAAAAGTTCAGGTTGCCTTCACTCTGCCTAGCTCAGGAAGATGAGGAATTGAGAAGGAACGTAAAGAACATTTATCCGCCGAGGCCCATCTGTTGGCGCGCACAAGGGGGTGGAGGGAGGGGGGAGGGCTTCTTGGGAGGAGGCTGCTTCTTAGAATGCGCTGGCTTTACATCTATAGATAATGCCCGCGCCTTCTAAGAAGCAACGGTGCCTCTAAGAAACCCTCCCCCCTCCCCTCACCGTGAGTGGCTGAATCTGGACGCTTCCGTGCAGAAGCGCGGGTGGAAGGCCCAGGCTACCTAAGGGCAGCCCCGACCGGCTCGGCTTTCGCGCACAGACACCAGACAGACCTTCAGCCGACCAGCTAAATCGCCAGTCAGCCCGCCTGCCGACCATCCTTCATAGAGGAAAAAAACGCATTTAATCCGCCGGCCCCCTTTCGGGGGCGCGCAAACATGGATTAGCGATCCATGGAATAGGCGCGCAATCGCCAAATCCATGGATCGGGGAGGTGCTCTCCCCAAAATGCGGAGGGTGCCGCCTCGTTCGGCAGCGGACATGAGCGATTTCCAATGGAAAGGGACCCGTCGCTTATCCACGCCCCCTTGATCCATTTTTGCGATCGCCTGGCCCTTGTGGGGCCACCAGGCTGTAGGCCGAAGTGTACTGTTCCCTGCACCAGTTGCAGCTTCAAGTCTCCAGTGTTACGATCCTGCATTGTAATAGTAGGTGTGTTACGATCCAGTGTTACGATCCAGTGTTACGATCCAGTAGTCTGCTTCCTACTGTGAATTGTTTGATCGCGTTGCCTGAATTCCCGAGTGCGGCGTGGGACACGCAAAAATACATGACATTCGCGCCCCCGAGGCCATAACCCCTCGTAAATTACGCAATAGCCGCGCCCCCGAAGCCATAAACCTTCGCAAATTACTACATATTCGCATTGCCGAGGCCAAGCGTGCTCCAAAGCGCCCGAAGATGGTTCCAAGACGGTCCAAGAGGGCCCAAAGAGGCCCCAAGAGCGCTCCAAGAGGCCTCCCGAGAGAACCCCAAGAGGCCCAAATCGTAGATTTGTGCGGAAATGTTTGAAGGATGTTGGCCTTCTCGTGGTTTCGGCTTTCTGACGCTCCAAGACGGCTCAAAAAGCTCCCAAGAGTGGCCCGAGACAGCTCAGGACGCCTCCAAAGAGGGCCCCAAGACGGCCCAAGAGGACTCCAAGATGGCCCAAGAAGCGCTCCAGACAGCCCAAGAAAGCCCCAAGACGGCCCAAAGAGGGACCCAAGGAAGGAACCACGAACCGAACATTCGATATGTGTGCCCCAGAAAGCTCCCATGCGGCCCCGCCGACAAGTCCCAAGAGGCCCCAAGAGGCGCCCAAGCTGCGCCCAAGAGGACTCCAAGAGGCCCAAAAGATACCCTACGAGGCCCCAAGGGGCCCCCAAGAGGCGCCCAAACCACATCCGAAAGGCCCCCGAGAGGCTCCCCACGACACCCCAACACGTATACACGAGACCTCAGACCCACAACCCAGGCACGATGGCGAGATGGGCCGAAGGCAACTAGGATAACGCCAACGCTTCAATATGCGCTGATGATTCCTATGCGCTCCCGCATGATGTTCCCAGATGCGCCAAGGCAGCGCCGAGACGCACCGACGCGACTCTGATGTATCCCATTATGGTAGATCGGAGGAGGAGGAGGGAGGAGGAGGGAGGAGGAGGAGGAGGAGGAGGGAGGAGGAGGGGGCCGGCGGCAAAGGGCGACACCCTTGCGGATACAAACGTTTGGAGGTCCGCGCGAACTTCTTGGATCGGCGATGGTCCCCCCTCCAGCGCCCATCCAAAACATCCGCGCAGAACTCCTAGACATCAATTATATCAACGCATCTCTTTTTTCAACATTAACTCTATATATATATATATATATATACATGAGCTGTTAACTCATTAATTATATTACTGCATCTCTGCTTTTCAATTACATCAATACATTAATTATACTAATGCACCTCTGTTTTCCAACAACTCAGCCAATCCACCAACCGACCTGGTCGGCCCAGCCCGACGGGCACTCAAATTGGGAGCGCTGGTGCCCAGTCGCTGGGGGCAGAGGGCGAAGCCGTTCGGGCATCGCAGGTGGTAATCGATGCGCCTAAGGTAGGGAGCAAGCAATGACATAAACATAACAACTCGGAGGTCCGCGCGGTTTCCTCGAATCGGCGCAGGGGCCCCCTGGCGGCGCCTTCGGCGCCGCCCCTGGCGCGCTCCCGCGCGCCAGGGAGGGGTCCAGCGCCGATCCGAGAAATCGGCGCGCGGACCTCCGAATTCGTATGTTCAAGCCATTGTTCGATCCCCGATAAGAACACGCGGTTGCCCGGTGCACGCAGACTACTGCTGCTCTGTCGCTCCGCCAGGTAGGCCGCCGCCAGGAAGCACCTGCACAGAGATGTCACCGTGCGTGTCCCTGGGGCCCTGTTCTGGCCAGAGCACGCCCGAGCGCAGGCAGCCGGAGCCACGGTGACAGTGAGAGTCGCGCCCCCCCGTCCCCACCCCCTGGGGGGGAAAGGGACAGAGAGGAGGGAGAAGGAGTTCCCTAACCGTCCAGAATGCTGCGATCATCGTGGTACCGTTAGGACTGCCAACTGAGGAGCGAAGCCTGTGTCTTGCCCCAAGAATGGATGGGCGCACGAGGAGCATTAGAGGAACAACCATGACCGATCCGGGGAACAGCGTGCCCCTCCGAACCCGAAGTGCCACTCATTCGCGCCTCGGCTGTGATCGGCAGACCCCTGCTTGCTGGGGGTAGCCAAGGGGGTGTGAAATATTTGGGCTCTCCCCCTCCTCCTCCTCCTCCTCCTCCTCCTCCTCCTCCTCCTGCTCCTCCTCCTCCTCCTCCTCCTCCTCCTCCTGCTCCTCCTCCTCCTCCTCCTCAAAATGCGGCTTGACGGTGGGGGCGGCCAAGGGGGTCCGAGCTCAACGCCTCTCCCGGAGCTGCCGGAGCACCCGACGAGCCCCCAGAGGGTCCATGAGGGCCCAACCAAAGCGCCAACAGAAGAGCCCCGGAGGGTGTCGAGCCGACCCAGGGTGAGCCCACGATGGTGCCAAATGGCTTGCCTCACGATGCCCCGAGGAGGGCCCACGAGTGCTCCCAGAGCACCGCCGGAGCGGCTCCAAGGAGCCAACGTCGCCCCATGTTCTTAGGACAATGCGCATGTTTAGCATACTCGCATGTTTCCGTCTTGACAAAGTCCCAGACGGCTCAAAGGGGCCCAAAGCTTGCCCCAAAGACGGCCCAAGAGGCCCAAAGAGGGCCCCAAGACGGCCTCAGGGGCTCCCAAGGCGGCCCAAAAGAGTGCCAAAAGGTTCCCAAGAGGGGGAATACGATTTTTTACAGTTCGAGCCTTTCCCCCAATATGGATCCAAGAGACGCCCAGAAGCGCTCCCAGGAGGCCCCAAATGCCCCCACGAGTCCCCCAAGACCCCAAATGGCCTTCAGGAAGCCCATTGAATGCCCCCAAGAGTCCCAACCTGTGGCGTCGGCGCACCCGCGTAAGCGACTTGAATATATAACCCTCCAAACCTCTGAGTAACCCCACTTACAGCATCGCCGCTTGGGTGACAAGGAGGCGGAGGGGATGGGCGCAGCTTTTGGATTGCGGTTCGCGTCGGGTCGGACTCGCGGTCGTTCGAACGATATCGATATTGATCGCTCGATCCCACAATTCAACGGAATCTTTCGATCTCACTATCTGACTGTAACTGCCTATCGCCTATCCATCGACGCCGCTGTCACAAATTACACCGATATGCTTGTCGCTCTCAGCACTGCTACATTTGTTTTTTTGAATGCATTAACTCATGGGATCCCAATACCACTCTACCAACCTCACTATGAGTAGACCGGTCGATATTACTGCCGATCGGTCTCACGACGAGTAGATCGACATCACCGTCGATGTACCAACCGATATCACTGTCTACCATTTCTACCTGCTGGTCGTATCATGTATCGATCAATACCTATCTACCGAACTCATCATCCGCCGATCGGTCTCACAATGTATCTGTCTATCGACGTCACAACCGCGGGACAACCGCGAGACACCGGTCTCACTATCTACCTGCTTCACAATATTAATCTAAATTCCTACCGGCTACATATCAATGGATATCACGTTCAGTATACATGTATAGAGATATTTCAACCAATGGATCGGTATCACTACCTATTCGTCTCGCTATGCATCGATCGACATCCGCATGACAACCACGGGACAACCACGGAACAACAAAACACAAACGGCACAACCACGGGACAGCAGTCAAACAATCAATCGGTCTTGCTGCCAAGACAAGATTTCAATTTGATTCGACCGGTCGGTCTAAGTATCTGGCGGAATCACAATACAAAATCCCCTAGCAGTGCTAACACTTATGGGTTCTTACTTCTCCTCGAACTGGGCCTGTCGGCCGGTCTGGCGGCATTGTTGCCGCCGTCGCCGCCGCCGTCGCCGCCCTGTCGTCACCTCGTCGCCGCCCGTCGTCTCGGCCTGTCTGCTGGTCTGGCGGCTATGTAGCCGCCGTTGCCGTCATCGTCGCCGCCTCGTCGCCGACCGTCGTCTCGGCCTGTCTGTCTGTCTAGCGGCTCTGTTCCGCCGTCGGGTACGCCTGCCCTGCCTCCAAGGCGGCTGCAAAGTTTATACCCCTACGATGCCACATAGAGGCACAAACTTTCCAGCCACCCTTGGGGCAAGCGTCCCCAACAGCGGAACGACTTATTGTATACCGTTCTTCGCCTCTTGAACCTTGGACGCCCGAAAAGGGTACGGAAAAATATATACAATGCCCAACAGCAGCTGTTGTCGCAAATCAACAGCGGCCGCTGTTGGGCAGGCGGCCTCCTGTCTCAAATGGACACAGGCCGCGGCGGCGGGGACAGCGAGTCCTGTTCAAGATGAACAGCAACTGCTGTTGGGCATTGTACCCATTATTTCCGTACCCATTTGGTTCGTGCCAAGACACGAACGACACGAAACGAATTCCCGGGTGGGGCACGTCACGTCTCACTTCTGTCTCTCACCCCCGATGCGGAAACCCGACGTTCATGGGCAGGTTGGGGCACGCAGCGCTGCTCGGCGAGGAGTGCGCGATCGGCGCTGGACACTCCCTTTCCCTGGCGCGCGGAGCGCGCCACGGGCGGCGCCAAAGGCGCCGAAAGGGGTCCAGAGCCGATCCAAGCGGAACTGATCCGCTCGGAGCTCCGAAAAGCTAAGCTTTTGCAGATTTGCCCTGAAAGGTGAGAGGCAAGAGAGCGCCCAAACACCCGCTGCACATGCTGGGACATCCGCCCCCATCCCCTCCTGGAGGGAGGGGCGAAGAGAGGGGCAACCAGCCTCGAGCTCGTGTGCAGAAGATCGACGGGGCCAATGCCATGAGAATTTTGGGGGATGCGCCCTCAAAAACGGTGACGCCAACCGTAGGGACAGAGATGTGGCGTCCTGGACATCCGACTCAGAAGGAAGCTTTGGCGCTCCGCGCGGATGTCTTGGATCTGCGCTGGGCCCCCCTCCCTGGCGCGCGGAGCGCGCCAGGGGCGGCGCCGGATGCGCCGCCATGGGGGCCCAGGCGCCGATGGCAGAAATCCGCGCGGAGCGCCAAAAGTTTATGTTCATGTCGGTAGGCGGCGAGCGAGGGGGGGAAGTGAGAAGGGGCGGGCCTTCTCAGAAGTTTCGGAAGTCCCCTGGCCTTCTGAGAAGTTTTCTAAGCCTTCCCCGAAGACAGAAAAAACTTCTCAGAGGGCGCGAGGGCTTCTGAGAAGTCCCGCCGCCTTCCGAGAAGGCCTTCTCCTTCTCACTGGGGCCGAAACCGACGGACCTGGGCCCGCAAAAATGACGGCCGCGACGCCCTCTCGCGAACCGAAGACAGCCAATTCGCTAATCGACGTGTCAGGGTAGGAGGTCTGTCCACCCCCGACACCCTTGGGAGGGGTACCCATTCTTGCTGTGCGGGCTGACTGTGCTCCTGCCTGCTTCCACCGACTTCGGTTAAGTCGGGCCTGTCCCCCTACAGGAGGATTTCCGACGAAAAATGAAAAATACCCTAGAAATAATCAAAACATGGTCCAAACATCGTCTGGGGACTATTTTTTTGGGTATGTTTGGACCTGTTTGGGATATTTTGGAGGTATTTTCTATTTTTCGCCGGAAATCCCCCTGTAGGGGGTGCCCGGGCGTGCCCGGGGTTGGCCGGGGGTGCCCTATAGCCCAATAGCCCTATAGCCCTACAGCTCTACAGCCCTATGGCTCTGTAGCCCTATAGTTCAATAGCCCTATAGCCCTCCCTAGAGCCCCCTAGCCCTATTGCCCTGATTGGGTTTTTTCTCCGGTCTCATTTATTCTTCGTCGCAAATCCCCCTGTAGGGGACATAAGAAAGAACAGAGGGAAGAAAGCAGCGGCGACCAAAGAGATGAACCGAAGGGAAGGCAAAAGACCGCCAGAAGAAAGGGAAGGGGGGAGAAGAAGAATGATCGGCCAATAGGAGAGGGACACGAGGAAACTAGCACCTACCAGAGCAGAACACTCCCAAGCAACAGAGAGAATATAAGCAGAAACTGAAGTAGCAAAGAGGACAGCGACCTAAACAGCAAAGAAAAATAAAATATCAAATAAGAGAATAAGTAAAGCGCGTAGAAGAAGACCCTCGAGATCCTCGCATACCTCTCCTACTCAGTACCGTAAACGATATAAGCCTCTCCACATCTCTTCCTCTACATCTCCTCTCCACTCCTCTCTCTCCTCCCTCTCCTCCTCATCCCCTCCTCTACCTCTCCCTCTCCATTACACTACCACACTCTCACTCATCCCAATCCTCTCCTCTCCTCTCCTCTCCTCAGGAGATGGGAGGGGAGGGGTAATTAAGGGCAAGCATGTGCTTCGGGCTGGCCAACGGGGGGGGGGGGGGGGAATGCCGACCGTCAGCGTAGGCTCCGGCGGCCCGGGCTGCCGCATCGGCAGCCGGCCAGCTGCGCTCTCTCTCTCTCTGGCGCTGGGCCGGCCGCTCTGGCTGTCAGCGCGGCAAATACGGGGAGGCTGGGGAGACGAGCGAGGAGGGATAGGAGGGATGAGGGCGAAGAGGGTGACGGGCGAGCAGGGTGGTGGTGGTGGGCACGGGCTTGAGCGCAGTTGCGCATGCCGAGGGTCCTTCCGACGTGCTTTGCCTGCACGGCGGTCGCGTGCCTCCTCCCTTTTGGAAGGGGCCCGCAGAAGGGCGAGCAGGGAGAGAGGGAGGAGAGAGAGAGAGAGAAGAGAGACGATGGGCGGGGGGGGGAGGACAGGGAGCAGGGAGGAGGGCGGGAGAGCGAGCGAGAGGAGGGGCGAGGTTGGAGGAGGACGGGGCGAGGAGGGAGGAGGGCGGAGAGGGAGGGCGCGGGGAGCGGGAGGGAGGGTGAGCGAGCGGGGGAGAGGGAAGGAGGGAGGGAGGGAGGAGGCTGGGGATGAGGCGGG